>CAKXYY010000029.1:0-113923 GCA_935541525.1 Dujonia railenensis
TTCTTCTTCTTCTTCTTCTTCTTCTTCTTCTTCTTCTTCTTCTTCTTCTTCTTCTTCTTCTTCTTCTTCTTCTTCTTGTTCTTGCTGTTCTTGTTGTTCTTGTTGTTCTTGTTGTTCTTGTTGTTCTTGTTCCTTTTCATGTTCCTGTTCCTGTTTTTGTTCCTTTTCATGTTCCTGTTCCTGTTCTTGTTCCTTTTCATGTTCCTGTTCCTGTTCTTGTTCCTGTTCTTGTTCCTTTTTCTTTACTTGTTCATCTTGTTCTTGTTCCTTTTTCTTTACTTGTTCATCTTGTTCTTGTTCCTTTTTCTTTACTTGTTCATCTTGTTCCTGTTCCTGTTTTTCTTCAATGAAGATTCTAGTTCCTTCTGAATAGGTTGATGATGCGGTAGCTGGAGGTAATTGGGATTGGCACAAGAATCTTGGGAATTCCTTATATGGGTTAGCGTGAAGGAGTACTGTGCTAGTCTCTAAGATTTCGCTTCTAAAGTTTTCGTACTTCGCCTGGGAAATGATCTCTAATCTCGCTTCATTGAAGCTGAAGTCAGCAGGGAAAGGGTTTTCATTGATAGTTTTGATCAACTCCTCGATGTACTTGCATACCTTTTCTTCCTGAGGCTTCTTGTCTCTTCTTCTGAAAAGATTTTTAATTTTACCTAGTAGGTGTTTGATTTTCTTAATCAACTTGAGGTTCTTCTTGTTGGCTGGCTCAGTTGACTTGCTTTTGGCTGCTCTTTGCTTTTTTGTCTTGGGAGCTTTGTTTTCGGCCTTGGAGGCGGAAACTCTTGGAGTGAATTGCATATGATGGATCTCGTTTGGGGAGTTCTTGGGGGGGTTGTTTTATTCTTTTATGGAATAAAGAACAAGTAGATTAATTTACTTGTAGAGTTCATAAACTTAGTACATATATGTGATTTGTATTTGTAAATCATTATGCCACATACAAAACGAAAGAAATTGAATAAGTGAAAGTATATATCTAATCCACAAAGACTTGACTTTTTAACTAGCTAGGTTCTAGGATTACAAAGTAGAGGAAGGGAGTTATCTAAATCTTCATTGAATTCTTTTGCCCTCACTTTATAAGTCCAAAAGTGATCATTAGTCGCTCTATTGCAGTCCCCTCTCCAAGATAACTACAATTATAAATGATTTACTCTTTTTATTATTATTCTATATAAATTTCTAAAGTTTTCTCTTCCATATAAGTATTATACCACTAAATTAACGATTATTTTTGGTTTTCGACATCTCTCTTAGTATCCATTTCAGGTGAGTAGGCATATTTGGAATACGTTCTGATCCTTGCTCCATAAATGTAGAACAAGAAAGGAATTGCACAGCATGCTAATGAAATGAATGCCATTAAACTCGATGCCCATTCATATCCAAGCTTGTGATACATTTGAATAGTAAATAAAGGAACACATGCACCCCAGATTGATCTTACTAAAGTTTTCGCAGCCAAAGCTGATGCAGCATAGTGTTGATAAGAATCAACAATGTAGTTGTTTGCTGGGTTATACAAGCAGCAGAATCCGAAACCTGCTGCAAAACCACTGAAGCAAGGACCAGCCCACGATACTGATGGATATGAACTCCAAGCAAAGGCAAAAAGCCCAGCTGGTACAAACCAACACCCAACCATCATTGGAATTAATCTCAACTCAGCTGGAGGTAATTCACCTCTGTCTCTGTAGACTTGTGCTCTTTTATTGTAGTCACTGTTGATAAATGGGGCAATTGCTGTGGATGCAATTACACCAACTCCAATTGGAATAAACATAATACCGGTCTTGGAGGCTGACCATCCCTTACCTTCCATAAAAACAACTGGGTATGCAAAGAAAAACATGTAAAGTAAACCGTAGACAACTGACATATACAAGGTCATTAAAAAAACAATCAATTCCCTTAACAAAACAAAAGGTCTTAAAAAAGATTCTTCTGCTACTTTAGCCAATGTTCTTACTTTCAATTCACTCAAACTTTTGTATGAATCATCTCCAGTCACTTTTCTTAAGTATTGTGCTCTTTTCTTTAAAATGGTACTGTGGTGGGTCTCTGGAAGTGCAAATATGAATATCACGTACAATGTACCTGCAATTATTAAAAATGTCCAGTAAATCCATCTCCAAGTTGGGGCATTATCTGCTAATAATCCTCCGAAGATTGGACCCATTACTGGTCCTAAAAATGGAGCAGCTGAAAAAATAGCCATTGCTTGGCCTCTATTCTTTCCGTGCCAAATATCAGCTAATGATCCTCCGATTAAAGTCATTGGAGCAGAAAAGGCAAGACCATCAATTAATCTGCAAACGATTAATGTTCCAATGTTTTTAGCCAATGCACAAGGAATGATAAATATGATTGCAACAAATAAAGTTGAGACGTAGACTGGTCTTCTTCCAATTTCTTCTGATAGTGGAGCGAACACACATGGACCAAAACCAAACCCTAAGACAAACATTGTCACAGAAGCTAAGATTATCACTTCTTCGCTTACTCCAAAATAGTTCCTTGGACGTTCTAAATCCCCAGTAACTATTGCAGATCCTAAAGCAACGACGAAGCAAACGGCACCTAATAAGAAGGTATAAGCCCATTTCACACCATTGGAGAGATTTTGTGGATTCTTATCATCATTTTCAACAAATTCAACTATACGCAATTGAGTATCAATGTCTACCAAGTATGCCCAAGGGTCTTCAGGATGAGGCTTTGAAGTTGGATCCTGGTGTGTTAATTTTCTTTGCAAATCATAAGGTTGCTCTAAGTCACCAAGTGCACCAGCTCCTTCTTCAAGCTCAGATACAATTCTCAGGACTGCAGCATCTGATTGTATAGATCTTCCAGTTTTTGATCTGGTAATATTTCTCGAGTCATCGAGGTAATCTTCTGGTACGTATTCTTCTTTATCTGAAATGTCACTCATGTTAGTAAATGATATTGTTAATGAATTTATAAATATTGTATAGTCCCATGGACATAGTCCTTTCTTTTATAATAAAAATGAAGTAACTGTATCGGCATAGATTTAAAGTTTCTCTATGATCATATTAGTCTTAGTGGGTTAAAGAAAAGGCTCAGAAAATATTTTTGGGTGCAAATTCTAAATTTATTCTGGAGAAAAAAACCCTCAAGCCGATCAGAATTTAGCAAGAAAGTCAATGTTACCAAACAATATAGTTGGTGAAAACGGTAGAGGAATTCTCAAATTTTCTGAGTTTAAAGCAGATGGGCAATAACTTCACGCTTGTCAGTACCTGGCAGTCAAATTAGAATTTATTTGCAATCCATACTAGGTGAATTGTGCCAGTGCTGGAGAGTTATCTGGGACCTTAGAGTGGTTGCAGAGTCTCCTGCAGGGTCGGCAAAAACTTTTGGCCGATCGGTCGCAAGACTTCTGGTTTGATTGCTTTTTAATTATTTTCCCTCAAAATACCTTCTATGGCTGAAGTAATGCATCGTAAGCCGGTTGCTGACTAGGAACGGCTGAAATGAAGCGTATATTAAGAACCTAATCGGTCTTTCTTTAAGACAAATGACGAATAATAATGCAAGTGGTCGCGGATGGCTGACTATATTTTGGAATGCTCTGCTCTTTCAGTCTTGCTTATACAGGCCAAATTGCTAGTATTCCAAAAACATATTAACATTTGATGGACTTGTAGAGTAAATTTAGAAGCAGCTACAGCTGCTGTTCTAAGAAATTACCACTCTATTGTGAACAACGTCTACTTCGTCACCAGAGTGTTTGGACTAGCCTTATCCCATTTATTATAGACAGAACTCACGTATTTATGTACTGCATGTAGTCTGCTACACGAGCTCATAGTGAAAAAAAGAACACCGCCAAAATAGTGAAAACATACAAACCAAACAAAGAAGATTGATCTTCTTCCACACATTGAATACGTATTCTAGCACAAGATGGCTCCATCAACCCTCCAAATCAAAGTAAATGCATTGAAAAGACTTCTCAAGGAAGAAAAATTATATAAAAATGAAGTCACTGAGCAAGAGCAATTTGTGGAACAAATGAAGGCAAATAAGGCTGACGAATACGAAGTAAAGAAGCAAATTGAAGTGTTACAAGAATCTCAAAGAATGGTCCCCGAAGTGACTAAAAAGATCGCTGATCATAAAGAAGCATTGAGTCAATTCTTAGATGCTTACAAAGGAGACGAAGATGTTACAGAAGCCAAGGCTTTAATTTAGATCTATACTTCAATTTATCATTATCAAAATTCAGACTAAAAACTAAGAACAATAAAAAGATCCAAACAAACATAGTTGTTACTTTTAATGCAGACACTATATTCTTATCATCATTAGGATTAATTCGCGTCTCACAGTAGTGCACTTAACCTCACTCGCAGTAATAGGACCAGAGAGTACTGTATGCTGTATACTGCAATTTCGCTTTCTTTATACTACCTCTTGTTGCTATTTCGTATGTACGTATGTATTTGCTTACTGTTTTTGCTCTATCAATACTATTGTTTCATCTTTTGAATGCTCCGGTTCCTCTTTCACTCTCCCAGTCTTCCACTGCCTTCTCCCATTCTTCATCTTCGTCCATCGGCTGTGAATCGTCCTGTTGTTGGTAGTCTTTAGCCTGGTCCTCTTGTTCCTTCCTTTCCAATTCGTCATACTTTTCTTTATCATCGATCCATCTTTCGTGGATATCAATCTCTTTGTATCCAGGTAATCCACCTTGTCTAGTGGCTTCGCTCCAAATGGTATCACCGCCTATCTCGGTGCTACCAAAACTGTAGCCATTGGCTTTGTCTATAACACTAAGTAAGTTGATCATGGCCTGCTTGTTTTCAATGGACAACACTTCGAATGAAACCAAGTTGAAGTCCTCTACTAATTCTCCGATCATTTCCGTAAGCTTGACATAGTTCTTCCCCAATACAGAGTTCAGCTCCTTCTCTAGATGTGGTGTCAAGTATTGTAGATCTTGCACTTCGGTATAATAGTCCAATTTGAACGGTAATGGGCCGTAATTCTTTAACATATCTATCTTGGAAATTACATTTACGTGTGGCAATGACATCTGTAGCATCGACCTGAGTGAGAGTAGAAGTATTGAAATATACTGCGAAGGGCTGGTCAAATATATCGAGTCAATCAACGATACCACGCATAGCCTTAGGTCAAGTAACTTAGGGTTTGTCAATCTCTTGAATATCTTATATAATGAGTTGTGATGAGTGAAAAGCTCTACTTGACCAGGGCAGTCAAAAATCAAATAATTAGAAGATTTGGATAGTTTGTCGATCTTTGAAACAAACTCATCGATCTCAGTTGCATCGAGGGACTCGAGAGCGTACACAAGTCCACCATTGGGGCCCAATTGTAGCTCTTCCATGATCTCCTCGAGTGTAATAAAATCTCGAATATCCAACGCTACTGGATATGGTAGCCTGTCATTTGCAGGATCTAGGTTTATTATGCACAGCTTCCTTCCTATAGCAGACATGAACTGATGCATTCCATGGCAATAGGTCGATTTACCTGATCCTGGAGGCCCAATTACAATCTGACCGAACATACTACGAGAAAGTATATATGTTATATAAAGTATAAAGACAATGCTAACGTTAACGATAGCGATAAAGATACAAGCAGAACGGAAGTCCCAAGTCTGTAGCTACTATAAAGTCAGAGGAAAGCTTTTCGAAGCCTGTATTAGTGATCAAGCTGCGATGATGCGGTTCTTGATGCGATGCTTCTAGAAAAACGTTAGAAACTAAAAGTGCCTAACAAACTTACTCTCTTTGAACGTAATTATACCTCACTTTTTTGGCCCCTTGGTATCTTGAGGTCGGTACTTATAGCAAGTGATAGTCTAAATACTAAAGAGGCACTTCCGTAACGCCAGCCTACCTAAACCAATTGCGCTAGCAGCACCCCAGCTTGGTGGAACCTTCTGCACCCACACTCTGATAACTCACTTTTGACGCTCACACGACTGATGGCAAGTCAATGAACGTTTAAAAATGGTGGACCTTCAAAAACATAAGTAATCAGTTCCTTTAACAAGTACATAGAGTAATTTATAGAAAACATTATCAGCACGTTACCTGTAGTAAGCACCACGTACTCACACAGACAACGCAAGCGTATTAGCAAAAAAAAATCGACGAAAAATTGAAGGAAATCTAAAATATATAAAGACCCCGTTACGCAACATGTCCGATTCTAATTACCTGTCTAAAACAGTGGCAGTTTCGCCCTTGGTTCTTTTATCCGTGGTAGACCATTATAACAGGGTGGCCAAGGATTCCAAAAAGAGAGTCGTTGGTGTTGTTCTTGGGGAGTCCTCGGTCAATTCTGATACAATCAAAGTAACCAATTCCTTTGCTATACCATTCGAAGAAGACGACAAGAACCCTGGAGTTTGGTTTTTGGATCACAACTATATTGAATCAATGTGTGAAATGTTCAAAAAGATTAATGCCAAAGAAAAATTGCTTGGTTGGTATCATTCCGGACCCAAATTGAGGTCTAGTGACTTGAAAATCAACGATGTTTTCAAGAAATATACTTCGAACCCATTGTTGCTTATCGTTGACGTGCAACCAAGAGAAGTTGGAATCCCCACTGATGCTTATTTTGCAATTGAAGATATTAAAAACGATGGTTCTAGTGCGGAGAAGACTTTTATTCATGTTCAATCATCCATTGAAGCTGAGGAAGCCGAAGAAATTGGTGTGGAACACTTGTTAAGAGATATCAGAGACCAGGCGGCCGGTACCTTGCTGTTAAAGGTAACCCAGACTTATCAATCTTTGTTGGGATTACACCAGAAGCTTAGAGAGATTGCTAATTACTTGGACAAAGTCTATCACAATAAGTTACCTATAAATCACGTAATCTTGGGTAAGTTGCAAAATGTATTCAATTTATTGCCCAACTTAGCGAATAAGGATGAAAGTGAACCAACAAGTACTACTGTCAAGGAAGAAAGCGAGCTGAACCCATTGGCAACTGCCTTCACAGTCAAGACTAATGACGAACTCATGATGGTTTACGTCAGCACATTAGTGAGAGCTATCATAGCATTCCACGACTTAATCGAGAATAAGATTGAGAATAAGAAGCTTTACGAAAACGCCAACGAAGAAAAGTTAGAATCGGAGGATTAAGCAGAGCCAAATATGCAAAAAGGCGGGGAGTAAGACCCGATTTTAAATTATAAAATAAGAACGAAGGAAAGAGAGAAAGAAAGAAGAAAGAAACACGACGTAAAGCGGAAGACGGAAGGCAGAAGATTCGATATCAATTCCACTGAGATAATGCTGCTTACGAAACAAACACGATGAAGGTAGGGTATAATTAGAACTAAGTAATGTAATCGATCATACAGAAATGAAAAAATAAAATAAACTAAACTAAGCTAGACTAAACTCAAACAATACAATGTACCCTCACAGTAGAAAACAAACGGCTAAGTTATGCCACAAAGCACTCCTCCTTTTCCTCCTCCTTCTTCTCTGCATTGCCTGATTACTAGTGTGTTACTTTGATTCGTGAGAACTACCAGCAGGTTGGCGATTTTGTGTAACATCCTTAAGATATTGCATGAGTTTTTTTCTTCGATTTTTTGATTTTAAGATCTTAAAGATGTAAAAGAGGCTAACCACACTGTAATTTCTCGGTTCTTGATGGCATATACACCTATTCATATTCATAACAAATAAATCCATACTAGAAACCTAAATAGAGAACCAAAAAAAGGTCCAAAAAGACTAAAAAAGGGAAAGATAAATAAGGTACAGATACAGTCAGTTCTCACTTGTAAATAACGAAGAGATAGAAGAGAAGATTTAGAAGCCAAGCTCAACCAGACCCATATATATTATCATAGCATTGTCATGGCCACACGTATATTATTACCAAGGCTAAACAATGCCTCCAATTTCAACTTCTTTTTCAACAACACCAAGAAGAACCTTTTGATTGACCAAAACTTCATTGGCAATCAATTTCTCTACAGAAAGTACGTCGCAGGGCGCATGAAAATGAGAAAAGAGCACCTTTTGGTTCAAGAAGGAGATGAGAACATGACGTTGAACAAAGTAGCTACCAAAGTATTGAACTGTCACGATGATGGCAAGGCCGGAAGTAAGGATATTACTGGAAACCCGAACAGCCATGTACCGTTCAAGGTGGTACCCTGTGCCCCCAAGTTGAGAAAACCATCAAACGATGAGGCTCAAAGTACAACAGTCACTGTATCACGCTCAGAGATCTCCAAATTGATATCTCCGTACATAAAATTGGCGAAGCCAAGGTTAACTGTGTTGGTCATACTAAGTGCTATCTGTTCGTATGCCATCTCGCCTTATTCGGTCGCCCTTCCTAAATTAATCTTTCTTACTTTGGGAACAGGTTTAAGTTCTGCGGCAGCCAATGCTATAAATATGGCCAGAGAACCAGAATTTGATAGACAGATGCCCAGAACAAGCGGTAGACCAATCGTTACAGGAGCATTGACTCCACAACAGGGATACAAGTTTGCGGCAGTCACTGGGACCCTAGGATGCACGATATTGTATCTCGGAGTGAACACTATAGTAGCACAGTTGGGATTCTTAAACATTGTTTTGTATGCCTGGATATACACTTCATTGAAGCGAAAGTCCATCTTGAATACCTGGGTAGGGGCTTTAGTTGGTGCAATCCCTCCCTTGATGGGATGGGCTGCTGCGTCCTCGCTAATGAGCGAACCAGGTGCCTGGTGTGTTGCTGCGCTACTCTACGCATGGCAGTTTCCTCACTTTAATGCATTATCTCATAACATTGCTGACCAATATAAGAATGCTGGCTACAAGATGACCGCCGCAGAAAACCCCAAATTGAATGCTAGAGTAGCATTTAGATATTCACTTTTGATGTTTCCAATTTGCTTCGGGCTCTCATACTTTGGAGTCACCGATTGGGTATTTGCTGCCGATTCCTCATTGGCAAACGGATGGATGACATACTGGGCCTACAAATTTTGGAAACAACAGAGAGAAAACTACTCAGCTAAGAATGGATTCAAGCCCACCGCTGAAGGAATTACATTGGCAAACGTATATGCCAAGAAGGTATTTTGGAGTTCAGTGTGGCATTTGCCAGCGGTGTTGATATTGGCTATGCTTCATAAGAAGGGGCAGTGGGACAGGTTATTCGAGTACTTGGGGATAAGAAAGTCAAAGTGTCAGCCATTGGTGTAGCAGACGATATAGTGGCTTAGGTCAGAAATATTGCGATAAGAGCATTCTTTAGATGATACTTGTAAATAGTTTAAAAGGGGACACATTCCCATAATAGAAAGTATAAGCTCACAAGACAATTAGGATGCTGAACGGCTGTTTATGTGTAAGTAGTAACGCACTCGTAAGAAGCAGACGAGCATTTTCGTCTTTTTCGTTGGTGTTCCAAGAAGCAGGTGGGCAATGAGGTTTCTTCTACCTTCTTTCTCTTGTACTTTGAAGCTTAATCTTCACCTCTCTAAAATCATGTACACGATATTATTTGAAAAATGATGGTCAACTCCGATTGGACGACGAAGATCTTGAAGAGATACAGAAGAAAGACTGACAAGCGAACTATTTGCTTTGATTTTTGCCAATCGGAGCACCACCGTGTAGAGCTGAACCAAAAACGTGGCTAGGGACAGTGCAGGTGAAATTTAAAGGTCGATGTATGTACCTTAACTAGATGAAATTTAATAGCCAATGTGCCAGCTGCAGAAGAAATATTGTTATACAGCCTAGCTACAGAAGCACATGCAAATCTAGTTCAGTAGAGTCGAATCAGAAGGGAATACTAAAAGGACAAGAAAATTGTTGGACATGTTAACAGCCCCGGATTTACAGTTTAAACTTAGATCTAGGAGAGGGTTCCAGTGTGAAAAGTTGGAAAATGAAAATGAAAAATGATAGTGAGTTGAGTACCGGGGGATCGAATGGAGCCAATTGGGCGGGCGTGGAAATGTTCCCAGGTTCAAAGATCAAAGATTAATGTTCTTGAATTCATCTTTTATCCTATTTCGTCTTGTGGAAGTTAATTTGGTTCCACACGAGTACACCGGTGTAGGCAAGAAAACCATAATAATGTTTCATTACTCCGATTATGCTAAATTTCTTAACCCATACCCCCACGCACCCTACTGAGGAATTTTATTATTCGATCGGAAGCACGCTAGGTTACGAAATACGAATTGCAATTCTGGGGCCAAATGTAGCGATATGAATGAGACACTATTCTCTCGGTCTGAGGATGTGGAGAAATGTACCAAAGTATATTTATGAGGAATATACACCCAAGCGGGCAATGTTCAGTAGAAGAGGAGAGTAGCTACTGAACCACAACTAGTCCATATGGGTGCAAGTCTTGGAATTGACTTTTCGTTACTTAAAAGCTGCGCAGCTTATTTAACTTTTGACATGCATGGCCCCGTGGTCTGCTCGCTAAAAACAACTTTTCAACTATTTTCATTTTTAGCTTCAGTTTCGATTTACACGTGTGTTGCAACAGCCTACTCAATTTAAAGTAAATCCAGTTTACACGTGGGAGACGTGTAACTATAAAGCCGTCGTTGATGTACTGGTTTGTTGTTTAAAAGGCAGAAGCTATTTGCAATTTTCTTTTCTTAGGTTGTACTAAATAAAGAGAAAGATCGATAGGATATCTGAGATCTTCCCCAGTCCTTCTTCTTGTGTAGTGTGTATAAGCTTAGCTGTACCCGGAATCAAGAGATAAATAGGAAACAGCATATATTTTAGTGGGAAAGTGTTTTTAGCATACTTTAGACGCTTAAGAGAAGAATTCCAGCTACCGAGACTAACCTAAGCCAATCGGTTATTCTTCGTCATACCATATTACCATTATCTATAAAATCTTCACTAAATATTACCTACTTGTATAGAGCCGTGTTGTTCCTGCATATATTCACAATTATTGACATAATTTGCAGCCATTTATTTTTATTCACTTGAAGATGATCGAAACAGATTCTATTAGCTACTTACCCATCTCCCTCAGTAACTTCTTTGGGATCTTGGTCGTAGGTATCTTGACGTATGCAGCATTCGCAGACGAAAACGTGAAGGGCATTTTCATTTTTGCCTACAATTGCTTCTTCAAGCCTTTTGGTAAGAAGAGTAAATCAGGTGACCAGCAAGAGGATTTGGAGTCTTTCTACAAGAACCAGGCCTCTATTTATGATCAGACTAGAAAGATCTTGTTGAAAGGTCGTGAAAATGCTTTACAGTTGGCTGTCACACATTTATTAGCCTCTCACCCAACAGGAAAAGACTTAGTTTGGATTGATATCGGAGGTGGAACTGGTTCTAACTTGGAATTCATGAAAAACGTTTACAAGATTAACAGGAAAAACTTCAGAAAGATTTATATGATTGACTACTCATCTTCTTTGTGTGAGCAAGCAAAGAAGAAGTTTTCAAAGGAAATTGAATTGGGGGTAGTCGAGATTTTATGCTCAGATGCTTCGAAGTTCGAAATTCAAGGCTTAAATAGAGGGGGTGTTGACCTTTTCACTTTCTCATATTCTTTATCAATGATTCCAAACTACTATTCCACCGTTGATCATATTATCCCATTTTTGAACAGAGAGCATGGAATTGTGTGTTCAATTGATTTTGGTACTCAGTCTGACTATAATGCTGTTGGTAGAGTCGACACTCTTGGTGGATTAGTAAACAGGAATGGTTCCTGGTTAACCAGACATTTTTGGAACATTTGGTTTGAATTTGATAAAGTTCATTTGGATGCAGCTAGAAGAAATTACCTTGAATACAAATTTGGTACTTTAAAATCATTGAATTTGAGAAATAAAACTTTGGGTAACATTCCATACTACATCTGGATAGGCTGTGATAAGTTCAAGTGTGCCAATTTGATTGATAAGATTAACGCCTACGTTACTGAATCGCCATATCTATTACCCCAAGGTGTTGATTCACTTAGCAATTCTAAATTAAGAAAGGGGTCATTCGCTTCAATAAGTTCTAATGTCTCAGCAGTTTCCAAGGGCCATGAAGCTGCAATTGAAAATCAAAAAAGAGGTCTACCATACCCATCTGTATATTATCAAAAAGACGTCACTAGAGTGTACTATGATGAATTGAATCCATTATTTGAACAATTCAACAATCAATATATTTATGCATTCACATGGGAAGATCCTAGAGAAGATATGAACATATTGAATATCAATTCTAATGACTCTATCTTGGCAATTACATCTGCAGGTGATAATTTGTTACATTATGCTACTTTACCAAACCCCCCAAAAAAAATTCATGGTGTTGATTTAAATCCTTGTCAAAATCATTTACTTGAATTAAAGTTGGCTTGTTTTAAGGCAAAGCTTGATCAGGAGAAAATTTGGCAAATTTTTGGGGAAGGCAAATTAGAAACTAAAGAGGAATTTCTTCAATTGTTACTCAGCCAGCTATCTCCTCATTTATCTTCAAATGCCTTACAATATTGGGTTGATAAGGGTCCAAGAACTTTCAGTCCAAAGGGTAATGGTTTATACTACGACACAGGTTCTACTAGATGGGCATTGAAATTGGCTAGATGGTTATTTGTTAGATCCAGGTTGACTAGTGCAGTAGATCAATTGTGTAATTCGAAAACCATGAAGGAACAAAAGGGAATTTGGGAAAGTAAAATTAAACCAACTTTATTTAATCCTATCATTGGTAAGTTATTAATTGGAAACTCAGTTTTCCTTTGGAAAGCTTTAGGAGTACCAATTAATCAAGCCAATATGATTCAGGGCTCTATATTAAATTATATCATCGATACTTTAGATCCAATTGTTGAGAGATCTTTATTAAGTACTGACAACTACTTCTACTACTTGTGTTTACAGGCCAAGTATGCTAAGAACAACTGCCCATCATATTTAACTAGCGAGGGGTACCATCAATTGACAAAAAAGAATAGTCCAATTCCAAATTTCAGACTTCATACTGATACCTTGAACGATGTTTTGAAGCGTTTGTCTTCTCAATCATTGACAATTATTGTCATCATGGATCACATGGATTGGTTTGACCCTCAAGGACAAGAAGCAGAAGAAGAGATTCAATTATTAAACAATGCACTTCTGGAAAATGGAAGAGTAATGTTGAGATCTGCTTCTACCGAACCTTGGTATATTGCAATCTTCAACGCAAATGGATTTATATCTGAGCCTGTTGCAGTCAGAGAATCTGGTAATTCTATTGACAGATGTAACATGTATGCATCAACTTGGGTTTGTACAAAGCGTTCTCCATTGAGATCATTCTCCACATCATCTGATGCTACCATTAGCTCACTTAAACTTTAGAGTTGATTGATATTCTTGTATTAGGTGAATTAAATCAGCCTTCTTATGTTTATACTTTGAATGTTGCCTACTTATTCTCAGATTTTAATGAAAATGCAAAGATATTTACTGGTAAACGCTCCTGAGAATTTAACCTGGAAATAGATTAAAGATATAAAAGATACAAAGTAAAAGACTTGAATCCTGATAAATGATAACAATAATGAACTATCAATCCAGTAGTCGTTTACTTACTCTAATAGTCCAACAAGTACATTCATTTCATAAATTTACCATTCTCTTTTTCAATGGCTGCGAAAAGATATAGCCTCAAAATGTATGGCATCAGTGAACGACTATACTGAAGCAGAAAAGCAGTACTATTTTATTTCTATATTTCCCATTTCAAGTTCTAGTATTTAGAAGAATGTGCATTTAGTAGAATTTATTATACATAACGATAGCAGGAGCCATCTTAATTCACATTCACTCACTCATCTCATAGTAATAAACCCTCGATATTCTCTAATATACAGCCCTGAAAGGAAAATCTGAGAATAACAATTATCCAATTGCTTCGAGAGCTTCCAAAATGTGAGGAAGAGCCGCTCAGCTTCGAGGTACAAACGTCGGGCCATCTAAAAAAAGAGAAAAAGGGCCCTTCTTCTTCATTCTTTAGTCAGTTCACGAAGTTATGTGCTAGAGGTGATTGTTGCTTTGTTTCCAGTTTGATTTTTGTACCCCAGTTTTTTTATTAAGTTTCCTTTCTTTCACACTCTTTTAACTTCTTCATTTCTAGTTAACCTGACTTGATTCTTCTCAATCTCCGCTTAATATTGCTGCATGAATATTGACTTGTTAATACATAGTACTGACAATACGCCACATGAAGCATCTAGAAAACGGAAGTACGAGGACGACGCTGAAGAAGATTTTGATAGCGTTTTCTCTCGGAGATCCACTAGCTCATCAATAAGCGCACCTAGTCCAGATACTCAACTGCATGCTACAAAGCTGGGCATAGAGCCAGATTTTCGTGAGTGCATAGGTGAGACTGACACACAAGAGAGTGGACAATGTGTCTCATTTAAGGAGTATTCTTCTTCGAACACCCGCATTACATGTTGTGAAACACTTTTCAAGGCCTTGAGTGAAAATTTGAAACACCCTATTAATTTGTGCAGCATAAAATTTGCTGATGCGGGCCTTCATTCTGGGCATGGAGAGACAGTAGACGAAACCACGAGGAAACTTGTAGTGCAGAAAATTCACGATAAATATGTTGAGCCATTGCTTGACTTAACAGGCTACAAGTGGGTGCGAAAAGAAGTCACTCCTAAGGGCCGTGGTTTGAAGGTGTTCTCCATGAAATATTCCTGTTCCCAAGAAGTACGACGCAGACTGGTTAGCCATAGCATCAGTAGTAATACGGTAGAAGAGGATACCTGTCGATCCAGGCAATTATCACACCCACTAAAGCAGTTTAGCTGCGAGTCACATTACTCCATAAAATACACCTGGTCCACCAAGACCATCGAAGTAAACTATAGACATGTTGCACACCCGCCTTTGAAAAGATTACCTGAAAAGTTGAAGCCCTTTATCCTCAAGCGGCTCGATATGAGAGCCATGGACTTGTACCAGGAAATTTTAATCTCGCCCGAGTTCCAGGATATCAAGGATCTTCTTTTCTTTAGCAAGGTACAGAGTTATTGGTCCAAGGAGAGAAACAAGAGGAAGGTGGAAACCACAAAAGAAGCGTTTAAAAAGTTTCTAAGCAAATAGAAAGCATACTACAAATAATATAGACTTTGTTTTACCTCACCAGTAGTTTCGTATTTTATATTAACGTAAAAATTGGTTTACCCTAATGCAGTGTATGTAGTATATAAGGATATAGTACAGGAGTTGTGTGTGTGTAAATGTGGTATCCCACTTTTTTATACTTTTTTTTTCTGTATTGTTTTATTATAGTTTCTGTATGATTGGTTGGTTGATTTTTGGTCGACTAGCTTATTTCTTGGAAGACTTGGATTCCTTTTCTTGTTGTTCCTTGAGGACTCTCTTGACGATCTTTTGTTCTTCAATTAAGAAAGCTCTGACAATTCTTTCCTTAACACAGTTGGAACATCTGGAACCACCGTAAGCTCTGGAAACGGTCTTGTGGGTCTTGGAGACTTGAGCGTATTCTCTTGGTCTTAAGGTAGAAATACCAGCTAAAGCTAAACCACAGTCACCACACTTAACTCTTGAAGCAGACTTCTTAACGTGTTGAGCAACTAACTTTCCACCTGGGGTCTTGACGACCTTGATCTTGTTAGATCTGGTGTTGTATGGGTTTCTTCTTCTATAGGTAACACGCTGAGCCATCTTTGATTGTACGATTGTATATGAAGAAGGGGGTTAAACTACGGAAGTGTTTAGTTTTTTTTTTTTTTTTTGGTGAGTGAAATTGAAAATTTTTCAAACATTCGCTTGGGTGATCCTGCACATAGATCGAGCTTGGGGTTAGGGTTATTAACCTTATATTGGCTGTCAACACGTGATTTTACAGACAGGCACATGACCGCGATTTTCATTTTCCACTTCGATTGCAAACTCGATCTACGCATACTACAGAGCTACGGTGAATAGTCTACGACAGCTTACCCTTGAAAGTAGCCTGGATGTTTCTAAACTTAAACTTATATTAGGGCAAAATAATGAAATTTAAAATCGATTGGTCTCTTCCTCTCCCAATATTTGTAAACACCCTAAAATTCAGCTAAAGACAGTTTGGATGAATCTTTTATTAATTTTTTCAGTTTTCCTCTTTCTATGCAAAATAAAATTGTATTATAGATGCACACAACAACTTAACGTAATCTTCTGGCTTCACGTTCAGATTCCATAAGACACAAGATATCGTTTTCTCTGACTGGACCCTTGACGTTTCTGACAATAGTTCTGGATGAATCTTCAACGAATTCAACTCTGACTTGGGTGACACCACCTCTTGAACCGGTTCTGCCTAAGACCTTGATGACTTTAGCTAATGTAACAGGAGTTTTAGTATCCTAAAAGAAAAAGTTATGTTAGTATTACGAAACTGTGTAAGATTGAATATAAGTTCACGGTAAGTACGAGAATAAAAAAGCGATGAGCTAGATGGTTCCTCCACATAGCCAATCATCTCTTATACTCTCTTACCGCAAATCAACAGTTGAATAAGCTAGCTCCACATACCATTTTTGTATATTATTAGTTGATATGATAAAGAAGTAAGAAACTCGAAAGAAATTTTTTTTCAATTAGTTTTTTTTTTTTGTGAAAATCCAATATGGTTTCGTGGTTAGTGCACGACAATTGGGAACTCGCAAGTCTGTGGTCTGGGAACTCTCTTGTATTTGAGTACTGCATGTAGTCGTATACTGTATGTAGGACGATTTGTGTCGGTGTGGAATAGTGCTTGGTTGCATCCTGCTTCACTTGACACTACATTGTACAGATGATAAGCGACATTCAATTCGAAATCAAGTCTTGTTGCATAATAAAGGGCAAGGGGGCGGCAACAGGTTTGGACAAGAATCAAGAATCAAGAATGAGACATCAATGCTGACTACCGGCCGAATACTAAGGGTAGCACTATCGTGTGATGGTATGCAGGCAGCTATCAGTTTTGTTCGATCGGACATATCATGGCAGTGGGTTTAAGAAACGGCCTTTACCTGGGATCAAAAGGCTAATTCCAGTCCGCGCCTGCATCGCATGGCCCTCGCATGGCCCTGTACTCTTTTTCTGGCTGGTGGTATATGACATACTGACGTTACATAGTTCCAGAATTTCTTTTTTCTTCCTGCGCTTCACCCAAAACTTGACTAAGTTCGACTGTTTATATGTGCGGAAGTTTCGATTACTTCCGTTTTTCCGCTATCTCCGAGAAAGCAAAGTACGTGTTGTGCTGATGAGCAAGGGCAAATTCAAGGTATGAATATAAATGCATAAATACGCTGTTGTTGTGATTTTGGAGTCGCTAGTGATTGAGTTGATTCCTATTGCCGATCACTTTTAACTAGTTAGTAAAGGATCACGAAAGGGATAACCGCAGTGAGATGTCTACCGCAATAGAAGCACCACAAGATGGGACTAAGAAAAACGAATTTAATGATGGTAGAGTGAGAGCTCCGTACACTTGGGGAGAATCTTTTAAAGATTGGTTTAAGCAGGGTGTGTCTTCCAAGTACACAGATGCAAAAGTTGAAGAAAAATTGCTTTCTGTCTTGCCCTTTTTCCCTGAGCTGGACGGCACAAGAATTGGTAAGGTGATCAACACACCAATAGGTGATGGTAAGTATATTCACGAATTCTATATTGAGAATACTGAAAAGCCAGCTAATAAAGATGAAACCATGGATATTGTGTTGGTACATGGGTACGCTGCATCCTTAGGGCTCTTCATAGATAATTTTGACAGCCTTTCGTCGATTCCAGGGATCAAAATTCATGCAATTGATTTGTTAGGTTTTGGGTTTTCTTCCAGGCCAAAGTTCCCTAATTTTCCTTCAAACACCAAGGCCGATATTTATAAGGTAGAGGATTGGTTTATTGATTCTATGGAAGCCTGGAGAAAAAAAAGAAACTTGAACAAGTTTATACTTTTGGGACACTCGTTTGGTGGCTATTTGAGTTGTGCTTATGTTTTAAAGTACAATAAGAACTTGATTGACGTAGCAACGGGAAAGAACCTTAACCCAGTGGAAAAGTTGGTCTTAATCAGTCCTGTTGGAGTTGAAAGAAGTAAATACTCCCTTTTTAAACAGCCAGGTGCAAGCCTTCCCTCTTCTGACAATTCATCCTCTGCTACTAGAGTTGAAGCTGACCCTATAGCGAGAGAAGCAGAGCTCACAAAGGAATTTACTGCAAATCAAGAGGATATTGTTCATCCTGTGAATTCTAATTCTTCAATAAAAACCACGGGAAGTGACTATGGTGAAGTTGCTGACGATGAAATAAAACTGGTGTCAAGGGGCCAGAAACTTTTCCACTATTTGTGGAAGAATAACTATTCACCGTTTGGGATTGTGAGGAATATTGGTCCACTTAAATCTAAATTCATATCTGGATGGACGTCTCATCGTTTCTCACACGTTTATGTAAAGGATCCAGATACATTTTATGCTGTCCATGATTATATTTACCGTATTTTTAACGGAAAGGGTTCTGGTGAATATGCCATAACAAGAATCTTGGATTTGGGTGCTTTGGCTAAACTCCCTTTAATAGATAGGTGCCCTGAAAGCTTTTCAAAGATGAACTTACCTACATTATGGATGTATGGTGATAAGGATTGGATGAATGAGAAAGCAGGCTACCAAATGACTAAAGATATTAATAAAGTGGCCGAAAGGAAGTTAGCAAGCTATGCAATTTTACCTAATGCTGGTCATCACTTATACTTGGATAATCCTCAAGCATTCAGCAAGACTATCTTCAAATTTTTGAACTTCAAAAAATAAGGCATTTGATAGATTTAGTATGCATTTTTACAGACAATATAATAATAATGATAATAATAATAAGGATAATAATAGCAATGATAGTTGTCGGATTTGAATTTTTGTAGGTGCTCAAATGGGCTCTATTTGCTAATCCATTTGCTTTGCAAAGTCACTCATCTTCTTGACCAATCCCTTGACATTTTCATTGTGATCATTTCTTAGCTTTTGAAATTTCGAAACAATTTCCTTTTTCAATTGTAGCTCGCTTGCCTTAAGCTGTTCTTCCAATGAATTAAGCTTCTTGATGATCCCAGCGGATATTGAGTTGAATCCTTCGAATATTGCCTTTTGTTCGTTTCCCATTTCGCCCACACCGATACCAGCAGAAGTCTCCAACGTGGTAGATGCTGTTAGATCATTTTCCCAGAATTCGGAGATACTGGAGGTTGGAAGTGTGAATTTTCTCCTTTTCTTGAGATTTGCTCGATTGACTTGACTGCTATCTTGGCATATTCTTTCACTCAGTAATAATGATTTTGGGCCAATTGCTTCATTGTTGAAAACTATATTCTGACTGGGATCATGTACGGTAGTCAGTTTTGACGTTTCGTTAATCATTGCGGGAAATTTTGCTAACCTGCTGATTGGTGAAATCATAGAATAGGAATCGTTTTCTGTATTCTCTTCGTAATGCTGAGTCGCTACGTTTTTACCTACTGAAAACTTGACTCTACTAGAAAACTTTGGGTCAGCTCTTGAACTGTTCAATTGATTTTGTTTTGCAGGAACGGTCTTAGCACCTCTGGCATTCGACTTTGGTGTTGGAGATGAATCATTGTTACCTTGATGGTTTTTATTTATAGCTTGGGCCTTGCTATTGATAATGCCTTTATCTCTTAACAGTAAATTAGGTCTCCTAGATCTTTTTTTAGGTCCGGTCGGTTGTGTAAGCTCAATGTTGATGGTTCCTTTGGTGTCATGATGGGTGTTTTTAATGAATGGGGATGAATAAATAGTATCCTCGGGAGGAGCTGTCATTGTTGATAGCTGAGGCTCGATAATATTTTCAAAAGACTGGCTCAAAAATGGGTTGATCTCTGGTGATTTGCTGACTTCTTTTGCCAGTAGCGTTGAATGTTTGATAATTGGTTGCAAGTTTGGAGAACAATCAACAGAAAAGGATTTGCTGACTTCCTTTCCCAGCAGCGCTGTATGGTTGACGATTGGCTGCAAATTTGGAGAACATTCAACAGTAAAGGTTTCCTGACATTCGACTGCTTTCAATATATCTTGCTTTTTCAATTTCAGATAGAGAGTCTTGGTTTCTTCTTCTGAATTTGTTTTCAAGACCAATGGACACTTTTTATTAGTATCAAAATCTGACATCCAGTCAGCATGCAAGTATCCATTGCAACTCAATGCCATTGAATCATCTACGCTCAAAACCGCGACTTCGCTAACTTCAAGGAAAATGCACCTAGACACATTCTCTAGTAGAATCCAACAGATAACAATGTCATTTTCCATGGATGTGGAATTTACGATCTCAGCATAAGAATGGGTCCATTCAGATATTCCTACAATTTTGCAGAGTATATCTAGTTTAATTCTTTCGGTCCCAATGACAAAACTATTGTTATTGAATGGAAAATTGCAAAACAGGTCAAAATTAGCAAGGTGGAGAATATTGGAAGTATCCATCCAGTACTTAACGGACGTGATTGCCTTACTAGTGGAAATGAAGTTACTGACCTCTAGTAATACTGCATCATTAGAATGCAAGTACATTTGAACTTCTTCCCTAAAGCTGTCAAACTTAGAGCAATGGCTATTGACGATGTACGACAATATCCAGTTTGAAGCATTCGGACAAAGCAGCTGGCTGATAAGAGGCTGAATTAGTTTTGTAGAAAACTCTCCAATTTGCTAAATAAAAGTGTTAGTGCTTGACTCTGTTGACTCTGTTGACTTTTTGCAGCCTGTCAGGGCTTAGATGTTAGTAGATCTTACCATGAGCGTGTCCCAGTACTTGCTACAGTAACACGGGAACTTAATGGCCAAAGCAACGATTAGCGAATTCGTGTTCGTGTCTGTATCTGTTCTGACTTTCTTTTCCTTGAATACTAGGAATGTTCGATTAATATTGAATAACTGGAATTGGCTGAATCCGGTGCTCAGTATGGAGAGTACGGCAGATAACAATTGAGATGGGCTCTTGTCGCTGATTCCAGTTGCAACAAATCGGCAAATTTCATCAACTATTGACAAATCTGGCATCGCAAAGAAACTGTTACAGGTATTCTGTTATGATCTTCGCCTTAAGCTTTCATCCTCTTCTTTCTCTCTCCTCTCCGCCTTCCTTTCTATAACCGTCCCGTACCATCGCCATGCTGCCGCAAAGATACGAGCAGTGTTGCAAACCTGTATATAGTCCAAGTCTAGGACTGGTAATTGACCGGTGCACGACCGCTATGATGCGGTGCACCACGGAAAATTTTGAAGATAGCGAAACTGTTTCAGGTGGGATGACAGTAGGACGATTAAGGTTTGAGTCATATCAACACAAGAGAGCCGAAAAATTAGTCATCTAAAGTAATTTAGATAACAGCGTATTGAATATTAGTAGAACGAGTTATCGGAACTTCGAGTAATACGATTCAATAACATTTTTCACTACCCCATTTCTCGATTCTCTCTCCTAGATCGTAACTATGTCTGAAGAGCTCGCTACACTCTTCTCCAAGATTGGGCTCAATGAAACCAAAACTCAGGAAATTTTGAAAAACAAGAAGGTTTCCAAATCGTTTGCTGAAATCATTGAAGAGGGCAAACTTTCCGATATCGTTGATGATAAAAAAATAGCATTGCTCCATTCTTTGGCTACCGAGTCTAAGGGTGCTGAGATACCTCACAGAGAACTCGTCACCAAGGCAATCGTAGATGGCCGCTTGAAGACCAATTTGCAAGTCCTGGAAGCATTTAAGTATGTGAAGGCAAACCCTGAGACTGCTAACAATGCCGACTTGGAATCAAACTCTGGTGTTGGTGTGGAGTTAAGTGAGGGTCAAGTCAAAAATGAAATCGTGAATTACATTCAATCCAACAAGGAGGATATTGAAACTAAAAGGTACTCGTGCGTTCCAGCGATTTTGGGTCAAGTAAAGAAGATTCCAGAATTAAAATGGGCTGCTCCAAACTTATTCAAGCCAATTATTGACGAAGAGATCTTGAAATTGTTAGGGCCCAAGGATGAAAGAGACACAGTGAAAAAGGAAAAGAAGAAACCTGCCAAGAAAGAGGCCAAGGCATCAGAAACAAAGAAAGAAGAAACTTCAGCCTCAGGTGAAAGATCGATGTTTTCCGAAGGTTTCCTTGGTGATTTACACAAGCCTGGCCAAAATCCTCAAATGTACCCTGAATTGATGAAGGAACACTTGAAGGCTACTGGAGGGAAAGTTTTCACAAGGTTCCCACCTGAGCCTAATGGATACTTGCATATTGGACACTCCAAAGCCATTATGGTTAACTTTGGGTACGCCAAGTTCCATGATGGGGTTTGTTACTTAAGATTTGACGATACCAACCCTGAAGCTGAAGAAGAAAGATACTTCACTTCTATTTTAGATATGGTTGACTGGCTAGGATTTGAGCCTTGGAAAGTCACTTACTCTTCAGACTATTTCGATGAATTGTATGCATTGGCTGAAAGATTGATTGAAAATGATAGAGGTTACGTTTGTCATTGTACCCCTGAACAGGTCAAGTTGCAAAGAGGTCAAAAGCCAGACGGTACCTTAGGGGGTGAAAGATTTGCATGTGAGCATAGATCCAAGTCAAAGGAACAAAACTTAGAAGAATTTAGAAAGATGAGAAACGGATTCTACAAGCCAGGTGAAGCCACATTGAGAATGAAACAAGATTTGGAGTCCGACTCTCCGCAAATGTGGGATTTGGTTGCCTACAGAGTGCTTAACGCCCCACATCATAGAACTGGTGACAAATGGAAAATATACCCAACGTATGATTTCACTCATTGTCTTGTGGATTCCTTCGAAAACATTAGTCATTCCCTCTGTACAACTGAATTCATTTTGTCAAGAGAATCTTATGAATGGCTTTGTGATGTGTTGAAGGTCTATAGACCAGCTCAAAGAGAATATGGAAGATTAAACATTACTGGTACTATTCTTTCTAAGAGAAAGATTGCCAAGTTGGTCAACGAAGGTATCGTTAGAGGTTGGGATGACCCAAGATTGTACACTTTGGAAGCAATTAGACGTAGAGGTGTACCACCAGGAGCCATTTTATCTTTCATTAACACTTTGGGTGTAACTACCAACACTACAAACATTCAAGAAGTTAGATTTGAAAGTGCTGTTAGATCATATTTGGATCAAACCACCCCAAGATTAATGATGATCTTAGATCCTGTCAAGGTTGTGATAGAAAACTTGGAAGACAGCTTTTCTGAAGATGTTGAGATTCCCTACAAGCCAGGTGCCAATTCAGATCCTAAATTTGGTGGTAACAGAACATTGAAATTCACCAACACAATTTATATTGATAGATCAGATTTTAGAGACGATTCCACTCCTCTGAAGGATTATTTCAGATTAACACCTAACCAACCAGTTGGTTTGATGAAGGTTCCTTTTAATATTGCTGTGAAGTCTGTGGAAAAGGATTCTGAAGGTAACGTATTGTGCATACATGCAACTTACTTAAACAAGGAAGGTGAGCACAAGAAACCTAAGACTTTCATCCAGTGGTTACCATCTGGAGAGGGATCTATCAAAATTGATGAAATCAGAGTTCAAAACAGATTATTCAACTCTGAAAATCCTTCTGCACATCCTGATGGATTCCTTTCTGACATTAACCCAAACAGCGAGGAGATTTATACTAATGCCATTATCGAGTCCTCATTCTTGGATGTGAAGAAGAGATCCCCATTAAACGTTAAGATTGCAGACTCTGAGTTCAATATTGAAGAAAAGAGTGGAAGGCCAGAAACTGTTAGATTCCAAGCTTTAAGAGTGGGTTACTTCTGTATGGATAAGGACTCTACCGATAATAAGTTGATCTTCAATAGAATTGTGACGTTGAAAGAAGATTCCGGTAAGAATTGATGAGATTTTGATCACAGTGAAAGTATGTTTAAAGCAGCGTTGTATATAATTTGAATCAATATTTGTAATAGTTACATGTGTGTGTACGAAGATTACGCAGCTAGATTGCTTGTAAGGGAAAAGAGATTGCACTACTAAGCTACCAAGGCGGCAAAACTTTTATGTAAAACATAGATATCACAATAACAATATTGTGCTGCATGTATAGCGCACTATTTCTGAGTAGAGTACCACAGTAGAAACTATTTCCTTATTGTTAAGTTGTTGGGAATACAACTCCGTTCTAAAAAATGGCTGTGTTATAGCAACCATTGTTTTTAGCCTGGCTCGCTTTATCCCAGAGCTAGGATTCCGAATAAAATTTTGGGCCTATTTTGAAGTGTTTAAACGCCAAATAAGGTACTAACTATATTAATCTGTATTGATGATATCATCAGTGCTCATTCACCAACTGCAAGCACTAAATATAGTTTAGTTATTCTATTTGTTTCAGAAATAAAGTTAGAATAGGCAAACATCATCTGATCGTGGAAATGATGTCAGAGCTTGCGCAGGTCAAGTAGTTGACGAAGTTTGCAATGTAAGTAATAAACATGTAAAAGTGCAATTACGTCAACCCAGGTCGGCTTCAAAATAAAATCACTTCTCGTATATTATGTGAAAGAATGAAGGAAGGTTAAAGTAGCCCAAACAAAGTGGGGGCGGCGGTGAATCATTGGCGTGGCTATGAAAAATACACCAATAGATCCCCTCATCACGAAAAAAACAAAGAAATATGCAACAGAACAGCAGCTATGTCTAGCTTTCAGAAGTAAGTAATGAGGGTAGACAACACGATGTATTAGTAAGAAATTCAATCTTTGGCCCAGCCACCTTGGAAGTGTGCCTCTTTCTTCTTTTTTGTTGGATACTTGGTTGAAAAGTTGATAGGGTGCTAAATATTTAAAGTTGCATGTTGCAGTCGCAACTAGGCAATTTTAGGTTTGCGCTCGGACTCGGAGTCACGTCAGACCGGAAGCGGGAATGAGAGCTCGTAATTTTACCAGGTGATTGGGGGAAAGAAAGGGAAAAAAAGGAAAAAATTGGACCAAAGAAAAAAAAAAAAAAAAAAAGAAGGAAAGCAGCGCAAAAAGTGCGAAGTGACCGCCCTAATCAACCAGACCCACCAGCAGCGGAATGTTCGCTTCGGTTGGGTGCTGTTGTATTGTCGATAGCAAACATCAGAAAGGTTGAGAGTGAGTGATTTTTCCGTGTCAGAAGTCAAACAGAAAGATATCATAGCTCCCCAGCCTATGCTGATTTAAGCTAGGTGATATAAGAGACAAGCATTCACTGGAGTCACCTGAACAATAAGAGCCATGATTCAATTTCTGATTTTGATAAAGTGCAGAGCTAAAAAATATTCTCGACTTGACTCGAGATGAGCGAGATGCTTATATTTACGGCCTTGGCGGGAAAGGAATTAGGATATATGCACCCAGAATTGTGCATTAAATTAAACCAGAAGTGTGTTAATGTGGTACCTATATGTAGGGGCAAAGTGTGAATTGGATTATGGTACCATATGGCCCCATTTGGAGCTGGGCATTGAATGATGTAGAGCATGGAATCATCAGATCTGGCACCACATCAGCCAACCGTTCAGTGAAATGAGGGAACTTCCGATGTAGCACATCTCTTTCGTCGCTCTACCTCGACTGACTTCATGATAGACTCGTGCAATATTTTGTAGATAACCTCAATCTGATCGCTCTATTTTTTACATTTTGTCTGCATTAGGACCCACCTTTTCTACCTGCATTTCCGTGCATGAGGTTTCTGCGTGGGACGCTAATTCGAATTTTTCGTTAATTTTTCGCTTTTTCTTTTTTTTTTTTGGCTATTTCGATGTGGACCGGAACCACCAGGAACACTAGTATTGGTCTTGCTTTGTCGGTTGTTGTTTGCCTGTTCTTACAAATAGCGCAGATCGCACGCCGCCCTATTCCCCACAATTAGTTCAAAGCCCAAACTTAAACCTAATCAAGGCTCCTATTGCGTTTCAGATCAACCCTTCGACAGAATGAGCTCTCTCGGACTTGGTACGCGATTTCGCTAGTACTGCATACACTGTCCCAACAGGAAGAGTTCTCCAGAGCTTTCTGTACCTTATTATGGGGGATAAGCTGGAGATGGGTAGGGCTCGTAACCTTTTTCTCAACAAACCTTCTTAAACCTGAGGGGAATTGCATTATCTGCGCCCCACACGCCCTAGAAATAAAGAAATCGAGCTCAGAAAAAAAAAAAAAAAAAAACAAGCCCAGCTTACAGCTGCAAATGTGATATATATATCCAAAGCAATCCCTCTGAAGTACATTTGAAATATTTTATAGCCTTCCCTTTCTTTCCTTTCTTCTCTTTCTAGATCTTTAATCCCTTTCTTCAAATTTTGGAACTAGATTATATCACCCGCGGTTAGAAAAGCCATATTGTAAATTATCTACTGCTTTCAACTGTTGCATTCCCTTTTTTTTTTATTGCGTAAAAAAGAAAATCTTCTACAAGGGGGAAGAAAAAAATTACTAATAATATAGAAATTTGAAAAATTATAATAAAAATTTGTCATTAGCGCTTTCGGACATCATAATTTATTTATTTCGTAAACTATTTATTTTCGATTTGGGTTATTCTTTTAAAGCTATCAGGATAGACTAGAGATAACATTTAAAGACAAACCACTGCTGACAAAAACAAAACAGAAACGTTAAAATTTTAAAAAAACGTACGTTTGTCAGATTAAACTTTGCAAGAAGTATAAAAAAAAATAAAATCAAATTTAAAATACGCAAAACTTTTAGGCGCTACTCATTAAAAGCCCCTATAAGGAATATCGAAAAGAATTAGGAGACTCCACATACACAGTTCTTATCTAATAGCGATAGAACACAGGTCCTTAATCAAACAATAAGCCTATATTTTATTGTTTTTTAAGCTAATACTAAGGTGCTCATAAGCTTAATCAGGAGTAATTCATTTAAGCTCAGTTCATTGTTGATTTAGAGCCTTCATCTCCTACTACCTTGCGACACGATTTCCCATCCCCTTTCACTTCACTTTTAACCTTTCGCGAGCCTCTAAAGCAAGAGACGCTAAGGAAAAAAAGAAAAAAAAAAAAGGAAAAGGAAAAAGAAAAAAGAAACAAACTCGCATAATCGTGCCCTTTGTGCTTGTAGAAAAAAAAAAAGAAAAAGAGGGGGGTCACTAATTTAGCCATCCGTATTTTTTTTTTGCTTAATTTCAAGAAGAGAAAAATTATCAACAACTCTTCTTCCTGTTTCCTTCAACACATTTCAAGCTGTCTTCCACTACTATATTAGTTTCTCCAAAGATGTCCTGGCAGGGATCTTCCACGGGACCAGGAACGTTGAATATTTCGTCTCTGGAGACTTCATTATCAGAGACCTTTTCAGAGAGCTCTGAGTCCTCCTTATCCGGATCGTGGTCTCCGCCACAAAAAAGTCTCGGAGGGAGCAAGATCGCCAGCAACAATTTGAATGCTGGATCAACTGATTCTATTGCTACTATCACATTATCATCGTCATCGGATTCTTCCTCAAGCGTTAAGCCTTCCTTATTGAGGAAAAAGTCCGGTGATGTGGTCAAATCATCATTGAGATTGCCTGCTCTTGTCAGATGTCAGTCTACGCTGAACGTTTTGTTGAAGAAATCGGTCAGTTTTGCCCTGAGATTGGAAAACATCAAAATGTTTGACGGGAAGGACAGCCCTAGTACCGTTTCCACCAATGAAAACAGTCCTATCGGATCTCCAAGAGGAGGAAGAGCAAATAAGCTCAGAAATTCATACTTTTCTTGGGACTGGGATTCTACTCCAGCAGTGACAGGTTTCACCAAGGATGACGACGCTTTGTCTGATGGATACGACGAAGAACTGACTGACGAAGAGGAAATTGAAAGAAAATCTTGGGAAATTTCAAGTACGGACATCCCCAGTATTCTGCCATTCAGAACTCAGGCCAATGGAAATAAGACTGTCTTTTTACAGTCATTATCTGTTTCTCCTGATAAAAAGTCATTGTTTGGATTTATCATGGTTAAAAATATTGCATTTGAAAAGAAATTAAGCGTCAAGTTGACCACAAACGGTTGGAAGTCATCTATAATCATTTCAAACTCTACTTACGTACAGTCATTCAGATCTTCCAATTACGATCAATTTAAATTCTCCATGCCTTTGTCCAACTACAGAACATTGATTAACATAGAATTGGTTATTAAATACGATATTCCAAACCAAACATTTTGGGATAACAATGACCAAAAGAACTACCACATTACCATCAAAGCACTCCCACAAGTCTCATCACGTAAAAATTCTGTTCCGGAATTTGAAGATTTGGTAAACCGTCTTGTAAATATGAAGAGAGATAAGTACGAGAACGATGATGAGGATGATAACGATAGAGATGATGACAAGAATATTCTTGCCATTACTCCAAGAACAAAGTCTGCATTCTCTGGTAGATATAACTTCATGAATGAAGAATTGCCAAAAAGACCAGTTTTAAAAGCATCATACTCAAACTCTGACGTTAACACCGTTAAGCCTAGATACAGTAACAGTTTTAAGTCAAAACAAAATTTCACTCAAGCTACTAGTAGTTTACAACAAGTTAAAACACCTGAGCAACAGCAACCACAACCACAATCACAGATGGCTCGCCCTCCACTCACACACACTAATAGCGGATCTAGCATTCATACCTCGAGCAGTAATGCAAACTTTAATTCAAAATCATACACCGACTTATTAAACTCAATGTGCTTCTACAAAGGGGATAACACATTGTCCAAGTCTACATCTAGCATTAATTGCAAAGAACAAAACCAAGCACCGGTTCCAATGGGTGCACGCATATCTGCTGCCTCCACTTTCCATTCATTAAGTGATTCAATTCACATTTAGTTCTTCTATTAGTTTTATATTTATTTTTAATGTCCCAACCTGACATTCGTTTTTTGCATTTACATTAGTATATAGAGTTGTTAGTGATTAATATATATTTTACAGTTTAAGTTTAAAGTAATGTAGCTATGTTTTAGATATTCGAGATGTCAGTCTGTATGGGTTACTTTCTTGTCCTCTCTGCTTGGTTCTCCAAAAAAGACTTCTACTAACCTTCGAAGAATTCAGAGTCCAAAGAATATAGAGGACTTCACTCAAAAATGTATTGCCTCGTGCTCCAGAAGTCTTCCTTTATAATATCAATGTGATATAGCTCGATTTTGGACTTCCGGAGTTTCTTCATTTCTCTCTGTTTTTGTCTTTCGGACAAATTAGAGCCATCTTCAGGTACAGCAAGTAAGCTTGGGTTTTCTCGTACTAGTATAGAACCCTTCTTGAATATTTCCGGTTCGTTGTTGTAGTTAATGCCAAATTCTTTAAACAAGATCTCGTTCTTGTCTGCGGCAAGAGTTCCCTTTAATTTCTCCTCTGCCTCTTTGGGAGTCAAGTGACCCTTTTCGACCAAGGTCCAGAAGGATGTATTATACAAGTTGTTGATGTGACAGTCCACTTGTCTCCAGCTGAAGTAGTCCTTGATTAATTTAGCTGTCGGGTACATTACCACTCTAGCGTCAAAAGTCGGCAATCTCTCTATCTTCAAGGGTTTCAGAGGGAACACCACCGACCAATGGTGCTGATAGTATGCAGTTATTGTAGAAGAGAATGTAGAAATTAATTTCAGTTCTCTTCTCTCGAATAGTTCACAGTTTTTCCTCAAAAGGAAGGAGTACTCGTCAGAATCACCGTATGCGAGTATTATATCAGGTATGGCTTCTGCAAGCGATCTAGCAGCGAGGTTCATCACCTTCAATGCATCCAAGTCGTTTGGCTTAGTGAAGTCGTACTCCGCACTGAATTTATGGAATCCTCTACCGTCTACTCGGACTACAAGGTACGTTTCCTGGGGGAAAATGTTTTCTCTTTCAAACGAGCGCACGTACTCAAAGCGAGAGTTGGCCATCTTATGTTAGGGAAGAAGATGCAAAGGAAGAAGAAGAGTCACATCGGATCTTCGTTTACTAGTGAAGATCTAAAGCCATCCCATATTTGGTCACATGTATTTGATCACATGATCTCATCTGAATCTAATTTTTCATTTTTTTTTTTTTTTTGGCGAAGAGCTGAGCATCAAAATTTGAGGAAATTGCAGAGGATCTCTTCTCCTTCTCTCCTTCTCTCTCTTCAAACAGTGGCATCAGCTCATCACTAAAAGTCTTCATAGTTTGTTTATCTTAATGAGGGCTGAATTTAGAACACTTGAGCGTGAAAAACGTTTCCAAAATCCTCCTAAGGATAAGTCTGCGTTCCCCCTTTTACAAGATGCAGTGGCACCTCACGTTGGGTCGTTCAATGCATTGACTGATGGGCCAGATGGGGGTTTATTGAACCTTGCCGTCAAAGACATTGGCTACAAGACCATTTTCGACTCTAATTCTACTGACAGGTTGGGAAATAAGTTGAAAATCAGAGTGGAACTGGTTCAATTAGCCAAGCCATCAGTCAGCCCAAATGACAAATTGTCATTAAATAGAAGAACTTATCCAAGTGAATGTAGAGAAAGAATGAGCACCTATAGATCCAGATTGATGTTGAAATTGAACTGGTCTGTGAATGATGGTGACGAAGTAAGCGAAATCAGAGAAGCTGGTCAAGTGCCCGTGATGTTGAAGTCAAATCGTTGTCACTTAGAAAAGTTATCTCCTCTGGAATTGATTCAACAAAAGGAAGAATCTGATGAGTTGGGTGGGTATTTCATTGTTAACGGTATCGAGAAATTGATCCGTATGCTTATTGTGCAGAGAAGAAACCATCCAATGGCACTTATCCGTCCATCTTTCGGAAATAGAGGTGCAACATATACCAAGTTTGGTATCCAAATTAGATCTGTTAGAGCAGATCAAACCTCTCAAACAAACGTCTTGCATTATCTTAATGACGGTAACGTCACTTTCAGATTCTCATGGAAGAAGAACGAATATTTGATCCCAGTTATGATGATCTTAAAGGCGCTTATTGAAACCAATGATCGTGAAATCTTTGACGGGATAATCGGGGCTGACACTTCTGACTCTTTCTTAACTGATAGAATTGAATTGCTCTTGAGAACTTATCAACAAAACTATAACTTATACGGTCAACAGGAGACTTTGGCCTACTTGGGTGATAAATTCAGAATTGTTTTTGGGGCCTCTCCTGACGTTTCTGATATTGAAGTTGGTAAGGAAGTCCTCAAAAGAATTGTGTTAGTACACTTGGATTCTAGTGCAGACAAATTCAGAATGTTAATGTTCATGATTAGAAAATTATACTCCTTGGTTGCTGGTGAATGTAGTCCTGATAATCCAGATGCCACTCAACATCAAGAAGTACTTCTTGGTGGATTTTTGTACGGTATGATTATTAAAGAAAAGATCGATGAATACTTACAAAACATCAAATTGCAAATCCAATCTGACATAAACCGTGGAGTTGCTATAAATTTCAATGATAGGAAGTACATGTCAAGATGTTTCATGAGAATTAATGAAAACATTGGTCAAAAATTACAATATTTCCTCTCCACGGGTAATTTAGTTTCACAATCTGGTTTAGATTTACAACAAGTTTCCGGTTACACTGTTGTAGCTGAAAAGATTAATTTCCATAGATTCATTTCCCATTTCAGAATGGTGCATAGAGGTTCATTTTTCACTGAAATGAAAACAACTACCGTTAGAAAGTTGTTACCAGAGTCTTGGGGTTTCTTGTGTCCCGTCCACACTCCAGATGGTTCACCTTGTGGGTTATTGAACCATTTATCCCACAAATGTAAGATTGCAACTGAGTCATCTGATGTTTCCATGGTTCCTCAATTGTTGAGTCAATTGGGTGTTTCCCCAGCCTCTTCATATGCAGCTGGCCCTAAATTATGCTGTATTCAATTAGATGGTAAAATCGTTGGTTGGACTACTCATGAGCAAGGTAAGATTGTTGCAGACACTTTAAGATATTGGAAGGTTGAAGGTTTATACAATTTACCATTGAACTTGGAAATTGGGTACGTTCCACCATCTTCTAAGGGTCAATACCCAGGTTTATACCTTTTCGGTGGCCATTCCAGAATGATGAGACCTACCAAGTACTTGCCATTAATGAAAGAAGATATTTTAGGTCCATTTGAACAGGTTTACATGAATATTGCTGTTACTCCACAAGAAATTGAAAATAATATCCATACTCACGTTGAATTCTCGCCAACTAATATCTTATCCATCTTGGCTAATTTGACTCCCTTTTCTGATTTCAACCAATCTCCTAGAAATATGTATCAATGTCAAATGGGTAAGCAAACCATGGGTACTCCTGGTGTTGCATTAGTGCATAGATCTGATAATAAATTGTATAGATTACAAACTGGTCAAACTCCAATTGTTAAGGCTAACCTTTACGATGACTACGGGATGGATAACTTCCCTAACGGTATGAATGCCGTTGTTGCAGTTATTTCATACACCGGTTATGATATGGATGATGCGATGATTATCAATAAATCCGCAGATGAACGTGGGTTCGGATATGGTACAGTTTATAAGGTTGAAAAGGTGGATTTGGCTCAATCAAGAAGAAGAGGTGACCCCATCACCCAACATTTCGGATTTGGTGATGATGAATGGCCAGAGTCTTGGAAGGAAAAATTAGATTCTGATGGGTTACCAATGATTGGTGTAAAAGTGGAAGAAGGTGATCCAATCGTTGCCTACTTCGATGACACTTTAGGAAAGACCAAGGTAAAAACATACCACTCTAATGAACCAGCATATATTGAAGAGGTGAAATTGTTAGGTGATGATAGTGGAGATCAAGAAGGACAAATGTTAACAATTAAATATAGAGTTACAAGAGCTCCATTGATTGGTGATAAATTTTCATCCAGACATGGACAAAAGGGTGTCTGTTCAAGAAAATGGCCACAAATTGATATGCCATTCTCTGAAACCGGTATTCAGCCAGATGTGATCATCAACCCTCACGCTTTCCCATCTCGTATGACCATTGGTATGTTTGTCGAATCTTTAGCTGGTAAGGCTGGTGCATTACATGGTATCGCTCAAGATGCTACTCCATGGCAATTCAATGAAGATGACACTCCAGCTGATTATTTTGGTGAACAATTGTTATCAGCCGGTTACAATTACCATGGTAACGAACCAATGTACTCTGGTGCTACTGGTGAAGAATTAAGAGCTGATATTTACATAGGATGTGTCTACTACCAAAGATTGAGACATATGGTTAACGATAAGTTCCAAGTCAGATCTACAGGTCCTGTTAACTCATTAACTATGCAACCTGTTAAGGGTAGAAAGAGATCTGGTGGTATCCGTGTGGGTGAAATGGAAAGAGATGCATTAATCGGGCATGGTACTGCATTCTTATTACAAGATAGATTGTTGAACTCTTCAGATTACACCCAAACATCTATTTGTCGCTCATGTGGTTCATTACTTACCACCCAAATGTCTGTACCTAGAATTGGATCCATGGCTACTATGAGATGTCGTAGATGTTCAGTTAGGTTGGAAGAATATACTCAAAAGGGTGTATTTGTAAACGAATCTGAATTGTGGGAAGATGGACAAGGAAAGAAGTTTGTTGGTGGTGATAACACTACTACCGTTGCCATTCCATTCGTTTTGAAATATTTAGATTCAGAATTGGCTGCTATGGGTATAAGAATGAGGTATAATGTTGAACCTAAATGAATATGAAAAGAAGTTAAAAAGACCAAAAAAATCATAAAGTAAACAAAAAAAAAAGGCATCAAACTGCATTGTTCGTGTATATATAGCTATTTATATGTACTTGTTGTAAATTTAATAGAAATAAAAAGTATTTAGATAATTTTTGGGGATAGGATATTGTAAAGGCTCTTCTAGCATCAGTTCTTGACAATGACGTTAGGAGTCTGTGAATTTTCTACAATGTACGATGCATTTAATTGGTCACTTCCCATTGCTCTAGCTCTTGCATCCTCTACTGTACTTGCAATTCCAGCGGCCAAATGCCTTTTGATAATTCTATCGAGGCGGACTTCTTCGCTGGAAGCTTCTACGTACCAAGTATCGTCAGCTATATGGCTAATCTCAGACCAAATAGGGTCTTTAAGTAGGACATAATTTCCTTCAATGATTATGACCTTGGTATCAGCCGAGATCTGGATATCTTCTTCCACTGGATCCTTTAGCTTGTGGTCAAATGAAGGTGCCAAGATGTCGATGTTTTTATTTGTGGGGTCATTCAATTTACTGATAAGGTTCAAGAAGGCTCGTGAATTGAATGTAAATGGGGCTCCTCTACGCTCAATTGCCTCCTCTGGGTTATCAAACTTCCCTAACTCTTCTCTATAGTAGTGAAATCCATCCTGTGGCAACACTTCAGTCTTGAGTTGTTGAGAGTTCAATGCCTTGCACACATTATATGCAACGGTGCTTTTGCCAGACCCAGGAACACCAGCTATAAGAACGATTAAACGATCTGCGAAATTCGCTTTTCTTGTTGATAAGTCTTGGATTCTTTCAGAGAGCTCCAGTATTTGGTCAGAATTGAACTGGATTGGAACCCCGGTGTCTTCTTGAGCTTGATATGACATTGCCAACAGAGTGGGTTTATTATGAAAGTAAAAAAGAGTGTAGTGGTTTAAGTCAAGTGGTCTACGCCTTGAAAATTGATAAACAGAAAAAAAATTATCAATTTTATGCTACTGATTTTGATACTGTTTGGAAGGAAGGTGCAACCGTAAACGAAATTGCTAAACGTGCTAGGTCGCTTGGAATGGAAGATGCTGGGAAAGGTGAGGAAAGCACAGAATTCCAAATTCTATTAGAAGCCTTGGAAACTGAGATGTCGGTTCAAGGTAGTAAGAATGTTACGTTGAAGTTAGAGCTGCAGCAACTCATAGTTACTTTGACTGGTGACATTACGTGGAATTTCCATGCTATTGAACAAACTCCGCTGGAAGCCGTCAATTTCTTTGTGCAGTTCAACACCCAGCTATTTTCCAAGGTTGATTTCCTCCAATACAAAGTATCGGTGTTGGAGGAAGCGTTGCAATCTAAGGACCACTACATAAGCTTCTTGACCGAGAACTATCGAGCGGTAAACGGCGATGAGCTCTTGAAAAGGTACAGGGGAGGGGATGCGGCTAGAAAGTATTCCAAGTCAGAGACTTTGAGCAGAATTATGGAAACATACAACGCAAAGAAGGGCAGATGGAGTGTAATCAGAGCAAACTTGAAAAACAGCTCTATATGCACCGACTCAATGAAAGATCAAGGAGGTCCTCCTATTGAAGTAGTTTCAACAAACGCCAGAGAAACTAGCCCCCACTGGAACCAAAGTACTCATGATATGCCTCCTCCATCGTCTTCCAAAAAGAGGCGAATTGGGGGGATGACTATTGGCAAGCGGGTGAGAAGAGATGGAAAGCAAACCAACAATCTGCAACAAGAAATCGAAGAAATCGAAACTCAGGTTGATACATATCCAGATCGTGAATAAATGACCTTTTTATAGATAAGGTCATCTGAGATATTCAACTTACACTATACAGCTATTCAAAATTATAAATTATGCCACCTTTCTATTAGTATGGCGAGTGACTTATTTTGGCCTGTGTCCATTTCTTCTGCGTATAATACCTTAAGAATGAGTTCCCAGTGGCCTAAAAAGGTATTGAACTGCTCTGTATCTGTTGGAACATTGTCAAAACATCCACTTGTTATATCATCCTTTTTTATGTATCTCCTGAGATATGTACTAAAAACTGTTTGCCAGAACCTACCAATAAGTTGGGAACATTGTTGAATCGAAGTAATTTGATCCAGATCGTAGTTTCTGACGAGATCGAGATCATCTCCGTAATTGGACTTCATGCATTTCTTTACTGCAAAAATTAAGAGCTTTTCAACTTCCAGATGTATTAATGATGCTTTCTGTGAGAAAGCAGTTGAAAGTTGAGCTGGCTGCCCAACCTGCTTATAATCGATTTGCTCTTGCTGATGCAGTACTCCAACATCTTCTATGCTCTCCTCCTCCATCAATTCCACGTCATGCTGAACTTCTGGCTTAAAGCGAACTAGTAATTCTCGTTGAACCATTTCAGCAATTAGAGGTGCTGACATCTTAGGACGATAGCTTACTGTAAGAATATCGTTACTGAGAGCTTTTAAGCAAAAATTCTTATCGTTTGACATTAGTACAACTACAGACTTTAGATGGTGATTTTGTAAATAAAGGCAGCAATCCAAAATAGAGTCATCTTTTGTAGTCTTGAAGTCTATTTTCTCTCCCACTTTCTGTCCTCTCACTATGGTGTTCAGATCTGCAAGGCTAGAATATATCCAGTCGTTTGCCCAACGAGCTAACATCCCCACAGACTTTCCTGATATGGAATCTGTACCTGTAACTTCTGAAGATGGTATCCTTTCTGAATTTTTTAATCCGTCCAATTCCAGTATAACGGTAGTCGGTATTACCAATTGGTAGTTGTAATTGCTAGCAATTTCTTTCAATCCATTTACAATGTTCAAATGTGACAATATAAAATTGGTATCTATTACCAAATAAGCCTTTGCATCCTCAATGCGTTGAACAGCTTGACTCTTGGACTGAAGCTGAGCTAGTGCCAGTTCCAACAAGTCCGGCAAATCATTCTTTGCTCTCCTTTCCGTAACGTAGTTCGATATAACACTCACCTCGCTAGCATCATCCATTGGGATCATTTCAATATCTTCGCTAGAATTCAGTGCATCATCTATTCTATTTTCAATCCTTCGAATCACATACTGAATTGGCTTGCTCTCTCGAGGTTTTCCTACGGTGATTATTTTCTTTTGACTTTGGGCACTTAGTCCCTCGGGAGCATATCTAGATGGAAGAGACATACTCAACAGCTTCACCATAGAGCATGGTTTGAGCTACTAAGCTTAACATGGTTTTGTTGCAAAGACATTTGTACTGTTTGTTTGGGGTAGTGCGCTTACCTTAAAACTACTGGTGGACTATATCGTCAGAGGCTGCAAATAAATATTGGTGCAACTAAAATCCACATGAGAGATGACCATCATAGGCAGTAAAGGATATATTGCTGCAACTTAATATAGTTTGATAAAATTAGACGGCTCTCTTACTTGTAATTTTGTATTTTTAACTATGCTATAAATGATTTGAGAATATTGTTTTATTTGAGCTGCATAACTTATTACTTCTTCTTCATTCTAGAACACATCTAATATAAATTCGAACACACTAACAGTCAAACTTATGAAGATAATGAAAATGATCATCCAAGTAATTCTATTGGTGTTCTTCTCATTCATACTATCAGTGACAATATCCAGAAACTCTAAAAAGACCTTGCATCTGTCATTTAATACTTGGACTCTTTGATCTATTTCCAAGTATTCTCTAACAGCAGTGTACAAAGGATGTAAGGCTGGTTCTAGCGACCAAAAGAAATCAGGTGTATCTAATATAGAACTGGACAAATTTACATCGACTCTCAATTTGAATAGCTTACCTGATTTCTTCAATAATTGCTGCCTCTTCAAACCAAGTTGACCTGTTAGTGCTAATTTCTTTGGTAGCTTAGATATCAGCAGAAGAATGTTGACCATTCTACTTTCAAAAAGGCACAACTTGGTCAGCTGAGCAATAGCATGCGACATAGTTAACTTAATAAGATGGTCCCCAGACCTTAATGTAATCATGTCATTATATATTCTTGGTCTGTGGATTTGATTGTCATATTCAAAGTGAAATTCTTCAGTTTCAATGTCCTGTTCATGGATTGGATTTACAAGTAATGGGTTAGGCTCGTCAGAAGCAAATGCTAAATCTGCTAAAATATTCTTTTCATGGATTTCGGAAAAATTCCAGAATACAACGACTCCATAGGCGAACACAAACATTTCAGCGTGATGTTTTGAAAGCTCTGTAGAAGGAGGAACCTTTTCAGGCTTTGTCCGTCTTAGGGACTCTGCCTCACTTTCTTGAGAATGTGTAGAATCCTGCCCATCTGGAGAAGAATGCACTGATTCATTACTGTTTTGCCTATTGGTATTTTTGCTATCCATATTACCTTTATTAATGCTGTTATATTTGTTTTGGTCTTCTCCATTTTTTATGGAATCGGTACCATTACTGTCCTTTCCTCCTGCTGGTTCATTATCTTTTGTCGAATTCAGGTCTCCAATCTTAATGGTTCCACTGCTTGAAACACTTTCCTCGCTCATTCCTCTTTCAAGTTGAGGTGGAGCAAAAAATTGAGGCTCGGAAGGATCAAATGGCGAATTGTTGTCAAAGTTTTCATTCTCTGGATCCATAGAATAGTTATTGGCATCTTCAAGAGTTTCCACTCCAGAGTAATACTCATATAAATGGTCAGTCTGTTCAGATTTAGTAATCATGTTCTCAATAAACTTTTTTCTTGGTAACAACTTCGCAGAGTTGTTAGATTTGATCCTATAGCCGTCGTTACCAGGTAATAAGGGCAAGGAATAAGGGACGTATAATACTTCGTCATATAAACGAGGTTTGACTTCATGATTTTCTTTGACAAAGTTGGAAACCCCAGAGAGATTGAATTGGTCACACATGAAATATGCAGTCATTCTATTGAACTCATGTTCTCTCGCTTCTTTGGGCATGAGCTCAGCTCTTGACCTTTGGATTTGCGCTTGAAGGTGAGTAGAAATCGCCGATGAATTTGGGTACTGTTGCTGCAGTTGTTGGTGTATGGACATTGGTGGTGGAGAAGTCGATCCGTGTCTATATGAATGAATTTGCTGTTGTTGCTCTGGAATCAACACTAATTTTTGCGAAGTCTTCGAAGTTCTGCTTGGAAGGGATTGAGATAGCTTCGGTATACTTCTGATGTTTTTACGAAGTGAGTTCGTATGAGAAGCTTCACTTCTTGATGACGAAGCATTTAATGATGATCTGGAAGAGGATGACAGTAACCGCCCCTTTGATTGACGAGATAATAATGGTGGTAATCTACTTTGACCAGAAGGTATATCACTAGAATTACTAAGTAGCTTGTCAACCGAAATATCAGTGTATTTATTGGAACGAGAAGATAGTCTCTTCTGTAGTAAATACTGCTGTTGCTGTTGTTGTTGCTGTTGTTGTACCAATTGCTGCTGTTGTTGTTGCTGTAATAGATGTTGTTGCTGCTGATGGTGCAGCTGCTGTTGTTGTTGAAGCAAGTTTAAATTGTTTACATTTGAGTTCTGCAATAACTGCTGTTGCTTTTTGTAGTTGTGGCCTGCAAATGGTGCCCGAACACCTCTTATGGAGTCATTTCTGGCATCAGTCACTAAAATAGATGGAGACCTTTTAGCGGTTGACCTTCTATAGACATGTTCAGGATTCGGCGAATTCGATCTTGAACGGTTGGGACTACCACTCATATCATCTAAATTATGATAGAATGAATAAAAATGAAGAGGTCGGCGTACTAATGCAAATTCACAGCCAATAATATTTAACTGGAACTCTTCTCTCTCCGATAATCTTCGGTTATCAATGTACTTTTAAGCTTTCAGTATTGGAGATGCTCGACTAGCTCACTTTTATTTTTGTGTGTAAATTTCGTGAAGACTTGCTATCTGTGTTCCTGCATGTAGTCCGATTTTTTAGTCGCAGATGGTGCACAGCGAAATTTGAAAAGTTGCATGGAAAAAAAAAAGAAAAACGCAAGAGTCAGAGTTTCTCCTTTCACCACTTAGAAAGGGCAGCTATGGCATACACTTTAACTATTGCTGCTAAGGCACCATTGGTTGCTTACGCAGCTTTGATTGCCGTCGGATTTGTTAATAAGTCCGAAGATATCACTGAATCGATTTTTGTCGAAGTCGTTGATGATAAGACTGCTGTTAAGTCTAACCCAGCAGCTTCAGTGCACCTCACCACTCCAGAGGGTAAAGAATTTTCCACCCAACTTGAAATTTTGGACTATTTAACTGAAAAGTACCCTCAACTCTTCAGTACTTCCATCTCCTCATCTCAGTGGGTTAAATTTGCATTGGATAAGTTGTCTATTAAGAACTTCAAGGAATTAGCTACTGATTTGGAAACTTTAGATGCTCACTTAAACTTCAGATCTTTCGTTATTGGCCACAAAATCTCAATCACTGATATCACTGTTTGGGGTGTTTTGAGAGCCAATGCATTGATGGGTTCAGTCATCAAGAATAGCGTTTATATTAACGTTTCCAGGTGGTATAACTTCATTGGTCAAGACTCTAGATTCGAACGTGAGATTGAACAATACACTTCTAACTTGAATGATTTGAGGAAATCTGCCAAGACTGCTGCCAATGGTGGTAAGAAAGAAGCTCACAAGGCTTCTTTTGAAATTGACTTACCAGGTGCAGAAATCGGTAAAGTTGTTACTAGATTCCCACCTGAACCATCTGGATACTTGCATATTGGACATGCTAAAGCTGCTGTTTTGAATGAGTATTTTGCTCACCAATACAAGGGTAAGTTGATCATCAGATTCGATGATACCAACCCAAGTAAGGAAAAGGAAGAATTCCAAGATGCAATTATTGAAGATTTGGCCTTATTGGGAATTAAGGGTGACAAGATTACTTACTCATCTGACTATTTCCAAACAATGTACGACTTGGCCATTCAAATGATTAAGGACGGGTTAGCCTACTGTGACGATACTGTCCAAGAAAAGATGAGAGAAGAAAGAATGGTTGGTGACAAATCTGCTAGAAGAGACAGAACCGTTGAAGAAAACTTGCAAATTTTCACTGAAGAAATGAAACAAGGTACCGAAGTCGGTTTAAAGAACTGTCTTAGAGCTAAAATCGACTACACTGCTCCAAACAAGACCTTGAGAGATCCAGTTATCTACAGATGTAACTTAACTCCACATCACAGAACTGGTTCCACTTGGAAAATCTACCCAACTTATGATTTCTGTGTTCCAATTGTCGATTCCATTGAAGGTGTTACACATGCTTTGAGAACGATTGAGTACAGAGATCGTAACGCTCAATATGAATGGATGTTAAAGGCTTTGAAATTAAGACATGTCCACATCTGGGATTTTGCTAGAGTGAACTTTGTTAGAACCTTATTATCTAAGAGAAAGTTGCAATGGTTTGTTGACAAGAACTACGTTTCGAACTGGGACGATCCAAGATTCCCCACTGTTAGAGGTGTTAGAAGAAGAGGTATGACCGTTGAAGGTTTGAGAAACTTTATTATATCTCAAGGTCCATCTAAGAACATTATTAACTTAGATTGGTCTGTTATCTGGGCTATGAACAAGAAGATCATTGATCCTGTTGCGCCAAGACACACTGCAGTTGAAATTGAGAATGTTGTTCCTGTTCACATTACTGATGGACCAGAAGAGCCTAAGGTCGAAGATAAACCAAAGCATAAGAAAAACTTAGAAGTAGGACTTAAGAAGGTTGTTTTCGCCAAGACTCTATTGATTGATCAAAATGATGCTGAAGGTATTGAAGATGGCGAAGAAGTAACTTTCATGGACTGGGGTAACATTATTGTTACCAAAGTGCACAAGGAAGGTGATGTGGTTAAATCTATTGACGCTAAGTTACACTTAGAAGGTGATTTCCGTAAGACTTCCAAAAAACTTACTTGGTTAGCAGACACTCCTGATAAGGTCCCAGTTGAATTAATTGACTTTGATCATTTAATTACTAAAGATAAATTAGAAGAAGGTGACAACTTTGAAGATTTCCTTACTAAGCAAACTGAGTTCCACACTAAGGCTTATGCCGACGTAAACGTTAGAAACATGAAGGCAGGAGATATAATCCAATTTGAAAGAAAAGGTTACTACCGTCTTGACAAGCCTTATGAAGAAGGGAAGGAAGCAGTTTTCTTCACTATCCCAGATGGTAAGACTGTTACCAAGTACGGATCTAAGAAGTAGTTTTGTGTTGACTTAGGTAGAAAAGCTAGTAAATAATAGTTAATTTCAATAGCTCATTGTAGTCTGCTCTCTCAGGTGAAGGAATGAAGATGAAGCATTCATTGGTAGAAATTTATTCTTAACTTCTTGGGGGTGCAAAAAAATTCCGATACCGGGAGTCGAACCCGGGTCTGCTCGGTGAAAGCGAACCGTGCTAGCCGTTACACTATATCGGAGATGTTATGATCGATTGATCATTTGAAGTAGCTAGGCTGTGGGTGCTCAACGACGACACTAATAATCTCAAATAGGCATATCTTATAGAGACAAGACTCTTTCTTAAGCAACGACCTACTACATACTGTTATATATCTGCGAATGGCACACCCTTGGCTAAAACCTATATGGAACATGAAAGAGAAAAAGGATGGTACATCAATTTATTTCATGGACTGCATATACTATTCGGCTCAAGCTAGTTTTAGTCCGCGCGCGCAGAGACATGCAGCCTGCAGTAGCTTAAAATCAATGCTTACATATTCCATCTACTAGCTGACATTTCTTGTATAAAGTCAGGTTCTTGCCCTTTTTGAACTAAAGAACATAAACACATCCTCTCATTCTAAAATTGAACAATGCAAGATAGTATTGAGTGAATCAGATGAGAAATTGACAATTGCAAGCAATAGCTCCAATTCAATTGCTTCCACAGCCATTTCCATACTTTAATTTTTTAGCTGCGAGATCATAGACTTTAGCAATGCAATTGCAATTCTCTTCACACATAATAGGCGATGGGAGTTCGCAACTAAAAGGTGAAGGAGGGGAGATTTATAATTTTTCACTTATGGCTGTAATTTTGAACTCATCTCTTCTAGCATTATTTTTTTTAGAAATCTTGATCTTCTTCGTATACGATGTACAAGATTGTTAGGAAAAGCTATCCAATTGAATTTGCATTCTTATTGTTTATTCATGATTGTTTGGCCACTGCCAAGAAACTGAATTATATGCTCTTCCATTAGTAAACATTTTTCGTGCCGTCCAATACTTAGCTATTTCAACTTCGGTTTTGTTTTAATACCCGTATATCTCATAGAATCTGTCCCAATTAGGAAATGGGTATGCAGCTTTGTAATCGAACTTTAGTAAGCATGCAAACTTTGCAACACATTTGAATTAACTTAAATGTATCTTAACGAACCAAAGCAATAAGGAGCAGCATGGAATTGAACACAATTATTCCGAAAGGTATTCGAAATTATTCCTTACAGCTAAATTATAGTTTTTTGGTAGTAGTAAGAATTGTAGAAAGTAATAGATAAAACAAAAGAAACAATGCATTATAGATTCATTAGAGACAGTTTTTGGGGCAGGTTTATCTACCACTTATCTAGTCACAAAGCATTCGCTCATAAGGAAGACATGGACGATTACATCATTCCTGATAAGTACTTACCTCAAAAGCAAACATGCTCAAAATCACATTCAAAGGCAACGTTAGTTGGCGATGGTAATGTAGAAAAGGTAGCAGGAGAGTCTTACGATTCCAGTGTTAAATCTCGCATAGACTCTGAACTAATAGTTGTAGATTGGGATGGTGATGATGATCCAGAAAATCCTCAAAATTGGCCAATTTACCAGAAGACGTTCTTTATTTCTTTGATTGGTCTTTTGACCACTTCAGTGTACATGGGTTCTGCTATCTTCACCCCAGGGATAGAACAAATCATGGCAGAATGGAACGTAAGTCAAGTTGTTGCAACATTACCTCTTACATTATTCGTTATCGGATATGGTATCGGGCCAATGATCTTGTCTCCTTTATCAGAGAACTCAATTTTTGGAAGAACTTCGATTTATATCGTTACGTTGTTCATATTTTTCATTTTGCAAATTCCAACTGCCTTAGCAAAGAACATTGCTTCCTTATCTATATTGAGATTTATTAGTGGCTTTTTTGCATCTCCTGCATTGGCTACTGGAGGTGCATCGGTGGATGATATTATATCCTCGCCTTTTATGCCAGTTGGTATAGCTGCTTGGTGCATTTCAGCCGTATGTGGACCATCTTTGGGTCCATTAATTGGCTCTGTTTTAGCTCAATTACTTGGCTGGAGATGGACATTCTGGTTCATGCTTATTATATCAGGTTTTGCTTTCTTGGTTCTTGGCTTCTTTTTACCAGAAACTTATGGGCCAACATTATTGAGCAGAAAAGCAAGCAGATTGAGAGAAAGGACTGGGAACCCAAATATTGTCAGCGAAGGTGAAATCGCCAATCTGAAGTTAACTATGAGAGAAATTACCGTCGATGCCCTTTGGAGACCAATCGAAATCTCTCTTCTCGAACCTGTAGTCCTTTTAATCGATATTTATATCGCTTTGGTGTACTCTATTATCTATTTGTGGTTTGAAGCTTTCCCCATTGTTTTCCTTGAAGTGTACCATTTTAACTTGATTGAAATGGGCGTCTCTTATGTAGGTTTCATGATTGGTGTTTTAGTCTGTGCTTTCGTCTACATTTGGGTTATTTACCAACGGTACACGAAGATATTACTTGCTGGTAATGAGGTCCACCCTGAAGTATTCTTGCCAATTGCTATTGCTGGAAGTATTTGTATGCCAATAGGATTATTCATATTTGGATGGTCTGCAACAGAATCTTCTCATTGGATTGGACCAATTATTGGAGTTGGTATTTTTGCGGGAGGTGCTTTTATTATCTTCCAAACACTTTTCAACTACTTGAGTAAGTCTTTTAAGAGGTACTTAGCTTCCGTCTTTGCCGGCAATGACTTGTTCAGATCAGTAATTGCAGGTCCATTCCCATTATTTGGTGCTCCATTATTCAATAATACTGGTTCTGGAAAGTTTAGAGTTGGATGGGGTTCTTCAATTTTAGGGTTTATTTGTATTGCGATGATTGCAATTCCTGTGGTGTTTTATCTTAACGGGCCCAGATTACGTTCTAGATCGAAGTATTCAGGAAATTAGAAATTTGATAGAAATCATATAGATGAGATGATAAATATGAATAGTAATTATTAAGATTTAGTGGTTAGTGTGAGTGTGACGCAATTTTCCGCTATTTGCGCTTTCATCACCTGTATAAAATTTTCGGATATACTGTATTTGGAATAGTGAAACCGCTTACAAAGCCAGAGGCTCAGGAACAGAATTCGTAAAATTATGCAGGTCTGAAGTGAGCCAGGAAGCAACATGCTAAAGGATGCCAAGGCTTCCGCTGATAACCAATCAAGGAACCAGGTAAGCTAAGAGAAGCTGAGACACATTCAATGTCTTTCTTCTTCTTCTTCTTCTTCTTCTTCTTCTCTTCTTCTTTTTTTCACTCTTCTACTATTTCGTTATATCTTAATTATCCAATTAGGTGGCTGCACCCTTCCGTGCTTACACAGCCTTTCCATACTTAAGCTTCTGAGCGGCGGGAACGGAACTGGCATCATTGCTGCAGCCTTTAGTAATTCAACTATATTCGTTAAATTCAATTTTCGATTGATACGCGATGGAAGTTCGCGACTTAGCAGTGAGACTGCGAGAATCTTTCTATAAGTTTTTACTTATGACTGCAATTGCTAGCTCATAGCGTTATTATCTCTAGTAGCCTTTATCTTCATACGTATAGTCGTATACAATAGTTAGGATTTGTTAAGTCCAATTGAATTGGCATCTTACTGAGTATTCGTAATCATTTCACCGCCATGAAGCTGAAATATACTTTTTTTATTAGTAAACATTTTTCGGACTTTCCCTATTAGGCGATCGTATCTTCGGTTTTACCTTAATACCGTATATCTTTTATCGGATTTGTCCCAAATAGGACATAGATATGCAGCTTTGTAATTGAACTTTAGTAAGCATTCGAATTTTGCAACACATGTTGAAATCAATAACTCATCTTGAATTCAATTAACCAAGCCAAAGCAATATAAAATAGAAGGCACTTCTTCCTTAAGTTGTTCAATTCATTCATGTCTTCATTATAATTACATTATAACATTTTAATAGAAAGCTAATAGATAAAACAAAAGAAACAATGCATTATAGATTCATTAGAGACAGTTTTTGGGGAAGATTCTTCTACCACTTATCTGGTCACAAAGCATTTGCTCACAAGGAAGACATGAAAGATTATGTTATTCCCGATAAATACTTGCCTGAAAGTAAATCAAATTCGATGTCAGCTTCAAGGGCAACGTTGGTTGGTGATGATACAATTGAAGAGGTGAAGGCTCCAGAGTCTGACACTTCCAGTCTTGCATCTAGTATAAATTCTGAATTAATAGTCGTAGATTGGGATGGTGATGATGATCCAGAAAATCCTCAAAATTGGCCAATTTACCAGAAGACTTTTTTCATTTTCGAGATTGGTCTTTTGACCACTTCAGTGTACATGGGTTCTGCTATCTTTACCCCAGGGATAGAACAAATCATGGCAGAATGGAACGTAAGTCAAGTTGTTGCAACATTACCTCTTACATTATTCGTTATCGGATATGGTATCGGGCCAATGATCTTGTCTCCTTTATCAGAGAACTCAATTTTTGGAAGAACTTCGATTTATATCGTTACGTTGTTCATATTTTTCATTTTGCAAATTCCAACTGCCTTAGCAAAGAACATTGCTTCCTTATCTATATTGAGATTTATTAGTGGCTTTTTTGCATCTCCTGCATTGGCTACTGGAGGGGCTTCTGTGGGTGATATTATATCCATGCCTTACATGCCAGTTGGTATAGCCGCTTGGTGTATTGCAGCTGTCTGTGGACCATCTTTGGGTCCATTAATTGGTTCTGTGTTCGCTCAATTACTTGGCTGGAGATGGACATTCTGGTTTATGCTTATCATTTCAGGTTTTGCTTTCTTGGTTCTTGGCTTCTTTTTACCAGAAACTTATGGGCCAACATTATTGAGCAGAAAAGCACGTAGATTGAGAGCAAAGACAGGAAATCCAAATATTGTCAGTGAAGGTGAGATTGCCAATCTGAAGTTAACTATGAGAGAGATCACTGTCGAAGCTCTTTGGAGACCAATCGAAATCTCTCTCTTCGAGCCAGTGGTGCTTTTGATTAATCTTTACATTGCTTTGGTGTACTCCATTATCTACCTATGGTTTGAAGCTTTTCCAATCGTTTTCATTGAGGTGTACCATTTTAACTTGATTGAAATGGGAGTGTCATATGTGGGTTTCATGGTTGGTGTATTAGTTGGTGCTTTCATTTATATTTGGTTAATCTATCAAAGGTTCACTAAGAAGTTACTTGCTAATAAAGATGTGCAACCTGAAGTTTTCTTGCCAATTGCCATTTTTGGAAGTATTTGTATGCCAATAGGATTATTTATATTTGGATGGTCTGCAACAGAATCTTCTCATTGGATTGGACCAATTATTGGAGTTGGTATTTTTGCGGGAGGTGCTTTCATTATCTTCCAAACACTTTTCAACTACTTGAGTATGTCTTTCTGGAGGTACCTAGCTTCCGTCTTTGCTGGTAATGATTTGTTCAGATCAGTGATTGCAGGTGCATTCCCATTATTTGGTGCTCCATTATTTAATAACACTGGCTCTGAAAAGTTTAGAGTTGGATGGGGTTCTTCAATTTTAGGGTTTATTTGTATTGCGATGATTGCAATTCCTGTGGTATTTTATCTTAACGGGCCCAAATTACGTTCTAGATCGAAATACTCAGGAAACTAGAGATTTAATAGAGATTATATGCGTATATAGGTGAGATCATTAATATAATAATTAGAAATCTGATTATTAGTGTAGAGCAATTTGCAGCAATTGGAATATGTGAAGGGCTTCGATGTCCTGCATAACATCATCGGATATAATAGAGGGTGTCTTCGGAATGGGAATAGCTTTAAACGTGGAAGAAGCCAGAGCTGCCCAGGGACGAATTCGTAAATTTATGCAGGTCTGCGGTAAAAGGTCATCCGAAAGCCCTATAAAGTAGCGCTATAATATAGATTAAGATATTTATGTGGGAACTATTCTCATGACCATATATTGAATGGTCAATCCTATGCGTTGATTAATCATTTCTGCTTTAACATATAGCTTCTCATGATTATGCAAGTTCTTCTTTATGCATGCACTTAGATATCGGAATGCAATAAAAGTAGAAGGAAGAAAAGGCTAACCCCTGATTGCGGATCCGGAAAAAGACTTAGTTCCGTGAATTTCAAGGTTCTTAGATTTTCAAACAAATTTATCTCCATCGGATTACACAAAATCATAATCTCCGCAGTATGTTTTATAGTTCATCGCTGTGTAGAATGATGGAGAATGCTGCAGAACTACATTCGTACTATTCGGAGCAGTCAACAAAAATAATTTCTCCATTCTATGGATTTAAGGTTCTCGTCTAGATAGAATTGTTGGATTATTGTCTCCAACTAATTCGTTTCCCTCTTTCAAGTTTAGGCTAGTAAGAAATGAAAGTTACAATTATAAGAAATGTGTTAATTTGGTTTACTAAGTGAAGATTTGTAAGATACAAGATAGTACTTCACACTTTTTGTCATCAGCAATTAGTAAGGCTCAAAAATCTCACTCTTTAGAGTCATTTCCGACTACGCGGCGATACCCCTTTTGGGAATGTGGGCCACGGAGAAAACTGCGGATCCGAAAAAAAAGCGTTACGTACAGCTTATTTCTTTTTTCATTACAAATGGAAATAAGATATTTAATGGTGTGGCAAAATATATATAAACATGAGCTGCCGCTTGTATTATGCTTCATATTCTGATGGAAGGTATCAGCCATTCAAATTTTTTCTATCTTCAATTGAAATTAGAACAAATTATACTAGTAGACATTGAAATTAAACGGTTCTTGTCTATATTAAAAGTGTACTTAAAAGGTGGACTTAAAGGAAAGTAGATATTATTAGACTTCGTACAGCAAGAAAGTCAGCTAAATTCAAATTTTTACCAAAAGGAAACGAATAACTGTAACAATGTGGACTAGAGCTTACGATTCAGACCTCCAGCAGTACTACTTCATCAATGATGAAGATAACTCGATTTCGTACGATCTGCCCTGTGAAGTACAGTACACACCGGAAATAAAAAGTGTTAAATCCGGACCTTTTTCATCTTTGAAAAGAAAGAAGTCCTCCTCATCTGCAACTTCATCATGTTGTAACTTTTCAAAAAAATCTCCATCTTCAGCATCTGTCTCATCATCATCATCATCATCATCGGTATTGTCAAAGATTACTTCTGTTCTTTCGAGAAAGTCATCGAACTCCGGTAATAAGTCAAAGAATTCTATCTCAAGATCAATGTCTGCATCATCATCATCATCGCAGACTTTGAATAATGAGGAGTATTCAGAAGAGGTATTTAACCAATATAACTTACCAATTGAGACTATGAAATCTCTCGATTTCAATACTGCATCATTTGAAGACTCCAACTCAATAATAAGTGGTCTCGATGATGAATATCTTTTGGAAAACCCAATAAATTACAGAGGAAATGTAGGGAAGAATTTCTTCAACGGATATCAATCAGACGAAGAATCTTTATCTGAAGAATCGATTCACAGTTACTACTATGAAAATTCTGGAGAGGAATATTACGAATACGAAGATGAATCAGTTTATGACTTCGAAAAAGAAAAAGAAAGACTTGAACTCAGAATGCAAATTCGTCAAGAGCTCGAAGCTTAAGCTTTTCGATACACATCTTTCCCTCCCTCCATGAATTAATGACCTCAATATTTATTTGTACATAGTTTAACACTCGACGATATTTTATATATATACATAAGATTCACTAATATGAACGAGATTTTTTTTTTAATTGATTAATTGTAGTTGAAATGCTTTCCATGTAAAGGATCTGTAAGAATTTCTATATATCGCTTATATAAGCAAGCGAAAGCTTATTTTGCAAACTTTCGTAGATATTTTCTTCATTTTTGTCAGTAAACGCGATAATTAACGCAGAAATATTTCCGAGTCCTGTATTACAAGGTCATCCACCAAAAATTCTACATTAGTTTAAGTTAAATCGATCTTTGGCCGTTTAATTTAGATTTGCACATGAATTTAGACAAAGTCACAAAAAACTATATTTTGATCTCTATATCAAGCTCAATATTCTTGATTAGATCATCCATAACTCCTAAACTTCTGTAACTAGAAGAAGCAATCTTAGCATCCATTTCTGTCTTCTCTGCCATTTCCTTTTCATAGTTTATTCTAGCATCAACTAACGCCTTTTCATTTTCCTCATTAACTAAATCTTGATAAAACATTCTAGTATTAGTCTTAAATCTGGAAAATGGATCACCACCATCGCTGGTGGCTTCAGCAATCTTCTTCAATTGAGAAGATTTCAACTCAGCTATTCTAATATTTGTTTGGTTAAGTTTCCTGTTTCTTTCATTAACTTTGGACATAGTCAAACCACCGCTAGTTACTTTGTTTGTAGTATTGGCAACTATAACTTCCAAGTCCTCTAACTTCTTTTCCAACTTGCTGATCTTACTGAAATTTTTCTCCTGTTTAGCTACCTTCAATTCATCCCTTATCCGGGATTTTTGGAAAACAGCATCGAAACCTTCCAAGTTTTGTCCGTCTCCAGTAGATGCATTCAATTGCTGTTTCCTTTTGATCATCTCATTGACGTCCTTGTCTGAAATCTCTCTGTTCATAAATTGATTGAGAACATTAATTTTTTCCTTAACATCATCCAAATAAGGTAATTCTTCATCAGTCTTATTTAGTTCAATGACATACCTATCAAATTCCTCCCTAGTTATAGGTGAATCTGAAAATACAGTCATAGGAAAGTCTTTCTTTTGGGTTCTATTTTGTGCGACAGTTAAGTATATATCCACCATTGTGCTAGGGAACTTGTAAGCTTTCTCTGGGATATTCTTGACATCTACAATTTGAACCATTCTATATATAGGTCTTCTGGTTCGTTTATCAATACCAACATTTATACGGGCAAAACAATCAATCACGGCATCGCTGAAATTACTGTAGAAGCAAAAGCGGTGTAACATACTACGACCAACCTTGATTTGACTTAAGTTTTCAAACTGAGCTCTTTCGGTACTTCTCTTGACCCTTGAAGATCTAGAAGAGGAAGCTCCACTTCCCCAAACTACCTTATCTTCATAATCATTATATCCATATTCATCTTCTTCATCTTCTTCAAGTTCCTCTTCACCTTCGTCTTCTTCTTCATCTTCTTCATCTTCTTCATAGTCATCATAATCTTTTCTCTTACTTTCTCTTCTCGATTTTTGATCTCTTTGCTTCCTTAACTCACTCAATTTATCAAGTTTGTTGCTTTTAGAAGTACTTTTTACCATCTTAGATCTAGCACTAGTTCTTGTTTTCTTATCCTTTGCTCCTTCCGCTTGAGCCTTTTGTTGTTTTAATCTTTGCTGTAAATACTTCTTTTCGTTATAGCTTTCCATCTCTTGAGATCTATCAAACAAGGTTTGTTCACGTTGAATTTCATCCATTTTAAGTAAGTTCTCTCTATCTTCTTCATCTCTATACTTCCCTTCAAGTGGATAAGGATTTACAAGATTATCTTCTTCATCGTCATCTTCATCTTCGTCTTCATAATCTTTGATTTGGTCATCATCCTCTCCTACTTCTTCATCTTCATCAATTTCATCATCAAAGTCTCTAACTGTAGTTTTTCTTCTTTTAGTAGAACTATTTGTAGGAGAGCTTCTCTTTTTGAAATCTTGAGGTTCAAATTCAGAGTCTGAAACTCCATCACCAGCCAAAGCTAACAAATCATCTTCCAAGTCTGACATACCGGATGATTACTTAGCACACATAAACAGTGAGTGAGAACTCTTCGTCCACATTTGAAATAATAACTTGAAATGTTCGCAAATTTTGAAACTTTCGTTATATGCAGTACGTATTTCTATGTTCATTAGGAATGGCCCCAAAAAGTGCTACCATATTGATAAATTAAGAAGTGCAATAATTGATGCTCACTCAGCTCATTCATAATCGTCTTTTCAAGGTAATTATTTTGTATAATGTTATTTCAGCTCTTCAAATTCTGGATTCTAAAAGATATGTTAACCTTTTCAAATTTTTTTTCCAAATTGTACTTACTGGAAGTAATATTATTTGTGTTTTTTGAAGCGGCGATGGAAATTGACTCAAAACTAGTTGAATATTCATATACATCAATTGAAAATATTTATTGCCTATCTTCAGTGATATTTGCATGTAACTTATTAGTTCTCTAACGATATGTTGTTTCTTTTCATCATTGTACGTCTGGTGTATATATACATTTCCTCTAGTTAATTTGAAATCCTACATATAATATTTTTAGGAACTTAACAATTCATGCAGCCTTAAATGGCCTGCGTGCACTATATGGCGCTGAAAAATAGTAGAGAGACCACTAGCTTAGAGTCATACAGCATGATCATACAGAAACTTGAGCCTTAATGAGTCTAAAATACAATGAATGATGCGAGGTTCGATATCGCACGGACAATGTCCGGTAGATCTCAAGTGTGATCTAATTGTAACTGGAGAATGATCTTGATAACATTCAAAAAGCATGATCTTCTTCCTCTAGTAGAGATCAGCTCAATAAGCTGACAGGTTTCTTTTACGAGCTGACTTGAGATATGAAAGCTTTATGGAATAATTTTCTACGATAAAATTAGTTACTTCTATTATATTCATTATTCTTGATTTAGTCATGTAACATCTATCTAATGGCGATTCCATGAGACCTCACCAGGAAAGTACTCAGGTGGAGGACTTTGTTGATCCACTTCGTGGAAATGTCCTTCATTGACATCATAAGTATAATCTTCACTCGCTCGATGCAATGGCTCTTGAGCCGGATAGTGTGTATTGTTACTTTCAGGTTGAATGAAATGTATATTCGTAACTGGAGCATTGTGAGTTGTATAATTTATGACGTTTGCGTTATTCGTCGTTGTTTCATTATTTAAATTGCTTATATTGTGTGAATTGCTTACATTGTTTGCATCGTTCACATTTGTAACTGCATTACTCGTATTGTAAGCATTGCTGACTGAGCTAGTAATTTGAGGCTTCGATTCAATATCGTACTGTGGTCCTTGGCCATAGTATCGAACTGAACTATAAGATAGTGCTGCTAGTGAGCAAAATACTGTAAACCAAATGTAAAATTGAGCAAGAACGCCAACTTTAGCATCATATCCTGCAGCGATAAAGGTAGAAACTCCTCTACAATGAATGGTGGTACTTAGCAAGGCTGCAATTCCTGTAAAAAAAAAAGCTAAGAATTTCACTAAGAAGATTAGCCTATTGATTACAATCTTTCTGAACACGAAAAGGTAATGTGCAAATAGGGAAATAAAGGAGAAAGTTAGCCCTGTAGCATAGAGCCCAAATGCAGACCGAGAAGACAGAATATATGTCTTTCTAGCAGATGTGAAATCCTTTGGTAATATTCCTTTTAATACCCCAGAAGACCTCGAGAGCTCCTTTATAGGATCGTAAGGAAAAGCTGACATCACGACAGTACAGTTTAAATTTGAGTCGCCGCAAATCCCATAATTAGTCCATCTAGCGTAGGAAAATCTGGTCCAGCTTTCATCGCCTATGGTAACATCAGACCAATAGAGCAGATTAAATGGAAATGTAGTTGTATATTTTCCAATCAATAAAATATTGATTAACAAGATAATAGTTAGCAAATGGGCAAAAATCGGTACTGTTGTGGCATCATTGTAAACTGAAAGAGTTGGATACATTGAAATTGTTAGTTCTCTTAGGAACCAAACGTCAAAAAAAGGAGCCTTCTGAGACAATTTTATACCTCGAAGCTATTTAAAAAATAAAGTAAGGTCATTCGTCAGCTATAAATCTGGAAAGTATGACTTAACTGGAAGGATCGCCAATCCATTATCAACACTTACAACTATTTGCCGACAAAGTTGAAACTAATTCGTAAACCGACAAGACTTAGCGAAAATATACGAACGCGCGGCTGAGAAACTAAGCCTCAACAAAGAATTACGAAATAGTTAAGCGAAACAAAATTGAATGGCCAAGTAAATATTTTAAGATAAGACTACGCCCTCATGGGCATACTATTACAAAAAAATTACACTGATCAAGGTTTAAAGATATATACTCATTAATCCCTAATTTAACTTTTTGAACTATTACTTTAAATTCCCTATCGTACTTTGCGGCCTAAACTAGAAAATGACACATAAGAAATTTAATTCTGAATTATATATAAGCGTCTATAGTATAGTAATGTAACTAGTGATGTACATAATAAAATCTAAAATTGAAAGATACGAAACATCTGAAAACATCTGAAAACAAAAACAGATAGACTCTCCAGCGGCCCGAGAACTGAGTCACAACTTACCTTGATTAACAATATTTTAGAAAAACCCCATATTTGTTGAAAGACGAAAGAGCGTAGAAAGAGACAAATCACTTAATACTTTGAGTGAAAATAACGTACAAGGAATTAGAGATGCTTCATTAAAAGCCTACTCATTCTTGGTTCATGAATGAAGATGGAGGGGCCGAAAGTTCGATTAAGAAGAACTTATGTAACAAGTAAATAGTCAAAAATACAAAGAGAGCACAATAGAGAAAGTTGATTGAATATAAAAAATAGAATAACAGAAAATAGGCACAGGGAAAATGACATATTGCAGCCAGCCCCTCGAGAGATCATTACAAGGTGTCAGAGAACTATCGCATGAAGCTAAGGACTATATAATAACTAGGGCGAGCAAAACTGGAGAAAAAATGAACACAAGCAGATCGAAGCACAATGTTCTGTGATGGTGTGAGATATTAGCCACTGTTATAAGACGTCTACCTCGTGATCATTGACATAAATTAATGAAAAGAAACAACTCATTAAATGTTTGATTGCAAAAGAAAATGTCTTTCTACCTGGTAGAGTATCAGGTTGATATGTTCGAAATTGATGTTGTAAAGGAATTGATTGCAGTACGTTAAGAGAACGCCTGGATTAATATATCATATGTCGGCCCCAGTTCCAATAAAGATTGAGCGTTTAGCTATGTTCCTTCATCTGATTTAGAGCCTGTAGAGTTGGCAATGAAAGTTGCAACTTCACTTACGAGGATTAGATTTATTTGATAACCATTATCCCATTTGTCATAGAATATATACTGATGTAAAACACAATACTTCAAGTAGCTGTCCAATGTTTGGCATATAATTCTCATAAAAAGTACCTTAAGTGTTCTTGTCTGTTAATTAAATATCTCGCAATATATATTATTGACTGTGCGAATGTAAGCAAAACTCAACTAGGATGTTATATTTCAGGTCTTCTAGAGTGAGCTTGATAATTTCATTTGCTCAATGTATTATTGAACACGATATGAAGTGTTCAAGACCCTTTCACCATATTTGATTGAGTTTGAGCCGTGGACATGATGATAGAATCTTTATGATATGATGTAATCTCGACGTACACTTAAAGCACTTGATAATGCTCTGCTATTGTAAAGAATTGATCCTAGTGATTGAATCTAGGTTTTAAATTATACTTTGTACATTTGTATAAGAATAGGAATAAGCTATAAATTTGTTTCTTCCTTTTTTATACGACAAACGTTGTCACGTAGATTTGATATCCGTACATTTAATTATGAGTGAACCAAGATGAGGCATTAGTTTCTTTACTCTCATTCATTTCATCTGGAGACAGAAGTGGTGCAAAATTAAAGAGATGATAAAGAGTTAGAGTGACACGCAGAGAAACTAATTCACTTTGGTGATGGTCTGTTTGTTGTCAGATTCAATTCTTTATGAGCGAGAGTCGATGTTTTATGGATTTGACTAGTGCATGGTAGTAGAAATGTTTATATATATTCATATAAGGATTAAGAATAAATGAAGAACTATATGGTTTTGTCTTTCACTACAACACATACCTCTTTTAGAGTATATTCCTACATACACCTATTCATTCTTATTCAATATATAATTGGATATGTAACTCTTATTGTTATTTGAATAATAAATATCACCACATATATTTTGATGAAATATCTGGCAGGTTTTCAGATATTATATTTGATATAATCGGAGGTGTATATAAATTTATATATAATTAATAAATATAGAAAACAGACGATCTTCATATATGCAATTATATATATTGCATTTGAGTAAAAACCAAATATTAAAGATAATATTGCAGTATTTTTATGTGATGTACTAAAAAATGTTATCCATTAAATTATTAATTTATATTGAAATATTATTATTATTAAAACCAAATTTGAAGACAATATAATGAATCTTTACATCTTTACTATAAGATTCTGTAACAAGTTTTTATTGTTTAATAGAGACATAGTCCCGTACAATGGAAGGAGGGCTTTCTATCTTGGTATTTGTTCATGTTCGTATGTGAATTGTTTTTGTCTCTTGTGAGAAGAGGTGAAGAAGAAGATAAATAGCAATACTTATTTTGCAAAAAATATTGTGTGCAACAACTGCATCAGGGAAGTGAATTATGCTTCCGATCTCGATCCAATCCGTTATTTTTTTTCTGACGGAGTTTACTTTCTTCTGTTTAGCATCTTTAGATTATTATGTTTCTAAGTTTGCCTATCGTAAACATAGACATGAACTTTAGTAGTAAGATTTTGGCTCAACTGTTGGAGGCACGATTTGGTTTAATATCATTCAGATTTAATCAAATAAGCAGTGATTTTGAATACATCGCAACGCTTTTTGCGTGATGTATGACTTTATAAAAAGTTTGATCTGCATATGCTGAATAGGTAGAGATGAATGTGTTTAATTTTGAATAGTTATACCTTGCCTCTACTTTTGCATAATTACTTTTTGTATGCTTTTGATTTTGAATGGTCGGATTAGTCTGGGCTATTACGAATTGAGCTTCTCTATAGATTTAACCGTATGCTTTGGTGGATTTGTTGATTTCTCTGTACTTTCTATGACTGGAGCTTCTATTTAGAGTTAATTTATAATTTTAGTGTTAGATTAGAGTTTACGCTAACTTGCTCGCAATGGTCTACAGTTTTCTTACAATATTTTCTTCAGTGATCTCTTAGGATGTAGTGATTAAAAGGAAAATGTTATACTATCTAATTCTGGGACGACCAAAATGGGCTCCAATCCATTCTTAAAAACAATATCCATCGAGATTTCTTCAATATTTGAATCAGAACTTAGCAGTCTTACATCCAATTTTGGAAGTAGTAGTTTGCCCACATTGAGAGGGATCAATACCAAGTCGAATTCCAACCTTGTCAATTGATTAGCTGAATAGTCTATTTCAAAAGAAGTTTTCTTGAAGCCGCTTATCAACCAGTTATCGTCTGGTATAAAATTCACAAGGAACTGTTCAATCCTCGGATTATATCCACCTGCAACAAGACCATTATTTGGTGACGCTTCTTTATTATCATTACCAGTGGAGAGGGATTGTTCTGTAGTACTTTCCGACTTAACCATGTGAGATAATGACCATCTCTTGCTTGGTTGAATTTCCAATTTGGCCTTCAATGCTTCGCCAACAATTAATTGAGTAGTATTTTCAAATTTGAATTCAACAATGTGCAATATCCTCAAATGTGGTACAGGTACGCGAATGGATAAAGATTTGAATTTGATATCAGCATGGGCTCTATTTTCAGGGTCTTGGTTTAGGACTTCTGAGTTCATGAGCAATTGCTCGAATATCCTTTGCAAAATTAACCTATCAGCTTCTTCTGGAATGTAATTGACTATCAAATTATTGACGATATTTAGGACACTTGCTCCATTTTCTATCTGGACTTTTCCACTTAAAGCAAACTGATTAATGTTGAAGGCAACCATATCCAGCAAGACACTTTTAAATAATAGCCAGTACGACTCTAGGTTGACACTTCGTATTTTTCTTAAAGTAGAGACTTCAAATATCTGCTGTGCTTCATCCTGTAAATTACTATATTGAATTACCAAATCTAAGGTCTCCCCTTTCTCAGACTTCGGTACAAAACTCGTATTAGGATATATTTTATAGAAGTAAGAAGCTGGTTGTTCACCAAATGCTACTATAGACCCTGGATCTTTCATAGGCTTCTCAATATTATAATTGGAATTGGTTGGCGAAGATAGCTTATTGGAAATTACTCTTATTGGATATTTGGGATTTGAAGTTCCAACTTGAAATTTGGAGAAAATGTGTTCTATTTTAAAGATATCTTGAACAGACACTGATATTGTCAAGGTAGTATCTACCCCATTTGCAGCTGTAAAAGAAAATGTTTCCAGTCCAATTTGATAGGACACAGTTGCTTTCATTTTTATATACTTGTTACTATCACTGAAGTATACGTATGGGATTCTAATGTCAACGAAACTCTTCATTGGTATTTGATTTATAAGAATACAATTGGATTTAAATTTATTATTTTCATCAGTACCAACTAATGAAATTTCATCATTTTTAATTGTAACTCCAGGGGTTAAGGAGGAAATGTTTACATCCACATTTGATGAATTAGCATTACCCCCATGGATTCTTAAGAGTATATCTGTCTTACCCAATTCAAGATTAATTGGATTTATAAATTCAAACCATAAGTTTTCAGGTCTGGGGAAAGATATTATTTGAAAAGATGAGCTTAAAGGAAGTCGTGACGTATTTCGATTCTGTTTTCTTAAAGTTTTCAAAATACTCCATTCATTTGTTCGATTGAAACTGTAAACAACTGAATTATCCCCATTGAAATCAACATCCGTTTGACTCTGGTCATCATTTAAAGATGTGGTAAAGTCCTCTGTATTTGCTCTTACCAGATTTGAGAAATGTCTTGTGAACTTCATGTTATTGTTCATTGAAATAGAAAATTTTGATATTCGAAAGATTCCGAGAATGGAGTTTGTTGTAAATAATCGAATAGTAGTAAGCTTTGGACTAGGAAGCAAAGTACACTTGTTCGTAAAAAACGTTATTCCTTCATTTGAATCATTCCTTAATTCCAAAAGAACCTGTTCAGTTTCTATTTCAACTTCAAACTTATTTAACACTTGAATGTCAATAAAATAGCTATCGGAGTCGATTTGGTTCTGTTCGCTTTGTATGTGTGGACAAACTGTCACATCAAAAATTTTATTAACATCATACTCAATAAATGAATCATTAAGTAAGTTAGAGTACTTGAATATCTTTTCAAATAATTTTGATACACTATCAGTCGATTTGATCAAATTATAGTTGTTAATTCCTGTTGATGCGAGAATTTCCCCAGTCCTTAAATTACTTAATAAATTAAGGCAAGTCATACATATTAATCTGTTCCTTGATTCTCTTGCTTCATTGGACGAATTTTTTGGCAGCAAGTTTTCAATGCAACTTAAGTATGCCTCTAATAGGAGTCCTCCCATGAAATTCCACCCATTATTAATGAAAAATTCTGAGGAATCCTCCAAAATTTGAAGCGCCTCAGAATAATTTTTTTGGTAGTACTTTACTAATGCAATATCTATACTTAAAATATCAATTGACTTTTCCCTGTTTGCAGCCGCAAAGTCTTGAATGGTAGACTCTGTGATCCTTTGGAACGACTCAAGAAAAGTGCATTCTGTTTCCAACGCAGATAAAAGTGGAGAATAGGATAGTTCAAATTTTTCTTCAACTTTCTTTTGAATATAGTCATCTTCAGCCAAATCTACTTCCTCTAATATTTTTGCACCATGAAGTACATAATTTCTAGTCAACCTCCCTAGATTGACTAATAGTGTCCTTTGAAATAGTTTCAATTCCCCCATACACTCTAATATTTCATGCAAGGGATGAATTTGATTAACTTGGGCATCGCTATTATTTAAAGTATTGTCGTTGCTTTTCTTAAATATATACTTCGTTATAGTAGAATTTAAATAAGTATCAATCAAGGTAAAACTCCATTGGTACAACTTCACTTGCAAAACGTTTGGACATTTCACTGCTTTTACTGTAATGTCATTCAAAAAAATTAACAACTTTTGATAAAATGAGGCAATGTATGATGCCGAAATGGAAAGAGTACTAGAATGTGAAGCTAGGGATTGGAGTAAGCTTGCTTGTTTCACGAATAGAAAGCATTTTAATTCAAGAAGACTAATAGACAGTGCGTCCTTTTTGATCAAATTGTTCCTAACGTTTTGAATTTTGATTGAGTGTTCAAATACGTAGTTGTCCAAATTCGAAGGGATAATGGATTCGACTGCTCCGAACTCAAATAACTTGGGATCACTTGTAATGATTTTGTCAATAGAATTGCCCAATAATTTATAATATCTTAAAGAATCTTCGTATAATCTCATGTCATTAAATAATTCAGCTAAGTTTAGCTCGGTTAGCACATTATCAAAAATGTTCTTGGATTGATTATGAATTTTTTTCTGCAATTCCGTAAACTTTATAGTGAACTTAGAAAGCACAAGTTCCTTAATCTGGTTAACAATGCTAGTATATACCTCAAGTTTGATTGATTCATCTTCAAATTTTTCTTTCACTTTAAATATTCGGTTTCCATTTCTAGCAAAGCTAGAAGATGTAAGCTCTTTCCCATCTATTCCGAAATCTATTTTTAACTTATCAAGTATTGAAAGCTTTATTATTGTGGAATGCTTATCCTTGGCATTGGAAGGAACCACAAGCATTATCATCCATTCCGAATCGGTAGAAGTTACCATATTATTCAACCATTCTTTAATTAATGGCCTAACTTGTGACCTATATATGTCAATGCTGTCACATTTGACTAGCATCAATCGAAGGTATATACAATCTCCGCTTCCCAGCTTTGAAGCAGAGATAGTCTTTCGTGGCACTTCCTCTACCAATTTTATAGGTAATAGTGGGATGGATTTCAAAGGTTTAGATAAGTCGTACTTCCAATGCAAATTTGTTAGGGGAAACCTACCAAGTAATTCCTTTTCAATAATAGGAAATGCATTAAATGGGTCGTAATATCCTACCAGTAAAGGATGGTGTGAGTCATTATAAATATCATGGTTCATAATTTACCTTGCTGGGTGGGATATTTAAATTTAAGAAAAGGAAAAGGCTAACAGATAACTCTATCGTTTTCGATCTTCGAAAAGAAACGCGAGAATTTACGTACTTTAAAATTCAACTTATTGTGATGAAAGAAAAAATTACTGGTGTGAACCAAAATGAACACAAGTTGGAAGAACTCTCAAGATAGGGAAAAGAAAAGGTTTTCAGGGGCATAACACATTTCTAGGAGCCAATTTGGCAGTTTAAATATACTTTATTTTATTCAGGGAATGCAGGCTACGTAGTATCCAGATCAGAGGAATTTCTAATTTGAACCAGTTGAAGTTTTTACTTGATTACAATTTTCAGCCTAGGAAATACATGCAAAGGCGCAAACATGGAATATTCACAACTCCTTTACGACTTATATAGTACATATGAGATTAAGACAAACGTAACATGTACTGAAACATCCCAATATATGGTATTACTTTCGTTTATTTATCTATGCTATAAACTCCAACTTATCAAAATGCAGGATAACAATGTGCAAATATAGTATGCAGTTTTCATTTTTGAATCGATGAGCTACAAGAGTTTCAGCAAAGAGCACTGCTCCCCAGGAATAGCTATCGTACTATTTACAATAACGTTGAACATGGCTAAAAAAAGTATGTGTTACGAAAATATTGATGTACCCTATGTGTCTTACTAACGATTTAAAATTAGTTTCGAAGAGAAGCAGAGCTGCTCGAAGAGGATTAATTGAGGAAGCTACTGGTGAAGTAAAAGAGCTTGAAAGTGTCCCAAAAGTTAATGATGATGTCAAATCCTCTATTATTCGTACAACGATCAAGAATGAAAATTTATTGAATAAAAAAATGGAAATGAAGCAACTAAGCAGGATTAACAAGAAGAAAAATAATGCAATAAAATCAAAGAAAGACCGTTCAGCTAAGGTTGCAGGTATCTTAGGTGAAAAGATTGAGCAAAGTATTTCTAGAGCAAAATATGTTCAGAATTCTCGTAAGAGTGGATGGGACTTGATAAATAAAGGTATTAAGATCAACCATTCCGCTTCTATTTTGACAACAGAAGAACCTTCTACTGAAGACATTGAAAGGGCTGAAGAAGATGCCTATGTAGCTGAATTTTTTGCTGATTCCAATAAAGCTACCTCAACCAATACTAAGGCTTCCAGCCAGAAGAATACTAATGCTTTCTCTCTCTTGGAAGAAACAGAAGCTTGATGGAAAGTACTCAACAATATTCTGGAATTAGAGTAGTTTTAATTGTACACTAGAATTTGAAGTTGTCAGATATTACATTCTGGAGCGATTAAATACAGAAGTAGTTAGAATTATTTAAATATTTCTTTCTCTACTTCGACACTGACATAGCGAAATGTTGCAAAATTAGGAATAGTTACATTTCTTCCTTTATATATTAAGATAGATCATAAAAACTCAGCTGTATATTAATCGTAGCTTAATACTTTAGCTCGTAGGTATATATTTTCAAAAATTCCATGATGCATACTATACTTAGGATGTTAAAATGCGTCTCCTAGCAGCAAGGCTCATTTAATTTAAGTCACGTGATTGATTCATCGAAGTGAAAATAATTATTGATAAAAGACAAATGGACCATTGGTCCAAGTTTCAAGTACTTTGTTTTGTCGTCAAAAAAATGAAGCTTTCGACACTTCTTTCAATTGCCGTTAGTTTATTGTTAAATTATCCTGATGCTGCGTTCGCACAAGATCAAGCATATGTACCTTTCGACAAAACAAAACTTGATCTGTCTTCTTTCTTCGAACAATTTGATTATGAAGCACTTCATGAATCGAACTGGAAAGTATCTCATGCCACCAAACCAGACCAATCTGTGTATGAAGGAGAATGGGATTTAGATACACCAACAGTATTTCCAGGATTTGTCAACGACAAAGCTTTGGCTGTAAAAACTTCAGCTGCTTACCATGCAATTTCCTACGTCTTGGATAACCCATTTGATAATACAGACCGTGACTTGGTTTTGCAGTATGAGGTCAAGGCTGAGAAAGGCATAAATTGTGCTGGTGCTTATATTAAGTTATTGGATGCTGAATCAGTTAATGAATCTGCAGATAACTTTAGCAACAGAACGCCATTTCAAATTATGTTTGGGCCAGATAAATGTGGTGAAAGTAATAAATTACAGTTCATAATTCGGAGGGAAAATCCACTAACTGGTAGCATAGAAGAAAAGGTGTTAACCTCTCCTCCATTAGCTCGCTCTGGGAAACTCTCTACTTTGTATACCCTTATTTTGAAAAAGTCTCAAGATTTTGAGATAAGGATCAATGGTAGAGTTGCAAAGGCTGGAAATTTAGTAGGCGATCCCAGTTTACTTTATCCAGAACTTAATCCATCGAAGGAATCCATTGATATTCACGATGTGCAGCCGGATGATTGGGACGATGATGAATATATTCCAGATCCAGAAATAACCGAGAAACCAGCGGATTACGATGAAAAATACTATTCTCATTCGATCGATGATCCAAAAGCCGTGAAACCTGAAGACTGGGATGAATCTGAGCCAGAATTTATAATTGATCCACAAGCAGAAATTCCTGAAGATTGGGATGAAGAAGAAGATGGTGATTGGGAAGGGCCAATAATTGCAAACCCAAAATGTGTTTCAATTGGTTGCGGTAAATGGTCGCCCCCTAGCATCCCGAATCCAAATTACAAAGGCCCTTGGATTCGTCCAGTTATTCCAAATCCGAATTATCAGGGTGAGTGGAAACCAAGAACAATCCCAAATCCAAATTATTATGAAGACCTTACACCATCGAATTTGAAACTAATTGGTGGTATAGGATTTGAATTATGGACGATGGAAAACCAGATAATGTTTGACAACATTTACTTAGGTCATAGCCTAGAAGAGGCAGAGTTAATTGGAAATACTACATTTATTCCAAAAGAAATTCTTGAAAGAAAATCTCATGAAGCAAATAGACCACGAGCTAAGAATGAACCTGTGCCTCCGCCAAAAAGCTTCGAAGATTTATTTTCAGAGGAGAGTGAATCTTCGTTGAGCAGGTTTTATTTCCTAATTTCGGAAACTTTAATAGCAAAGTATTCAAAAGTTGAAAGCTTTTATGGTGAATTCCGTCAGAGTCCATTAGAAACTGTTGTAAATCATCCTTTCAAGTTTGTTGGCTATTGTATAGGATTTGTCTTTACATTTACATTAACGTTCGGATTAATGTCTACTGTTGTGTATATAGTTTCAGGTCCTGTAGCAATTCCTGAGAAGCAAGAAACGAGTTCAAGCACTTTGAAGGAAGAAAAAAATTACGAGGAAGAAGTGACACCATCTGCGAAATCATCAGGCTCAAAAACAACTTTGAAGGAATCAAAAGCTACAAGAAGACGTTAATTTCATAAAACCAGTTTATTAAAGTTAAAGAGACTTAAATATACATAAATACTAACCTATTTATACTTTAGTTTCTATATGTGTTGCGCTTTGCATCTGTTTTTCGGTAGAATCAAATGATTCTACGTTTTCATCTCCGACAACAATCACATCATCTCTAGAAACGTCCAAATCAGCACCTTTATATTCTGGACCAACAAATGTAATAATTAGCATATAGCCAAAGACGCAACCCATAAAAATGGCCATCACTTTAGAATAGTTATAAATGCCTGGCTCTCCTTCGATTGGAAATCTTTCTCCGATAGTAGCTTCTATTGTTGAACTGGCAGAGGAACATAAGTTACCTAATTGGTAAGCTAAACCTGCAACTAAACTTCTGTAGCCAGGAGGAGATAATTCAGATAAGTGAATTGGAACAACACCCCAGGCACCTTGAACACCACATTGTAAGAAAAAAGCACCAGCATTTATTCCTGAATTTGTTAAGAATGCCCAAGGATAGATCATGGCTCCACCCAATACAACAGCTATTAAAATACTAAGTCTACGACCAATAAAGGTAGAAAAGTGACCAAATATAGCTCCCCCAAAAATAGCACCTAAATTTGCAACAGAGTTTGTAACTGTAGATCTATCATCTCCATAGTGTAATTGTTCCGTTAAAAGAGTAGGATACAAATCTTGGGAGCCATGTGACATGAAGTTGAAACCTGACATAAGCAAAACAAGGTAAATTAAAATTAACCAATACTGCTTGACGGCTTTCTTACCATCGACCACGAAACCTCCGATTTTGTCTGATGCGTTCATCCTTTCCTGTTGTTTCACAAATGCATCAGTTTCAGGTAAGAAAAATCTCCAAGTAATAAAAATTACAGGAGGGCCAGCAGAGAACCAGAAAAGCGCTCTCCAGGTATGTGAAGAGTTATCAGTAATCGCTCTTTGAAAGACAACAACCAACAAATAACCTAAAGCATATCCTTCTTGGAAAAGTCCGGAAACTATACCTCTTGCTTTTTTTGGGCAATCATCAAGCGCACATGCTGCACAGTTCCCAAACATACCACCCATTGCTATACCAAATAATGCACGGACAGCTAAAAATTGCTTGTAGGTCTTAATGAAACCAAGACCAATTTGCAACACTATCAATAAAACCATATTGGCAATGTAGGGCCATTTTCTTCCATATCTATCACCCCAGAGACCGAACAAAATACTACCAACAGAACGAAGCATAAGAACCAATGTAATTCCCCAAGTAACATCTTTAACGGTAACATCTAAACTCGTAGCAATTTTAGAGGCATTAAGCGAAACTGCAAAATAATCGAAAGCATCCCAAGTCCAACCGCAGAGACCAACCAAGAAAAAATTCCACTGTCTTGCGTTAAGTAAAGCCAAGTTTTGAAACGGATTAAATATTTCACCATAACTATACTCTGCAAGACTTTCTTTGGTGACAATAAGAGAAGTAAATCTCGTTTTAATATAGTTCTTTATAGCGTAAGAGGAGAAGGTTGGCTTACGAACCATATTATCGTAATGCTCCTTCAACTCTTGCGAGTTTAAAGGTTCAATCGGATTTATTAAATTATTACTCATAGTGTGAAAAGATATAGTACAGAGAATAAGAAAAATGTAAAAAATTTGACGTGCCCCACCTCTTATATAGCATTTTGTCCGGAGGCAACCCCGACGAGCAGATCGTTGCCATAAACAATTCATGCAGTGTACTGGGGTAAGGCTACACCCACAAATCCCTGCAGCCTGATTCGAGAGGCTACACCTTGACATGCGGCGCAAACGTACAAAAAAATATTTGACTTTTCCGACCCCACAAGACGAACAATGTGTCACTCCCTTGATATGTATTACAACATTAAACCTTATATTAGTTTTATTGATCAAGTAGGCACAGAGGGCAAATTTGACCTCGATTACTAGGCTACTAGGCTACTAGCCAATATACGGCATCAAGAGTATGGCGCTGAGTATTACATTCTATATTGTGTCTACCCCACTAAATAAAATTGGAAAACATGCATGAATTCCCGAAAAAACTTTCTCCGGTCCTTGAATGTCCGAGATGCGCTAAAAATATGTAAAAAAATATGTATCGAACTAGCACCATTCGTTAAATAAACTTCATAAAATTCAATAAAAAGAAATTTTTTTAGAACCTCCGGGTTTTTCCTACGGGGATTTAATGTTTCAATTCATACAATGCAACAACAGGGCGATGGTCGCTCATATAAAAACCAAAGTGGGAGTGGAGTACTCCGAAATTTTTAATTTGAATGGAGGTTCTAGGATATTTTGTTGGGGAACCTCCACTTGCTGTGGAGACTCCAATTGATGTTGAATTAGTTGACCATGAAGGAGACCATATATAATCAATAATTGTATTTGCTTCTTTGTTGATATCCCATCCTGTAAACGTATAATCGTGTCCATAGCTTTCCCTGGATGTTGCCAATGTTCTACTGTCCTTAATTCCGTGACTTTTTAAAATTTTGTAAGGCTCATCTTTTGGTTCGGTATTAAAGTCACCTAAAAGGAACGAAGGGTACTCATTAAAATTTTCCATTCTATCCATAATAAGCTTTGCAGATTCTCTTCTACCTACAACACCGATATGGTCAAAATGAGTGCAGAAAACATTTATGGTATGAGATGGAGATACCACAGATCTCAATGTTACCATGGTTACAATACGTTCTAAGACTGAATCCCATCCAATACTTGGTACATCTGGGGTCTCGCTAAGCCAAAACGTTCTATTTCCAATCAAATCCCACTGGGATTTTTTGTACAAAATTGGAGCATACTCCCCGGATTCTTTGCCATCCGTTCTACCGACTCCATAATAAGTCCAATCATTATTGCCATAATTCAAAATTTCTAAAATGTCTTGCAATTGACCATGCAAGACTTCTTGTAATCCTATAACAGATGAACCAGAACTTTCAGTGTGAAATTTCACAGAGGAAGTCATTAAATGCTTTCTTTCCAGCCATAAGTGTTCTCCCCTTTCAAGGTTTCTATTATCGTATCTGATGTTATGACTGTACAACCTAAGATCAAGGGATTTCGGCTTATCGTCGCCATTTTCCTCTCTATTATCTGTGAGTGAAGAATGAACTACTTTGGAAAGCATAATTAATCCAACTATTAATACAAGAGATGTAAAGAATGCTACAGCTTTACGAGACTTTGTATTTTGATTTTTAAGGTATTTCTTGTAATTAAAAATCTTTCCGTCACTACTTTTACTATTATCAACAGATGGTGTGATTAAATCGTCTCTGAATGTAGATAATGCCTCCATTGGCTGATTACTTGAAGACATAGTTGCAATAGAGTGTAGAAAATGTGTATTCTTATAGCAAAATTATGTGATTTATGAAAACCTACAATGGGGTCACTGCCGACTATTATTTTTTTAAGCATAGGCGAGCAATTAGAATTTGTTATGAGCGTGGGTATCATAGCAACACGAGGGGGAGAGTGGTGCATTTGCCCATCAATATGCAAAAACAATAGTTAAAGCCTTGAATCGAACTCATCCAAAACTTACTAGAACCTGTTCTTTCCGAAGTGAACCATGATGCATCAGTTGTTGGGTCCGTTAACTATTAAACTTTGAAGTAATACTTTTAAAATTTAAGGAAATTATTATATTTGTCTCTGTTTTTCATTATTGAAGAAGAAATTTATTTACCCCACAGAAATGTATTCTATATCTTTTCAAGTAATTTTAGATCTTAGATTTGACACAGAAAATTCACAATTTTAGATTGACGTATGTCTGAAAATAACAAATGAATGTAAGTCCTCTAATCTCCAATGGAATAACTGAAATTTGGTAGCAAGAAGAATTTTAATTTTTTGCAGTTTAACTTTACAAAAACGTAAACTATACTTGATTTATAGTAGCATTCGGTATGTAACATTTCATCAATTAGAGAGCATTTATACTTCTTCAAGAAGCTTCTCTTTCTTTGGCCTTTGGCCTTCATATATATACTTCTGCTTGGCAGTTTCTGGCACAGATTTCTTGATACATACTATCGGCGTAGTTCCTGCTACGGCAACCTGGTATGGACAGCCACCTAGCTAAATCTCAACAAGAAAACATCCGTGATAGTTTAGTGGCTAGAATTACCGCTTGTCGCGTGGTAGACCGGGGTTCAATTCCCCGTCGCGGAGCTTCTTTCTTACTGCGCAAATGGTTTAGTGGTAAAATCCAACGTTGCCATCGTTGGGCCCCCGGTTCGATTCCGGGTTTGCGCATTCTTTTTTTTCTTACAAAGAATATTTATTTACCTATAATACTTCGTTACCTCTATATATATTGTATACCATACTTAATAATGTTGCTCTTAGTTGCACCTTTCTATGGAAAAATCACCGACTAGCGGCCTGTGATCACTCATATATTCTCCCATGTACTTAGAGTGAATTAAAGCAAACCCATGAAGCTTAAAGTCGAGTGAATCTTTCGGTTTGCACTCCTTCTCGCTCTCAAATTCTTTTATACTCTTCAGAGTCCATATATAGTCGATGTCTGTACCACCATTAGCAATCTCATCACCATCAAAACCAGTTAATGTTGATTTAGAGTGGCCAAAATTTGTCAAATCACTCTTCAAAGTGTTAACATTGGTAAATAACTTCTCAAGCGACTTGTATGGTTTAGCACCATATTCAAAATTCAAATCACCGATTATAAAGGTAGGCCAATCGTGATCTAGTGAACCGTAAAGAGCTTTTATAGTTTCAATTGAGATCACGCGAGATTCCTTGCTTTTTGCATCTAACTGCGTGTTGAATATGTTTATATAATTCCCAGTTTTAATATGCATAAACGTTACCAAACATACTCTTATGTTTTTTGAGTAGGAACTGCTTTTGAGAGACTTTTCTTCTTCACTAAGCGAATGCGTATAGCTATACTTTACTTCCCATTCAGACTTCCTAAATAGTATAGGTACATTCGTTCCTTTTACTTTCTCTCCATTGGAGTGAGCCCCATAAGCTTCCCACTCATCTTGAATCGCACCTTCATATTGGTTTAGTCTCTTTAAGATATCATTCAATTGAAAATCTTTCACTTCTTGAAGCATAACTATTGTATTTTCCTTGCTGTTGAAGTTAATAGAACTAGAGACCATATGGACTCTTTGAGCCCATGGTAATTCTCCTTCAAGTTGAAACTCTTCTAAACTTTCATGCACGTTATGAGAATAGAGTCTAAATCTCAATGGGTTTATCTTTTTCCTATCAGGTCTTGCAATATCTTGAGGATATCCAGGCAACTTCTGGGCAGGCACGGGTAATTTCCGGACTCCTTCACGATCATCTTCATCATCCTGATCGAGAATTGGTGGCGGAACGAGAGAATTATCAAGCTTATTATTTAGTGTCTTATTGCTATCATCCGCCTTACTTTCTGATTTTTGATCCTTGTGGGCAGTTGAGGCAGGCAGACCTTGAGATTTAGCATTTGATTTTAAGGGTTTCAGGGGCTTTTGATCTTTTTCTTTTTGTTTACCAGAATATGAACCCTTCTCATTATCTTTCTGAAATTCTGTATCCTCTATTTGATTACTAGATTCCGACTTCTCGTTTTGAATCTGTACTTTTCCTTTATTATCAACATTTTTGTCAATTGAATGAATGGCTTCCCATGAGCTTTGCTTCAATGGCTTTAAGTTCGAGCGCCTAGTTGACCAAAGATTGTATATAGAAAATGCTACCAATGCTAATATTGACAAGTAGATTAACACCCTTATCCTTTTGCTTTTGGCTACCCTATTCATTTTGGTGCTTTCTATTTATTGCAGTAAAATTTAATAAGTTGTAATATTGTTAAGTTTATCTAGAGGAGCGCTCAAGTAATATTATAATTTATATGCATGAATTTCATAGCGAAGGTAATGTATAGCCCGCAATCAGCAAATTAATGTAAAAACTGATTACCAGTCACAAAATTCTTATATACATGTTAATACTAACACTTATCATGTATTATATTTAATGAACCTGCTCTTCACTCTTAAACTCCAACTGCCATTCCTTTGCAATTTTAATATTGATTTTAACGGCACTTTTATCTAAAGCAATAGAATTGAGGTTGTATAGTGTAGTGGTTATCACTTTTGGTTCTGATCCGAACAACGCCGGTTCGAATCCGGCTACGACCTATTTTTTATTTTTTTTCAATTTTTCAATTTTCAGCCTTACTCAGATGCAAAATGGTTGCATATCAAAAAAGAGAATTTATACAAAATACCTACCTTTCACTCAGCATAACACAATTGATGCTAATAGGACTAATAACAAATGATATATGGCTAATATTTCCAGATTTCAGTTTCAGACCTTCCTCATTTACAAATGGTTGGATATCAAAAATGAAAGTGAATACTAAATGCTTTCCTGCCATTCAGCATAACACAATTGAATCCAGCATGATTTATAACGAATGAAATATGGTAAATATTTCTAGATAGTTCAGAATTTTTATCCTAAGCAGTACTTATCATGCAAGCAAATAATTCTCCCTTGCAGTCCGTGAATTTGCTTCTCCTTCATCAAGTCGATCTTGAAGTCATAGCTGCAGAAATCGAAGCCTACTTTAAGGCAGAAGATGAAAGGAAGAGAAAAGGTTCCCAGAAATTAAGGTTTAAAAAGGCAGCATCCCTCTATAAAATACCCCAAAACTCTAACGAAAAGTTGCAAAAAGTTGGATCGCATAGAGTGGACTTCAATCCAAAACTAAAGTACAAAAGAAAGAAGTCACATAGAAAGAACAATGAAATTATCGAAAAAATTGATGACAGTTCCGAGAAATTGTTTGAATCTTGGATTGATTTGCAGAATGAAAATGAGTTTCAAGATGATTGGTCAAATATAGAAAATATTGGAAACGATATGTTAGAGTATGGATTTTTTGGCTTGGAAGATTTCATGAAAGAAAATATAGACTAAAGGTCACTATTCTCATACTAAGAGTAGATACCATTAATAGTAATGTTAAAAGGATCGAATAAGACCGTGCTTGTTAATGTATTAATGCAATTTTATGAATTGGTCTGCAAGATTTTCCATTGAATAAATGGACTTAAAAAAGGAAAAAAGGCTACGAACCATATACAAACAGCCTTTTTTCTTTCATCTTACCTACCATAGAACTGGTGCTCCACAGTATTCCAATGAACCATTGGTATGCGTAAGTTCAGCGGGTACAAAAAACACTCGTACATTCGAAAATTAAGATACCAGAAAACTTTAGTAGGATTAGGTCAAAGCACCTAATAAAAATTTGGTTGTATAGTGTAGTGGTTATCACTTTTGGTTCTGATCCAAACAACGCCGGTTCGACTCCGGCTACGACCTTAATTTTTTTTTTCACTACATACTCTTTGCCAATTTAACAAATGAATCTGTGGCTATTAGCATGTAAGCTTCTGAATTTCCTTTTCCATTTTATTAGGCAATGACAATGAGGGTACTGGTATATTTCCATTTCTTAGGAGTACACGGGGTTTCTTTTGTAGAAGTCTACCGTGGCTCACAATCCGAGAGATTTACCTTAAATGTAAGCTAATCGAAGTATGTCCTACTTTTTGCAATCGAAACTATTGAACAAGGACCCTACAACCAACAATAACTCTATTATATTTTACTTAGGTCCTTATTTGAAATATTTGATTTACAATGGAAGCCTAAGACTATTTGTTTTCCAAAGGTTGCAAATCAAATAATTTTCACTTATATTACATAATCAATTACATAATAATGAAGAAGAAAAAAAATTTATCAAAATTGACTAGAGAAGAGCATTTGATTCCACTGAATTGTAAGTGAACCAACAACTCATTACTTTAAACCAATTTTTATTGTTATATAAATCATGTCTGCTGTTATCGGTATTGCCTTTGGTAACACTTCTTCCTCCCTTGCAGTTGCCAACCAAGATGGTAAGGTTGATGTCATTGCCAACCCAGATGGTGACCGTTCTATTCCATCAGTATTATCCTACGTTGGAGAGGATGAATACCATGGAGCTCAAGCTAAGGCCCAATTAGTCAGAAACCCTAGCAACACCATCACTAATTTCAGAGATTATGTTGGTAAATCTTTCGACGAATTAACCCACCATGAAACTGTAGGTGCCAAGGTTATCAAGACAGCCAATGGCCAACCAGGATTCGAAATCGCAAGAGAAGAAGGTAAGAAGGAAACTGTTACCGTTGCAGAAGCTACCAAGAGACATCTTAAGCAAATCAAGCTTGCTGCGGAAGATTACATTGGTAAGACTATTGAAGGTGTTGTCATTACTGTTCCAACTGACTTCACTGCTCAACAAAGAATCGAATTAACCAACATCTCCAACGATGCAGGCTTGAAAGTTTTACAATTAATTAACGAACCATCTGCTGCATTATTAGCTCACTTATCAAACGAACCAGAGCGTTTACAAGAAGATAAAATTTACGTTGTTTCAGATTTTGGTGGTGTTAGATCCGATGCCGCTGTCATTTCAGTAAGAGGTGGTATTTTGACCATCTTAGCCACTGCACATGAGTTCGGTTTAGGTGGTGACAAATTAGACCAAGCTCTTGCTGATTACTTTGCCAAGGAATTCCAAAAGAAGTACAGCACTAATGCTAAGTCTAATGCTAGATCTATTTCCAAATTAATCGCTGAATCGATCGTTGTCAAGAAGACTTTATCTAATGTTCAAACCTCCACCTGTTCTATCGAGTCTTTAGCTGATGGTTTCGATTTCCACACTACCATAAATAGACTTAGATATGAATTGACTGCTAGAAATGTTTTATCAGAGATGACTGCCTTTGTTGAAAAAGTTGTGAAGAAGGCTGGCTTAGAAACTTTAGACATCGATGAAGTCTTATTGGTTGGTGGTTCTTCAAACACCCCAAAATTAGCTTCTAACGTATCATTGATTTTCCCAGAATCAACTGTTGTTGTTGCACCATCTTTATCCACAAAGGCTTTAGACCCAGCTGAATTAATTTGTAGAGGTGCTGCATTACAAGCTTCATTAATTGAATCATTTGACGAAGATGAAGTTAAGGAATCATTACAACCAGTTGTTGTCAACACTCAACACTTGACTAATCCAATCGGTATTAAGGATGCCGAAGGCAACTTCCAATCCATTTTGGTTGCTGAAACTGCTTACCCAATTAAGAAATCACTCGAAGTTACCAATGGTTCTGAATCCTCCGTTATAATTGAATTGTACGAGGGTAAGAGAACTGTCAAGGAAACTGTCATCGAAGCTGAACAAGATGAAGACGATTCTGACGATGACTACTCTGATGAAGAACCAGAAGTCAAAAAGGAAGTTGTTTACGAATGTGGTGAATTACTTTCTGAATTATGTCTCAAGGACTTAAAGCCTAACTCTAAGTTAGAAGTCATTGTCAACATTACCCAAAATGGTACTTTACACGTTTCTGGTAGAGAATTAAAGCAAGGTGCTGTTGCAGTTAAGGGAGAAGTCACTTTTTAAAGGGATGAAAGAATGATATAGTTATTATTAAAGATAGAGTTTATAAAGGAGTAGCAACAAAATATGAAGTTAGAAGTTTCCTTTGATCTGTAGGGAGAGCATTTAATAGTTCCTTGAGAAGTGATCGAGTAGAGTTAGAAATTTGAAGCCAATACTGTAACACATCTCTACAGACAACTCAAAGATCTCTATATATCTACGGTTTCTATCTTCTAGTTGAAAAAAGCTACCTCATATGCTCTTTAGCACGAATTCCAACTTTGTCACATGTAACAATTGCTGCATACCTATAAATGTCTACATAAGCAGAAGTGCCTCTTTAATGAAAGACTTAGCTAGCCAAGCTATTTCCCTTCATTCGCCTAACTTTCAATTAACCTTACTTGAGAAGTTCTCTTTACTACACCATAATGTTGAATCATTTGTCCCCTTTCCTCATTTAGGTTTATACGAGGTTACCGCCGTTTGCACAGAGCAAAGTTGAAATTTTAGGCGAGATTTGTAAACAGAACGAAAAAACCCGACCCAAAAAAGTAACAGAAAAATTGAGCTATAGTGCCACTTCATCATTGAATTATAATACCACTCACAGATTCATAAAAGTAGTGTTTTAGACAGGAGTAGAGCAGGCCATTGAGTTCAATTTTGGTATTCTCTTTTTGAGTTTCTATTATACATTCTTTACCTTTTGTTTAACTCGGAGTTTCATTTCGAATCAGTTGTTAATTTGTCTTTGCTGTTCTTTGAATTGGCGACAATGGGGAAAAAGAAGCAAGAAATGTCTCAAGTGTATGGCAACAACAACAATGAGTTCATATTTGGAGAAAATGGGGGTAGAGGAAAGCACCTCAGCTCATTCTTGAAGAATTTATCATTGACTGGATCTGGATCGTCTTCAACATCAAAATTGGCAGATCAGGAAATCAGCGGTAGAAATTCCATTGGGGAATCACAACCAGATCATTCATATAAGGACATTAATAGCAGCATTTATGGAAATTTTGGCTACAACGATAGACCGGAAAGATCTTCACCTAAGGAAAGAATATCATCATACTCACCAGCGGGTCTGGGTAGAACATTGCAGAGATCTACAAGTGGCCCAATCATTCCCAGTGGATATCTGAATATCAATCAAAGCAAGGATAGTATTTCTAATATCAACACTAATGGGCATCGTTCTTCATCCAATTTTGGTCGCCGTCAAAAGTACACTGATTTAGATGATGACTGGGATGCTGATCTTGGTGAAGTTCCAAATATCCAGCAACAGCATTCAAGTCTGACTCTGAATCAAAAAAGAGTCATATCATTACAACCAAGTCCAATGATGGATACGCTATATCCTGATTTAACCATAATGGATAATAATTCGAATGCAAAGCTTACGAATGGCCAAGGTTCAGGGGGCTTTACTTCACCCAAAAAAGAATCCCTTGACGAACAAGATTATGTGGCCAAGCTAGAGATGCATAAATTAAATTCCTTGAACTCTAAGTATCTTAAGTTTAGAAAGATCTTCTCAAATAATAGTATTGACTTACAAGATCTTAGAAAGTTATCGTGGAATGGAATACCAATGGATTTAAGAGCGATCACATGGCAAATACTCTTGGGATATTTACCGACAAACAAGACAAGACAATCTTCTACATTGAAGAGAAAAAGACAAGAATATTTGGAGGGACTTAGCTCAGTTAATCTGCAAATTAACTTTAAGGAAGACTCCCTGAGCTCACAATACAATGCAAATATATCGAACAAGGGCAGTAATAGCAAGAGTGGTGGCAGTGATAACAATAATTCCAATATTGTAGATAAACAATTGTATCACCAGATCAATATCGATGTGAAAAGAACTAATCCGAAATTGAAACTTTATTCCTTTGACACCACTCAGGAATCTTTAAGGAAAATCTTGTTCCTCTGGGCGATCAGACATCCAGCAAGTGGATATGTTCAAGGAATAAACGATTTATGTACACCGTTTTATCAAATTTTCTTGGGCAATTACATCTGGCAATTGCAGAAAGTGAAGACTGGTGGAGGAGGTGGCAGTGATGAGGATGTGGAGTTATTCATTCCTGGGCTCATTGATTCGACTGACTCCAAGGAACAGGAATTGCTTCTGTCGCCAGACTTGATGACAATTGACATCGAAAAGAATTTCGATCCTGCAAGGATTTCCGAAAATGTAAGATCTAAGATTGAAGCTGATACCTATTGGTGTTTGTCAAGATTACTTGAAAATATTACTGACAATTATATTCACCAGCAGCCTGGAATAATAAGGCAAGTTCAAGATTTAAAAAACTTAATTACCAAGATAGATTTGGAATTATTAACTCACTTTGAAAAGGAAGGTATCGAATTTATTCAATTTTCATTCAGGTGGATGAATTGTTTGCTTATGAGAGAATTGTCCATTGGTCTAATCATTAGAATGTGGGATACATATCTCAGTGAATCTCCTCTAGGGTTTAATAATTTCCATGTGTACGTGTGTGCAGCATTCCTCATAAAGTTTAGTGACGAATTGAAACATAAAGATTTCCAGGAAATCTTGTTATTCTTGCAGAATCCTCCAACGGATACATGGCAAGAGAGTGATGTTGAGTTGATGCTCAGTGAGGCCTTTATATGGCAGAGTTTATATAAGAATGCTAGTGCCCACTTAAGATAGTGGAGAAGCGAAGAAGTATCCATTCTCTACTTTCTAATAATTTTTTTTTTTTAAAATTTTTTTTATTTTTATTTTGAATATATTAATACTATATCATTTATTCAAGCAGAGACGAGACTAGCTACCTTACAAAGAGGAACCTAATGAGCTTATAAACCGCTGTAGTTGCAACTGAAAAATTCCAGAGTCACACACTTCAAGTCCAATTATCGGTGCCAATCTTGGCACGTGCACAAATATGAACTCCAGCATGTCTCATTATCATTGACATCATCGCGAGTCTAATCTGACTTCGATTTAATAAATGATAATACTGCCAGAAAAAAATTGCAAAAAAAGTGATATATCTCTCCGGCAAACCCAAAAAACAATTGTTAAAGGTAAACAAATCGACAGGGAAAGTGGGAAAGTATTGAAAGCTAAACGAGAAAACAAATTATCAAAATATCCAAGGAAATCAAAGTATATAAAAAACCCAAAACTAGTAGTACTATCTAAAATGTCTGCCAAACCTGCTGGAAGAACTATTTTGGCTTCCACCATTGCTAAACCATTTACAGAAGAAATAGTTGCAAACGTTTCTAAATTATCATTTAAACCTAAATTAGTCGGATTTTTGGCAAACGATGATCCCGCTGCTGCCATGTATGCGTCATGGACTGGTAAAACTTGTGAGCTGTTGGGATTCCAATACGATCTTATCACAGTAGATAAGAATGAATTGGAGGCTAGTCTTATTAAAGCTAACAAGGAAGACGAAGTTAGTGGGATTATGGTTTACTTCCCAGTATTTGGAGATAGACAGGATCAATATTTACAACAATTGATCTCACCAGAGAAGGATGTGGAAGGTTTAAACTTCATGTACTACCATAATTTATATCATAATGTGAGATTCTTGGATCCACCTAATAACGAACAAAAATCCATTTTGCCATGTACTCCCTTGGCAATGGTTAAAATTTTGGAATATTTAGGAGTATATAATTCACTTTTGCATTATGGTAATAGGTTATATGGTAAGAAAGTTCTTATCGTAAATAGATCAGAGATTGTTGGCAGACCTTTGGCAGCATTATTGGCCAACGATGGAGCTACTGTCTATTCTGTTGATATTAACGATATCCAACAATTCACTAGAGGGGATGATTTACTGGAACAACGTCACAAAGTGATAGATTTAGACACTGGCGTACATAGCGTTGAGAGCTTGGCTCCAACCTGTGACGTTATCATTACAGGAGTACCACTGGATAACTACAAATTCCCAACTGAACATGTTACCAACGGTACTGTAGTAATTAATTTTGCTAGTGCCAAAAACTTCAATGAAGATATTAAGTTAAAGGCCGGGTTATATGTGCCATCTATCGGTAAAGTTACAATTTCCATGTTGTTAAGAAACTTAATAAGGTTAATTGAAAATAGGGAAGTAAGAGATAGACTGGAATAAGAGTCCATTAGTTACCAAATTGTAAAAGCCAATTAAAAAAAGAAAAAGAAATCACGAACTGGACCCAAATTAATAACAGGAAGAACGGAAATAGATGCAGAAGTAAGGATAGAGTTTATATACTTCATTTCATCATTCTGTTATCTACCTTGGTGAGTGCTGCACTAGAGATGAGCTTCGAAGGCACGTGATCATATATTCGAGTTAGCTTTTTTTTGTTTTTTTTCCAACTAGTACTGAAGAGAAGTCCTATGTGATAAGGAGATTCAGGGAACTGACTCACTGGTATTCAAGAAAGCATTAAAATAAGGAGCATTGCATTTCAACTAGTGCGTTCCCAAATATTATTTATATACTTTAGTACAAGTTTCACTTCGCATTATTGTCTATTCCACTGTATAAAGCCTGAAAATCTTGTATCAGGAGGAGTCATTTTTTTAAGAGTCAGTGATTCAAACAATTTCTGTATTTTCTATTATTTATTAATAAATATTTACTGGAAGTAGCTATGGAAGCAGATGATATAAGTGTTATTATTAATAATAATACTAACAGCAATAATGGAAGCGGAAGACCCAAGAGGAAGCCCACCACACCTATTGATCCCCTTTCAGTGACCGAGTCACTTGGTTTTCAAACTTTCAGAAGAGAGAGTAGAAGACCGTGGACCAAAGAAGAAGATGACCAACTTACAAAGATCATGATAGAACTACACCCCGGAGCTAACGAAGGTACACCGTCTATGCTTTCTGGAGATGAAGTCAAGTGGGACGTGGTGGCTCTGTTTTTCGCAGAGACTTCGCAAAGAAAAGCTAAAGATTGCAGGAAAAGGTGGTGTAACTCATTGGATCCAAACTTACGAAAAGGTAAATGGACACCCGAGGAGGATGCTCAATTGCTTAGTGCTTTTCAGAAATATGGAGCTGCGTGGAAGAAGGTTGCTAGCACAATTCTGGGAAGAACTGATGATCAATGCGCCAAAAGATACATAGAAGTATTAGACCCAAAGACCAAAGATAGGTTAAAACCTTGGACTCACGAGGAAGATTTATTATTGATTAGAAGGGTCAAAATACATGGTACTAAATGGAAGACAATCGCTGACGATATTGAGGGTCGTCCATCTCTTACTTGTAGGAATAGGTGGAGAAAGATTGTCACTGATGTGGTAAGAGGTAAGGCAAGCGCTGCAGTAAAGGAAGAAGTTGACATGATAACGAAAGGTGAAAACGGAGCCAAACTGGATCTAAACGAAATCAAGTACGAGGACATTGTAAAGTATGACATCGCAGGAAGTTCTGAGGATATTCACAGCAACCTAAGGAATGAAACACAGCAGTTGTACATGCCCCAAGCGTCTACAACTCAAAACCGTAGTCAACTCCCAATCCAACTGGGACAGCAACATATTCAACTGCATCTCCTGCAACAACAGGGACAAACACATTCGAACTATTCACAGCAAAAAGCTCGTACATATGAAAATATGCAAGCTTCTGTTCCAAAATTAGTTAAAAAGCCAGTGCAAAGCGAAATAGAATGGAAATACACAATGGCCAACCCAGGGCAAACGAGAACTGCTCCAGGTTCTGGGGCTAATTCGAATGGGGAAGTATTTCATGAAGGTCCGATTGCAAACCAAGAACTAGTCCAATATTTAATTGGATATGCAAAATCAAATGGTCTAAACGTAACAGTTCATCAACATATTCACCACCATTATCTTTCACCAACAACTACTACTCATCATCATCATCAAAACCAACAGCAACTGCAAAATTCTCAAAGTACATTATCGCAACAACAAGATCAACTGTTTGGCTCGTACAAACAATCGTCGCAGCAAATACAACATCCCAACCAGCAACAACAAATGCCAAAATCACAACAAGGATTGTACTCTCCACTTCCAACAATCAATGATACCTCTACTGGTTTCTATATTGAGCCAGAGACCCAGGTGAATAGATATCAACATTTCAATTACCTTCCACCTTTAACAGAAGTACCTAAACTTAATTCTTCCGCTTCATCGCCAAATTCATCTTCGAAAGACGGCCAAATGCATCATCACCATCATCATCATCATTACCAGCTACCTAAACCACCACCTCAGCATGCTACTGGAAGTAACAGTAAGGAGTCTGATTTGTTTAGGTTATTGAATGGCAGAAGTCAAAACAATTCTCCTCAGCCTTTGCAAAGAGGTACGAGTCCAGTACCACTTAATCCCTTAACTCCGCTTACCCAAGCTGTAGAATTGGCAGTGGAAGTGGAAGAAAATGGCAACAAGAGAAGTCATAGTCAGAGGAAACAAGAGCAGTTGAAGGAAGTGGAAATCCGTCAGGCAATGCAAAATCAACAAGAAGGAAAGGTTCACCAAAGTAGCCCAAAAAGACACAAATTCGAAGATGATGACGAAGAGGGGATGGATTTCTGGGAAACTATGCGTAATCTCACTACAAGGCAATCTTCAGAACAGAAGCTGGTAACACCAAGCGTTCAAGAAACTAGCTCCAGCAACAACAACAACATTAATAATAGCAATAACAATAACATCAGCAACAACAATAATAATAATGTCAATATTAATAGCAATAACAATAGTGCTAAGTCTACCGCAGTTGCTGACAGGAAGCCGGTCTCTCAACATCATCCCTTGCATCATATACCTAGTGGATCAACACCAATGCCAGCTGAAGAAGATATAGATTTAGATGCCTATGGATTATTCTACAATGTTTACACTAGAGAAGGCTCAGCACCAATCACGAATAATGAACAAAGCACATTCGATTCACTAAATGGATTTGGAATGATTCCATTCAACCCATCTTAAAATTATATATTTATCAAAATTGAAAACAAAATCAAATTCAGAGCTTTAGATTGTATATTAGGTCAAATAAAAGGAAAATATTAATTTGAAAACTGTTTTTGTTTAGTGAAAAAACTTAGATATGTAACTTAATGTATTTTACCAGTATATGACCAGTATAAGGCAATATTGTACTAAAAATAAGTATAGGTGTACTTTAGGGGCTCTTCTATGTACTTCGAGGGCCCTTGCATAAGGCTATCATTTTTTTCCTGCACGCTCAGCCTAATTCACTTTTCTTAACTCTATGGGTATATCGGTTAGTACCAGTTGAAGCAAGGGGAAAATCAAGCGAATTTTATTACAAATACAACACAAGCTCAAGGAAGCTCACATTAGAAGTGGTGACTTATAACGTAAGAGAGATATCCTTTCGAACTTCTCGTTACTTTCTAGATTTTAGTACTTATCTCACAGAGGAAAGGGTCTGTGTCTATTTGATTTGCCAGCACAAAAACATACCAACAAAATTATCGATACAAGCACACAAGCATACACGCATACAGTCTAAGGAATTTAGTAACGATTAGAATTGCTTCTTCTACATGAGCTACGAAATTTACGGGGAGGATGGAGCAATACATAAACATGACTCGCCGTCTCAACAAATACCAATTGTATCGTCCTCGAAAAAGCCGAGATCAACCAAATTGCACTCCACAAATAATAGATCAAAGAATGGCTCATCTGACCACGCTCCAATAGAGAAGTTTCCGATTGAATCTTCTCCCATTCACAGAAACGCCATGAAAGTGATAACAAGGGAATTCCGTGCTTTACAGCTAGATCGTACAATAAATAAGCTGAATGTTTTTGACCTTCTTGAAGTATGTCAACAGTTATATGAATCTCTGCAGCATACAAAGGTTGCTGCAACAATGGTTCAGAATTATATCAGGGGATACTTGATATTTGCGTACTTCATAAATAACTCCATTATGGCAAAGTTTGGAGGATTTCAAAATTTCATGAAGAAATCTGAATACGACTTCTTGATTTACATAAATTTGTTTAATTTCTTTGATTCCGATCCAAATTTAGAATTGAAACAGCTAAGATCTTACATTGAGGAGCTCTTAGAAAATGGTAACTATTTAGAATTTGATATGAAAATATTGGTTGACTGGTTGCATAGTTATTTGAACTATCTAAGAGAGAAGGATGCTTATGAAGCGGAGAAAGACAATGAAAGTGATAACATTTATGACATGAGCGAATTGAAGAGGGAACTAGACAATGAAGAAATAGAGGAAAGACTGACTGACCACCTTGCCGAAGACTACGACGAAGAGGAGGATGAAATAGAAAATCTACGTGATGATCGCAGTGCATATACTTATGAAGGAGATCAAATGTCACTAAGTTCCTTTAAAGAGAAGTTCCCTGTAGTGAAGGGAAGTGCCACAGGTAGCTCAGTGAATTCAGTTAAAGTTCCATCGAAGAATTTAACGCCGTCTAATGGTGTGAATGGAAACACTCAGACTAATCTTAGCCGAGTACCACCTCCGTTGGATAACATAGTTGATTTGGAAACCAATAAGAAAACGTCGAGCCCTACTTATGTAGATCGGGTGCCTCCGTCTTCAAATCCTTACTACTCCCAAAACTACCAAGAGTCTCCAAGCTCACGTCCAACGATATACAATCAATCATTGAGTTATAGCGCTAGTTCTACGCCTCACAGACCAACGTCTTCGATTCCTTCATTGCCTCAGTCTTTTACTCCACTGAATTCTACATCTTTCAATCATGCTGTCACACAAACGAACGGAAGTAACAATCACAATCTCCAGCAAACTAATGGAAACTATAATCAAAATAACATTTACCATGGAGCAGCATACAATCAACCACCAATACCCCACCCACAAACAATGCCCAACCTTATGACTCGACCCTCAATTCCTGTTCCTGACCCACAGCAGCAATATAATCCTCAGTACCAGCAGAATTATTATCCTCAACAGCTTCTGCATGCTCAGCCTCAAAATTTATACCAACAATCTCAGCAGCCTGTTGTTTACCATAATCCTCACACCTACAATAAAGCAGACCAAGCAAAACAGGAGAAATTAGCATACATGAAAGCTAATGCTATTTGTGGATTGAAAAATTTTGGTTCATCTTGTTATATTAATCTGTCTTTACAGCTATTATTCGCCTTAATTCAATTCAAGTCGATATTTATAAATCTGAGATACCATAAATATATTAGAGATCCTAAATATGTTGAACAGTTCAATCTTAACTCAACCGAGCCCATTTTATTAAGTGTCGCTATATCAGGGTTACTCAAATCATTTATTAATCATGGTAGCTGCGGAATTGCACCTTCAAAGTTTTTAAGGATTTGTGCTAAATTAAAACCTGATTTCAATATCCCAAATGAGCAACAAGATGCTCAAGAATTCTTGATGTTTTTGTTGGAAAGATTACATGATGAGTTAAGTGTAAAGAACTTGAACGAAGAACTGGCGAATTCAGTAATATACAAATCCGAGGTCAATGTAAATACAAAGGATAAGGATGATTATTTCAAGTGGTATAGAGCACTAATTGACAGAGAAGGTGTATCTCCGGTAAATGATTTATTCCAGGGTCATTTACAGAACAAACTTATCTGTAATGCATGCGGATATGAGTCTGTAACTTATTCACCATTCAACACGCTCTCATTAACAATTCCCCAGCCAGGTATAGGAGGAGGAGGAAACAGAGATGGAAGCGTTGACTTGAGTGATTGTTTGAAATATTTCATAAAGGATGAAATCCTCACTGGTGACAATGCATGGAATTGTCCCAAATGTGCCGACAAGAGTTCTAGTTCCTCATCTATTCCAAGTGCAGCAAATTCATTAGACAATCATCCAGTTTTCCAACCGAAGAAGGGAATATTCAGTCGAAAGAAATCTCCCGTAAGAAAATCAAACGAAAAGGATTCAAATTCTGCCATGAAGTCAGCACTAAAAAATACAATATCAATAAAAAGACTCAGTTTCGTTAAGTTACCACAAATTCTTCTTATCCATTTATCCAGATTTTCCATGTATAACTTAAGTGACAAATTGAATACTGCAATCAAATATCCATTACAACTTAAATTCAATGATCCCACTTCAACAGAGGGGGGCAAAATTCATTATAAGTTAACTGGCTTAATTAACCATTACGGGAATTTGAAAAGTGGACACTACACTTCATTGGTAAATAAGTCTACATATCATCAACAACAAAGCACTGACAGTAATGCAATACCAAACAATATAGATAACTTGATAAGACCATACTGGTGTTGTTTTGATGATGATTTAGTTGACTCAAGCGTCAAGCACGGGAATGTTAACCCCGAACAAGGTGCAATCATAGGAGATTTGAACTCCACGGACGTTTACGTCTTGTGTTATGAAAAAGTTCACCCAAAGCAAACAAAAAATTAAAAAAAATAGAAATACATTAACGGTTGACGAAGTGAAATGACACGAAAATAGATAGAATATAAATTCAAAATCATTATCCTAATAACTTTGAGTTTGAATTTTGAGCATTCGTAATCTTGATTTTTTTAATGGGCTTCTTTGTTTCCTCATCGTTATCTTCCTCTTCATCTTCATCACTGTTTTCAAATGCTTTTGCAATTGGCTTTCGTTTCTTCGTAGGATTTGATGTGAGTAACAATTTCACGGGTCCCGAGGATATAGGTGCCTTTACCTTTATATCGTCTTCTTTTACTTCTTGCTCCACGTCCTTAGCTTTACCTAATTCCATTTGCTTTCGTAATATTTTCATAGTCACTTCTTCATCGCCTCGTACATTTCTCTTCTTTTTCATCAACTCTTCTTGACGTTTGACTGCTTCCGGAGATCTGTCTATAAGTGCAATGGTGAAACTGAGTTCATCATCTTGGTTGTCATTCTCCACTCTCACATGACCCTTAGTACCCAAAAACTTAATAAATTGAGTGAGTGAGGACCACTTAGTGGCGTTCATGTGGATATGATTTCTATCATTCAGAATATACTCTTGGTAGTATCTATTAGCATTTATTTTCTTGGTACCATGAGTCATCTTTAATAACCGTAGAAAGTCCGACGTAAACTGTTCAGAGTACTTGGATATGACATCTTCATTTGGATCTGAAGAAACTTGGGATAACTTTCCTAAATGGGAGGGAGAGCTCAAGTGATTTTTGAATCCATTTGCATCTCTACATTGCTTATTACATAATTGGCAATAGAATTTCAATTTCTGCAAGCCGGAGATCTTTAGCTGTTTAGACTGGTATTTGGCAGTACCGAATTCAGCCTTCATCTAGTATATACTCTTGTTGACTACAGTGAATCCAAAAAAAAGAGCCTAGGCAAGTCTTTGGGAATGTATTTTTATGTGCGATGATCATCACTTTCTCGGATTCTCAGATTCTCAGATTGCAAAGAGCGTATATGGAAACCGATCTTAATATCTTTGTTTGTCGAAAATGAAATTTTGATAAAGGTGGTACTTCTATTAACTATATTGTAACAAGATATACTATGCTCAATCTTTACTGTAGAAAGAACATCATATATTCCAGTAGGTTGGGATTTAGATTACCTGTACGACATTATTCATCTTTACCTCCCAGAGCGAGCTTACATAGCGATTTATCACCAGTCAGCATATTTTGGCACCAAAGATTCCCAACAGCCTATAAATATTTTTCACTCGTGGTTGCCTCTGCAGGCACATTGAGATATATACATCCAAATACTTTAATAACAATTGGTCCACCACTAGCTGTTGGTAGCTGGTTTATATACAAATGGTACAAGCACAGTTATTCGTATAAACGGGAGATTGCCAAGATTTATCCAAAGCTGACACTAGAAGCACTGGATCCAAACAACCAGATCTTAATGAAGCCTTACGATGAAGCTAGCGTAGAGAATGTTCTAAATGGGATTGAGGATGAATTTGACTCTTTCAAAACCCAGATTCTTCCTCTTATTGAACTGAAGTTGATAGACTATGCGATATTGAAGAATAATAATCCGTTGGGAATCTTCAAGCGTCGTGAGGATGGCAACGACGAACAATTAACTTGTAAGTTAGGCGATGATTTTGAAACCTTTATTGTACTACCCTTAATTGACAAGTATTTGCCTTACAACGAGTACCAAAGAGATCTAATGGAGTCCACTGAAGGTCGAATAGAATTTGATAAATTTATCAAATTCTCTGTTCCATTTTATTCATCAAAGGATTCTACAACGAGGAAGAGACTAGCTACAGTAGAAGTTTATTTATTGCAGCATGTAAACACAGATTCTGAAAACCAATTATATAAGATTTCAGTTGAACTAGTAAAATATGGTAGTTTTAATAGAAGAAGGTTACTCATTGAAGATTTTGAGATTGGTGGGCTAACGAAGAGTCTTAAATTCAATGATAAACAAGACTTCATAGAAATATAAAATATGTACATAGTTTAATATATTGATAAAGACGTAACACTTGAATTTACCTTATACAAAGAAACTGGTGTCTTGAAATTAGAAAAACTTCCTTGTCAGAGTTTGGTCCATAAACATTCCAAATTGATGCTCATAGCATCCACTAGCTTCTTGCACATTTCTGAGCTCTGGCATCCAAGTTTTAATATTTTCAATTCTTCTTTCAGTTCCAGGATGCGTAGAGAAGAATTCTTGGAGAGCTCCAGCCCCTCTTTGGGATGCAACAGTTTCTTCCCATTTGTACATTCTCTGCCAGAATTTAACTGCTTCACCCAAGTTATAGCACAGCTTCGCCATTAAAGTACATCCGATATGGTCTGCTTCAATTTCCATTTCTCTTGATGCAGGCATCCTTAACACACCGTTAATTAAAACATCGCCTATCCAGTCTACTCCAGTGGCTGCATACATAAGCAACAGCAAAGCGATGTAGAATGGTTGTTTCGATAATTGTTCTGAAGTATGTCTCGCCAATTGGTGAGACAACTCATGCGACAATACTGTTGCCAACCCATCCTCACCGTTACATATGGGTAAAATCGACAGAAATACGAAAATCTTCCCATTGGGCAAGATAAAGGCATTTGGTGGAACCTTCTTCGGATCGACTTGAATTATATGAATTTTCCAGTCCAACTTAAGAAGATGATCTCTCTGGGCCGGATCACTTGAATTTGAAATGGCAGCATCCAATAGTTTATTCATCACCTTACCAATTGTCTTGTACGTAGGATCAGAAGAAGGCAATATTTGGTCCTTGTACTCACTCAAGATTTGGCTATATGAGTACCCTCCAATCTTGGATTCCATCCAGTATGGAACCCACAAGAGTCTCAACCTATCAGTAACAGGAGCGTTTTCCAAGTTATAAGCACAAAACGCCACGACCCCAATTCCAGCGTATATGGTATTTCTGCTCAATAATAATCGACTGAGGTTAATTTGGTTCGACCCGGAAGAAGAGTTATTGAACCTCCTGTATTGTGCGGACATCTTGGGGGAGTTATGGAACCCACGAAACGAGAATCCTTTGGATCCATTGGAGCTCTTCGGCACCTTTGGCACCGCAGATCTACTCGCTTTAAACATGAACGTGAAAAGCTTTGATTGAAACATTTGTCACTATACTCTTCATACACCGGCAGGTGTTCTTATCTCTCTTTATTTGACTTATCGATGGCGAGCAGAATATGCAAGAGAACGAAAAATTGATGGAGAGAGCATCAGAAAATAAAATAGAGTGCTTCATAAAGGCAACTTTCGAGCACCCTCTGGAAGAGCTAACTTCTTTAGTGCGTAGAAAATCACATTATGTATGTCCAATGGACTCTGCAGGTCGAGTACATTGTGACATGAAGAAGCATCGTGAAGAAACCTTGGCATTCAGAAGGTTTCTTGTGAATGTATTATGGTTTGTTTTCTTCACTGTCTGCTTTTTCTTAGCCTAGCTCTTGGGCATTTTCTTTGCTGCGATGAGCCCAGTCTATATAGCTACTTTAATAAAAAACATACTGCCCACTAGAAACAGTAAATTCTTCTGAGTCAATTTTTTTTTATATTATTATACAAGGTTCTACCTAAGGCTCAATCTCCCTTTTCTATAAGGTGAGAAGAGAGTACCCTTTCTTTGTCCATTTTATTGCAGTACATATATCTACCCACCACCCAAAAAATAAAACAGCTCATTCCATTTAATGCAAATAGTTGAAGCCGCTGTTTACTTCCATAGCTATTACATTATTTGATCCACATCCAAGTTCAATCTGTTTCTTTCGTTGATATCTATTTGAAAATCACACCATTTGCGACTCCTTCATCAGCACTTTCTTCTTCAAATGGTGAGCCTTGCTCATTAAAGCTATTATCGAAGTTTCCACCCAATACCTTACCCAAAGGGACTGATTCTCTTTCTCCTGTACTTGATGGAGCTCCACCATTTGTTCCTACTTCAGAGCCAGATCCAGAAGACTCTTGTCTTGACCTGTCCCCGCCTGCAGAACCCAGAATCAGTTGGCTTGCAACACTATACGCACCTAAAGTCAGATTTCTATATGGTTGAGATTGTTGCTGCTGTGATTGTTGATGACGGGAATTCACAGTTCCTGTTCTTGATGGGAGTTTCTCGAAGAATGCTGGCAGGTTAAGTTGCTTGGCCAAATTGTCAAGCGATTTAGATGAGTTCGTTAATTGGACAATGGACGAAGATGAATTATTTTTGGTTGGGGTTCTAGTACCCTCATTATTGAATGTTGGTGGTTGGGTTAGGTCTCCGCTAGGATTATGACTGTGACTGAAATTGTCGCTTGATGCTGTTTTCGATGCAGAATTAGGGAGTATGGGGATGAACGTCTCGTAGAAATCGTATGAAGACGGGGTTCGCTGGTTGTTTGGATGATAGTTGTTTGTACCGTTAGTATTAGTCCTTGGTGGTTGACTTGGAGTAGACGGCTGGTCAGTCACTGAAGAGGAAGAGTGGGAAGAATCGTTGAATCTAGAATTGGAATCCTTTTCACCCGCTACCAATCCGCCGCCTCCAGTACTGCCACTGCTTCCTTCCGCAATGTCCCTTTGTTGTTGTGAGGGATCTATATACGGTTGTAGTAGCTCATTCTGAATATTGATGAACAGGTGCTCATCTTTTAATTCGAGATCAATAGCATCATGCGTTAGATCTTCCTTTTGTTGCTTCCGTTGATTCAACCACCAAACTAACCCACAAATCGCAATGATCACCACTGTAGGGATACCCACTGAGAGTCCAACAGTTAGACCAGACGACACCATTAAGAATTATTTTATGTGAAGCCACCTATTAAATTGTAGCGTAGTTGGTTACCGTCTAGCAAAGTAAAGTGACAACAACTTTTTTTTCCTATGAATTTTTTGGGCTTTGCTTTTTCTCTCGCTCGTTTTAGTCTTCCGGCCAAGTAGAGTAGATTTAATGTCAGATGTTCTAAGTTTCAAAAGTGTAGGATATTTCTAATTAAAGCTTACCTCTTTACCAGTAGGTATTTTTTGTAGAGGAATGGATTGCAAAGTTCTGAAGCTCGGGCCAAGCTCTACTGTGGTCGTATGGCTTGACTTAGAAGAAGAGGTGGAAAATTCTTCGGATTTTCCTCAAGGGTGTAATTTCGCTTTCCTTCGGAGCGATATGAAATAGGAAATTTATAGCAAAAGAAAAATAATTTACTGGCTTAAAAGCAACGATTCATGCAGCGGTAAAATGCAACACTAATGAGCTCTTTCAACATCAAATAAGAATATCTGCTTAGTCTTTGTAGTGGGGAAATTTTATGGGGATAAATATCTCGAAGGATGAAGTATGGCGGCCGGCCTCTAGTGTTGTACTTTTTCAAGCACTTGATCTACATTCTCTAGTTACTTTGGACCATGGCACATACCGCTTTGGTTTATACTTTAACTAAATTTGGATTAGTGTGAGAACCAAAACCTGCAAACAAGGGAAGAACAATAGTGTACCTTAAAGAGAACGAAGAGGAAAGAAGAACAATACATAAAGAAAATATTGATAGTTACTTGGTTGCACCACACACATACCATTTTGAATGATCCGGATTGGTTTCCAAGTATGCTTCCTGGCCATTTTGTGATTTTTGGTGCCCAAAGTACATTCTACTCTTAGCTCTTACCGTAGAATAGGCAGGTTAGCTAGGCTCATTTCTAGCTTCGTGCTCCCAAACCTTATCCAGATCAAAAAGTGCCGGTTAGGGGTATGCTAAAAAAAGACCACAGAAAAAAGAGTGAAAAAAAAAAAAAAGAAACGATTTCCACGGTGTGAAAGAGCAACAGTGCCATGGTTGTCTTATCTGCTCTCTGAGTTCCCCTAAAGTTCACAGTTTTACGGGGAATACGGAGTACGGGGAACCCGCTGGATAAGTAAAGTGTGATCTGGCTTCGAACTGTACCTGCCGCATTCTTCTTCTTCCCGACCTGGATCAAGCATTAAGGTTAAAGTAACACCCAAATGAAGTGAGCCTACATTACACAGGACTGCATATAATCCACTTCCACTTCAAGGTTAGACGTGGGGCACGAGGTTGACACTCTTATGATTCAATAGGTCCTCTACTCTCAGTTCTCTCTACGGCCCTAGGCTTTAGCCATTCTAACTTACTACTTTTGTACATTTTATGCTTATAATCTATTTACAGCCCCTATCACCCAAAAAAAATACATACAAGTCCTGCTTCTGACTAAGTATCATACCCATAAACTAGCCCTAAGATACACGCAGGACCATATGGGTGTACAGACACTTGAAGCCAGTATGAAAATTTCAATTCTGTTTTAGTAATTCTTCTAATTTTTCACCAACCTACACAGATATTTCCATTCGTTTTTTGGAATGACTCCTGCTCCCCCTTCCGAACTAAAGTCCCAACTGAATTGATGGGTCCTTCATTAAATCGATATTTGTATTTCTCTCATCGTTGATTTTCAAAAGCCATTTACGCACTTTGAATTGTTCTTGCTTTGATTCTCTGTTTGCAACAAGGTACAAGACACCAGAAGCCTTAGACCCCTTGACATCAAATTGTATATCTACGTCACCTCTAACTGTGTTTAAAGTACCCCAAATCCAAGGCCACTGATAGGCGAATGTGATATCATCACCCAAGGCAGATAAGGCATAGTTTGAACGCCTAAGGAAATACATCACAGAATTTATAACAGGAGATGTAGTTTTCTCGTAGTTGAAGATGAAAACGCACGCAAAGAATACTCCAAGACCATAACAAGTGAAGTAATAGTAATTTTGCTTTTTAAATGCGAAAGGGTCTGGTAATTCTCTGTCAATGGTCACTTGACGGGTGGTGGTGGGTTTTTTAAGTTGAGTTCTATTCAGTGAAGGACTCTTGCTAGCAGAGCTCGAAGATGCAGATTGTTGAAGTGCTTGGCTCCTTGGGATTGAAAAGAGTCTTATCCCAATTAGTTGAGCAGATTTCACGCTGTTTAAACGTCCCACAAATTTGGTCAACATGGTCATAAGAAACGTTGATTAAGTTTCAAGCTGGCTACGTTTCCAAAGTCTTTTTTTTTGGAATTGAATCCTTTACAGTGTATTCCCTTAACATGTCTGAATTTTTTCATCCTCACATCTGATGATAAAAATGAAAAATGGTTCACACACGAGGGTAGAGTATCAGTTACAACATTAGAGTTGTGGTAAAGTTAAACCTCTTAAGCATTTTCTTTATACATTCATTTACATTCATAAGAATATGTCCGGGGTTATTTCTGGTGCTTGTATTGTCTCCAAGCTATCAGGCATGGTGTATATCCGAGAGGATGATACTCCCCTGGTCATTGAATGGAATGCGATAGATCAACTGAAAAAGGTCACAATCCCCTTGAGTAAGCTAACTAACCTTCAGGCATCTAAGGAATCTACCCCCAAGCTAATGTTAAAATTGTTTTACAAAGCAGTGGATGGTGCTACCAATGAGGAAAAGGATAAGGATATCAAATTGACATTTTCCAATCGTCCTACTATGAATAATATAAAAGATGCATTGCAGGCAATTTTGGCTAGACTGAGGACAACCATTAAAGATGTACCAACTGCTTCAGTTGGTAACACACCGGTTCCACTTAGCGCAACAGAAGCTTCAGCTACACCTGCTGATAGCACCAAGGTGGGACCTGTCGATACTTTTGGCAGTGATTCGGTATCAGCGGGCACTCCAGCAGCTAAGCAGTCACCTTCGCCCTTCGTTGTTAGCTCCGACCTTGATTTTTCCAACCCGAGATCACTTTCTGACGAAAATTTACTCAAGAACCATGCCCTTCAGCAGAAGCTACTCTTTGAAGATAAAAATCTAAGAGATAAGTTTACTCAAGCTGTTATTAATTTCAAACTATCTCCTAGCATATTTTGGCAAACTAGACTAAATCAACTCAGAACTTATGCATTAACCACTTCACAACATAGAGGTGCCTACAACGTCCTTTCAACAATTAAGCCGGTGGCGACATCAGATAATCAAGTGAATGTGAATGTAACTAGAGACATGATTAATGAGATCTTTGAGACGTACCCTATTATCAAAAAGCTGTTTGATGACTTAGTGCCGCTGAAGTTTCCGGAGGGAGAATTTTGGTCAAGATTTTTCAACTCAAAACTTTTTAGAAGACTAAGAGGAGATAGAATTAACAACACTAACCAAAGAAGTGATGTGATCTTGGATAAATATTTATATGTTGACCAGAATTTTATAGAGGAAGAGCAGAGAAAGAGGAAAAGAGAAGACGAAGAAAAGAAAGAGCAAAAGGACGTTGTCGAAATAGATGGGGATGACCAAGAAGCCAAAAAACTGAAACCTGATGACGCTCTAACGCATGTTAATAAATTCATTGATTTGGTTGGTAACGAAGATGACAATTCACAAAAACTTGGGAACAAACCAGACATCACCATGAGATATGGGGATTCCAACATTTCAAACTTACTAAATTCTAAAAACAAGAGAGAGATTGGGCATTCCAGTGTAGGAGCCGGAGTGGAGAATGAAATGTTGGTCATAATGAGAAACATGAACAAATTGAGTGAGAAAATTGTTGCAACTACTGAGAGAGCTAAAAACGAAAGAGAGCAGGAACAAGTGGATAATGGTGATCAGCAACAAGAACATCACGAAGATCGTTCTAAGAACGAATATGCATCTGAACTAGGTCTCAATGATCTCCATGAACCTAGAGAAGTTCAATTCATTGAACTTAACATAAATACGAACGCCAAAGGGGGAAGCTATAGTAACATAGTTGATGGTGAAGGAAGTAATACCTCCGATAAGATTCCAATTTCAATATTGAAACCTTTTCTACGGGCTAATAAGTTCAATTCATCGCCTATTGACCTTACAGATACTTTCACTACAAAAAAGGCAGAGATAGATAAAACATCTGTCGAGATAAATTCATTAATTAAACAAAATTTTAGATCATTCCGGATGTCTAATAATAATTCGACTAACATCAATAAACCAACTAATTCTATCATACCTCCAAATATGATCCAAGAGATTATAACTATTCATATAACCAGTATGGAGTTACTTTCACATTTTTGGAGAGGATTCAATAGCGGAGACCAGAGCCAAGCAGCACAAACTAGGAAAATTGTCATCTCGTTGAAGAAATGCTTAGCACAACTTGATCAGATTGAAAGCCAGTGTGTTGAGTTAATTAATCAATACTCAACTGAGGAAAAAACGAGAGAAAAGTTGACCAGAGAGGTCAAGGAATGCTTGGAGTATGACCGCAATGGACTCAACAGGGCCTGTCGGGAATATGGACAGGCGTTGGCGGCTAGTGAGAGGGAGCTGACAGCGACACCAACAGCAACAGACATACATATCTAGAAGTGTATCAATGCACTTAAAATCCCCAAATACAGTTTCTGGCTCTATTAAAAAGCTCCCTTCAGGTATTCTTCGTAACAATGTTCTATCAACAACTCAACCAAAGATGGCGAGGAAACGCTAGTCTTTACTAGAATTTGGCCATTTGAATATACCAATAAGGTTGGTAAACTGGATATATCTGCAGCACTTGCAAAAGATGTGAAAGCAGAAAATGAAGCTTCATCTATTCTGTAGAATGAAACTTGGGGAAATGTTACTGGGATCTTCTTATATTTTGAGTCGAATTTCTTACATTCTTGTTCCTTATAGATGTCTATTACCACTAAACCAGGTGAGCTTACAGCTTTCTTAAGTTGGTGATTCGAGTGGAGTAAATTAATCATTATTTGGTGAATACTACTTTGGCTGCGCTATTTTATCTATTGGCGAAGAGAATAATGGTAGTTTATTTATTAAATATATATTAAACTACGTATATGTGTATATTTATACATGCTCATATGGGTGCAGCATGTAAAGGCGACCTTCCAGTTTCATTTTTTTTATTTATTTATTTTTTTATTTATTTATTTGACATCTGCATTCAAATGGTGTACAATAGACCAAATCATCAGATGACAATTAGGCTATTTAAGAACACCAAAAGTACTAATTTGGCGACTCTCGCTACCGCAAGAATTCCGTGGTTGTGCAGAGTAACCTAAAATTCTCGCAAATTGAGAATGTGAAACAAGCAAGAGAATTTAGTGGTGTAGTCTACGCGCAGAAAAGTTAGGCAATTGAAAAAAAACAAAACAAACATGACTTTCTTTTCGCCATAAGCCATTACTCCACCCATATCCATATATGAGTGTATATATACAGAGTCACGTATAGAAGTAATAGGCGGTTACATCAAAGTACAGACAAAAATGGAGAACCCGCACGAGCAAGTTCAGAATGCATTATTATCTCGTATAATCAACAATATTGTATGTGTACCAATTTTTCAAACTTCAAGTATTAGGACTCAATCAACTCCAAACTCACATTTTACTAACTAACTTGCTTATAGGAAAATCTCAATGAATCCATAGTGACAATGAATAAATCGCTTCAAGAGTTGAATAGAGAAAACATGAACAGCGAGTTATTGTCGCAAATGTGGGAAAACTATTCCAAGAACTCTCAATTCAACCTTGAGACAACCGGTCAAGTGCAAGAACCAATGTGAGCCGGTCTTACATTACTCTAGACTTACATAATTTCTCTATGTATTTAGTAAATATATTAATTTCGGAAAAAATATAAAGAGAGTAAATTTGCATCTCTGTATTGTACATATAACATTTATAATAATTGCAACAAACTGTGCAAAGCATCTGTTGCATTTCACATTTAGGTAAATCTTATTTTTTAATTTTTTTTTTCTCAGTTTATTCTTTTTATGGTTTGGCTAATGTTTCAGTATGCGTAAAGTAATGAGGTATAAGGTAGGTGCAATATAGACTTGCTTAAGACACACATCTAAGACGTTCATAAATCATTGAAATCAGCAGTGTAGTGTTCTGTAACTTTGTACATCCACATTGATTCCGCCAAAATATTCCTCAACTAACCTCTTTAATCCTTTTGTTGAGTTGGTAATAAACCAAATCTCTTCTTTAAAGTAACTCTTTGTCTTGAGTACTTATCATCTGGAGAAAATCTAGCTGGGTGAGCAGACTTGGTGATTTCACCATCTTCGGTAGTCTTCTTTAAAGTATAGACTCTCTTGCCATCGGCCCCTAAGGTGTACATCAAATGCATTTTAAATATATGTATTCGTAGATTTCGATAAGTAGAAGACTAAAGGAATACCATTGATAAAGTGTTTCTGAGATGAGCTTTTTCTGGTGAGAAAAAAAAGGAAAAAAAATGTGAGCACTTGGAAAGTTACACAAAAACCACAAACTCTCAATCTTACTGATTTGGCCTTTAGTGTATTCTCGAGTCTTGGATACAGCAAGGCAACGAAAGAAGTACAGTTTGGTGGTAACTTTCGTTTTCTTTGTAGTGTTATATTTCACGTCATTGGTACGCTACTATGCCACCGAAGAAAGATGCATTCGCCGACTTGTTCCTGAGCGCTAGTGGGTCGAAACCTAAGGCATCCATGAACCAACAGCAAGCCCATAGACAAAATTCACCATTGAATGGCCAAAATGGTAGCAATGGTATTGGTAACGGTGGTAGTAACATGTGGGGTGGTTTGGACATGCTTGGGCTGAAAAACACCTCGCTGACCTCAATTACCAATCACAATTCATCTAGCTTTCTGACACCTCGTCAATCTTCGCCCTTGCCTCATTTGGTTCCACAGCAGAAACAGCAACTGGCAGCTGTACAAACTAAGACTAGCGATCTCTGGGATGACTTTCTCACTAACGACCGACCTGCCGCTCCACAAAATGCTCCTGCTTCTCGCCCAACGTCACACTCAAATTCTGTAAACAGTACCTCCTTAAACTTGTTGGATGATGATTTTACTGATGCCTACGTGGAGGTTCCCAAAGCTGCCAAGAAGCAACAGGAGCCAGCGGTAAGACCGTCATCCAGGCCAGCAAATGACTCTGCTTCATTTGCCTCACCCTCACCTCAATCAAATACATCGCCGGCGTTATCGAAACAGTCAACCTCAAGTAACCGTGACAGAGTGCTAGCAGAACTTATAGATATTGGCTTTCCCGTGGATGTTTCCAACAGGGCTATTGATAATGTTGGGCCAGACGTCCAAAAATGTGTAAATTTCATTATGGGAGGTGGTGAACCAAAGACTAATTCGGGGAGTCGTCAGGATACAGGTTCTGTGTCTCCTATGAACTTTGAAGCAATATCGTCTGATTTATTTTCCAAAGCATCATCTTTTCTTTCTAAGGGGAGGGAAACTGTTTTGAAGAACATCGAACAATTTCAGCAACCCAAGGGAGATACTAGCCGCCCTGCTTGGATGAAGAATAGTGAAAGGTATAAGGAATGGTTGGTAAACGGAGAAGAAGATTTAGGAGAACGAGAAAGGTTGGAGAAGGTAAAGCCTTCCAGACGTACAAGAGAGGAATTGACTACTCCAGATCTACCAAGAAGACCAACGAGGCAACTGAGCAGTAAAGTTTCAGCTCCTACACTGAGAATTCAATCTCCAATCAAGGCTCCTACTCCATCTGTAAGTGGATCTTCTAGAAGCTCTTTCAATTCACCACCCGTTTCCGAGCAGGCAAGGCCAAATACTTCAAACACTCCAGCTATTACTTCGCCATCACCACCAGTTGAAGAATTTGATCTTTTGGGCTTTAATGAAGGCTCTAGTCAAAATCAGAACCAGAGACTTGATCAATTCTTACAAGTGGATTACGACAAATTTAAGAAGTTAGCAACATCTTCATTTACTAATGGGGATTACGACGTAGCATTAACGAACTATAGAAAGTGTTTGGACATCTTACCTTCTGAATTTGACGAAAGAATTGTTATTTTCAGTAATTTAGCTGTTACCTTGACGAAGATTGGAAACTACAAACAAGCAAGGACATACTGTGAAAGTGGATTGACAATGATACCGGATTCTAGAATCGCAGATCTTCAATGGAAAATATATGATAAGCCTATCAAAACTTGGTATTTAAAACTTTTACTGAGGAAAGCCGAGAGTTTAGAGCAGCTAGAACTATACCCTGAAGCTTTGAAAAGTTATCTTGATTTGATAAAATTAGGGATGAATGATAGGAAGATTATGGACGGTAAGAGGAGGGTCGATAATATTGTGAATCCAAAGAAGAATCCACCTACTCAAGCACCTTCTGCACCAAAGGTCACAAGAGCCACTGCTCCTTCTGTGAATGCAAAGAAAGTCTCCGAACAATTCGATAAGCAAAAGAAGGAAGAAGATGAAAAGTTCAAGTTGCATGACGAAATACACGGCTTAATTACTCAATGGAGCAGTGGAAAAGAAGACAACCTCAGGACATTATTGGTTGGATTGCCCGACGTGGTTCCCAACCACTTGAATTTCAATTTTATTAATAAAAGAATAACTATTAATGATATTATGTTACCAAAGAAGGTGAAGATTAATTATATGAAGGTTATCAGTTCAATTCACCCAGATAAGTTAGGGAATTTAGAACTCCGGGATAAAATGATCTGTCAAGGAGTCTTTATTGTTTTAAATAAAGCGTGGGATTCATTCAGAGAAAAGGAATTATAAAACAGCATATATAACTTAATATCATATTTATTTCATTTTTGTCCAACTAAGTGGTTGTGCAGCAATGAATTTTCAAAGATAAATATCGTAGACTATCATACAACACAAAAGAGGTTTCTTGACCAGTACGAAGCCCTGAAAGCCTTTAATCCTGCCAGTCATACAGATGCAAAAAAATAATTCCGATACCGGGAGTCGAACCCGGGTCTGCTCGGTGAAAGCGAACCGTGCTAGCCGTTACACTATATCGGAGATGAGTATATTTGTTAATTTTCTCGTACAGACCAGAAAGCAACTACCACACTTTGATTCATCTCATAGATGGATGGCTAAATTCAAAAGATTTGGTCTCCCTTTTGGCAGAAGCATTAGTCGAAACGATAGGGTGAATTCAATACCAAGACCCTATACTTCAGAGATCTGGTCATTGTGTGTAACTACTGAATCATTCTAAGAAGTGATGCTGGATGAATTTGCCATAGCGGAAAATACAATACACACTACACAACTGCATGTACGTTTTCCCCTGCTACTAATGAAGTTTAGGTTACAGGACTATCGAGCTTTAACGTTTTCCATGCCAAGCTCCACAACCCTAATTTCATTTCTGTGACATAGCGCTTTCAGATATACACTTCCGAGAATGTAGTTCTTTCCCGAGGGAAGTGCAGATCTGTTAGAAATTGAAAAGCTGCTGTTATTCAGACGGCCCCCGGATCTACCGTATATCGGTTTTAAGAAAGTAACAACACTAGAATCAGTGAGTGAGCTAATGCTGTTTTCATCAGAAAGAAGATCAACAAAAAATACTAAAATACACAAGGTGGCCATCTCTTCAGTATTCTCCTTACATTAACTACATATCCACAGCATGTCAGTATTCAAATTGAACGGTTCCAAGGTTTACTCAGCTAATTTGCAAATTGTCCTGCCTAGCCATGTTTTGATGAAAATCGATGTACTACTGCATAAAAAATATCTTGAGAAGCCGCAAAAAATATCTAAGGAAAATTTAAAACCTCGAGAGATGGAGGCACAGTAACAGGGTGCTTCACCAGAAAAAAAATAGGTACAACAATGATAGTACGCGATTTACCAGTCATGCTTAAAACCTATGTTATGATATGACGTTTCCAAGTATGTGCCAGGAAGGTGCATCGTTCTAACAAAGACAACGCGAAAAATTTCACTCAGCAGAATAATGCTAGATGTCAGTACTGATTCAAAAGCAAGGGGAGTTTTGAAAGCGCACCACTAAATCGATCATAACCACCCATAATGAGCATAATGTATCTTGTAAGTCAGCGCTCAACCTTATACCTGCACATGAACCTGACCATATGCAAGTATTACCACATGCAGTAGAAAATTCACCTAACCCCTTCATACAAAGCCTTCTCACATTGCGAGGAGGAGGCTATACCAGTGCCATCAGGGCCAAATTAAGGTTGAAAAAAGAGCAAAATTAGCAAAATCTGGATCGATTTTCTGAGGGAAAAATTTCATTTTATCGTTGATCTACAGTGTGTGTAAAGCTTAAAAATAAATTTGGAAAATTTTGAATTTTCTTTATAAACAAGCGATTTCGATCCTGAATGTAAAAATAGGCTAGTTTTTCTTTTTCCTTTTCTCTTCTTTGCGGTAAAATATACGTTTGACCATATTCAGTTTATATTATCTTTGTTAAAGAGTATGTTTGTATTAGCTGAGTCTACCATTTTTTGGACCATTCCTTCCCCAGAAAAATAAAAAAAAAAAATTTAAATTGCAGAGAATTTTTCGTGCAGATTAGATCCCAATTTTCTCGTACCAACAGGAAAATAGAAAGGACAAAGGATCAAGGCAGAGCCAGCACAACAATTTCAATATAGCCCCAGGTATAAATATATACTAACTAGTAGTAGCATTGGAATTTGAATTACTTAGTGACATTTCAAATATTCAAAGAACACCTCCACTGATCAAAGATACTTATTTCTCTTGGTTATCTATTTTTGGTGTATTAACTCGTAATTCTTGTTATTTTTCTTTAAACCACTCAGATTTTAACCCCCCTACACCGAAAGTTCTAGGGAAATCGAGGAGAGAAAAAAAAAAGGGAAAAAAAATATATTTATTATTGAACTAGATAAACAGTTCTTCTTGTTTTCTTCACTGATTTAAAAGTTAATATTATTACACTTCCAATATGGCTATCTTCAGAAGCAAGTCAACTTCCCAACAGCAGGCTCAGCTGGACTTTCAAAATCAAAAGATCACTGACAAAGATATATCGCAGTATAAAATCCATACGGCAAATCTCCATGATCCAATTTTATCTGCGGTCAATGAGGCACAACCTTTCGAGCAAGCAGCAGATCGTACTAACGATAGAAGGCCCTCGTACTTATCGCAAGAAAGTGGAGAGTTGAAGGACATTTTCGGTAACCCGATTCAAAGTGGTGACATGTCAAATCCAACCAGATCGAGAAATGAGAGACCATTGGATACTATTAGAGGCTTTGAGTATGCGATCACTGGTGATATGTACTATAGAGATCAATTAGAAACCAACAGATTGGGCTGGGGTTTCCATGAAGATTTCCCATACTACAACCTTCAAGCAGGTGGTAATAATGGAAACAATATTAACTCTCAAGAGGGTAATCTGCATGGCATGCAGCCTCCTGTGCATCAGTTTAGTGCTGGTGGAGAGCAAGGTATTTACCAAGCAGGGAACTACAGTGCGACTTCATTAAAAAATGATACAAATACAAAGAAGAAGAAGAAGGGTGGATTATTCGGTAGAAAGAAGTAAGAAATATAAAGGCATCATGTATGAATAAAAATAAATAAACGGTAGAAAACATGAAGAGTCTTGTTTTGAAACCAAAAGAACAGAAGAAGGATCAATCAGAAAATGAATGACGAGACTATGGAATAGAGGTGTAGGCTAGTATATTTTTGGGAACTGAGTGTATTTTTGCACCAGTGTTTTGTATTTTTATAACTGTTAATAAAATATATACGTATTGAAAGGCATGACTACTACTGTAAGCGAAGCGACCACATGACGTAGTAATGTGTTATATATATTTTTTAATACCTTTCTTTGTTTATTATGCTAAATGTATGTTTCTTTCTGTTGTTTAGTTTCTTATTTTGCGAGAATTGATTTGTTAGTGATTTTTCGCGTAACAAATTCCAACCTGAAACGTCAAAAGTTGTGGATTGTATGAGAAGTTGCAGGAAAGTAGAAACGAGTTTAAGTTTCAATGGGAGATCTTTGTGACAGTTACTTTCTCAACGGCATTGATTAGATAGATATATAATCTTGAGAGTGTTTGGTATTTCAATATTTGAGCTTTCTTTTCTTTTCTTATTTTTTTCTTCTTTCAATTTTAGCCTTTCAGTACACTATTGACAATAGCTTCTGTTGCAAAGTAGCCACCAGCGTTTGAAACAATAAACGGTGCCGTGAAAAGAAACTATTTTTAAGTGGTTCGAATAATTCACTCCTACGCTTGAAAATATTCTAAAACATATTCACACATTTTTTGTGTTAACATTTAAAAAAAAGTAAACATTGAATACACTACGTACACTTACATCTGTTGGTAACTCACAGTAAGCCCCCTTCACAAGGATATACATGGTGCAAAAACATATATATATATATATATGTATACAACATTTAGCAACACAATTGTTCAGTTCGTCATTAATTTTGGATTTATTTTTTAGTTCCCTTCATTTTTCCAAGCTACTGAAATAAGTTATTCTTTTTTTTTTCTTTTTATTTAAAAACTGAATGCCATCAGCATAATTCGAATAAAAAGAAGAAGAAAGTTCAACAAGACCTGCCAACTACCGCATTGCGCATATTACACACATTCAGCTAGAAACTCCTTAATCTAGAAACTGCATTATCAGAAATAACCAAAATACCACTTTATCCAATCCAATATAACCCGCACGCTCACACAAAAAGATAAGCAAACGAAAAAGCCTACATGTCAGAACCGAGACAAATATCTTTCAATGTATCTGATCATTATCAGATTCTTGAAATAGTCGGCGAAGGTGCCTATGGAGTAGTCTGCCTGGCAATTCATAAACCTTCTAACCAGAAGGTAGCGATCAAAAAAATTGAACCTTTCGAAAGGTCCATGCTTTGCTTAAGAACTTTAAGAGAATTGAAGTTGTTGAAGCATTTCAATCATGAAAACATCATTTCTATATTGGCCATACAAAGACCCCCTTCATTTGAAAATTTCACTGAAATCTACTTGATCCAAGAATTGATGGAAACTGATTTACATCGAGTCATTAGAACTCAAAAGCTCTCTGATGATCACATTCAATATTTCATTTATCAGACTTTGAGAGCGTTAAAGAACATGCACCTGGCGAATGTTTTGCATAGAGACTTGAAGCCCCTGAATTTATTGTTAAACAGCAACTGTGATTTGAAAGTTTGTGATTTCGGATTGGCAAGGTCGATTGCTCTGTCTGAAGATAATTTTGGATTTATGACAGAATACGTGGCAACAAGATGGTATAGAGCCCCAGAAATCATGTTAACTTTCCAAGAATACACTACGGCGATTGATGTTTGGTCAGTTGGATGTATATTAGCAGAAATGCTAAGTGGTAAACCATTGTTCCCAGGGAGAGATTATCATAATCAATTATGGCTCATTATTGAAGTATTAGGAACACCAAACATGGAAGACTATTATAACATTAAACTGAAAAGAGCAAGAGAATATATAAGGTCATTACCTTTTAGAAAGAAGATTACCTTTGACCAATTATTCCCCGATTGCAACCCCTTAGCAATTGATTTGTTAGAAAATTTATTAACATTTAACCCTGCAAAGAGAATATCCGTTGAAGATGCTCTCAATCATCCATACTTGAAATTGTACCATGACCCAGAAGATGAACCTATAGCTGAAAAAATTCCAGAAGATTTCTTCGACTTTGATAAGAAAAAGGACTCTTTGCAAGTAGATGAGTTGAAAGTTATGCTATACGAAGAAATTATGAAGCCATTATAAGTTGAAACTTAATGGCAAGTACCAAGAAAAATATCCTTGAATATTCTATGCATGTTTATGAAATTTGCAACTTTACCAATTGTAACTTTACTAATTTGAGCACACATTTATATAGAGAATAGAGGAGGATTATTGCATTATTTAACAAAGCATGTAGATGGATAAAAGAGCGCGCAAATATCTGTAGGTCCAGTAGAGCTGAATAAGTAAATCAACAGTGTCATACATGTTTCCTGAATTAATTCTGAAAGTTACAATAATATAAAAAACAAACAAGATATATTGAACTAAAAGAGGCTGGTAATATATACCTCGAAAAGGAAAAAAAAACAATTGTTCCAGCAGACTGGCTGAAAAGAGAGTACAATGAACTAGACTCTAAAAACTGCAGTAATTCATTGCATAATCGAAAGAACATCCAAAAGAGGTGGTTTTAACTGACCAAATTTCTTATAAAATTGGTTGGTGTGGCATAGTAAGTAACCAATGAACAGATCTCTTTTCAAATGCTTCATCACTTTCATCAACTTCTCTCTTCAAGATAGGTTGATGTGGCATAGTAAGTAACCAGTGAACAGATCTCTTTTCAAAGGCTTCATCACTTTCATCAACTCCTCTCTTTAAGATAGGTTGATGTGGCATAGTAAGTAACCAATGAACAGATCTCTTTTCAAATGCTTCATCACTTTCATCAGCTTCTCTCTTCAAGATAGGTTGATGTGGCATAGTAAGTAACCAGTGAACAGATCTCTTCAAGATAGGTTGATGTGGCATGGTGAGCAACCAATGAACGGACCTTTTTTCAAACTCATCACCATCCGATCTTTTCGAAACATCGGCAACTTCTTCATCAGCAATTGTAGCGTTGACGAAGGTAATCTGTGTGTATCCATCTTCGCTGGAAAGAACTGGAATAACATCACTTGGGAGATAAAATTGGTCAAGAATTGCTGCAGTTGGAATTTCAATAGTTTCGGTCTCATTAGCAGGTATTGGAGCGGCATTGGCAAAGTTGGCTGCAAATGCAGAAATAAGAAAAGTGGTGGATAATTTCATTTTTTGTGTAGTATTGAGTTAGAGTCACTATTTGGTGTTAATGTTTTGTTGAGTCGATAATGAATTTGGAATAATATAATACTTTAATCAACAGACAGCTGTCTATTTATATAACCATCTTTACCTCGAGCCTTGATTACATGCATTTGATTACATGCATAGCATTCTGCATAAGAACGAATTTTTCGTTTTTCCTGCCGATTTCAAAGCATTCTTTTGCAGCCAAATCGAGTAATTTAGGTTGCATTTTATTGAAGCGAATGTGGTACTTGTTGTAAACCCGTCTAAGGTAACATAGATTGACGAAGTCTTGCAGATGTTTTACTACTCGAAAAAAGTATACCTTTTATGGCCCAATGTGGAAAAAAATGACAATAAAGAGTGAAAAGAATGGTGAACACATCGGAAAAGTGGCACTATTGGGGTCCAAATCCTGGGTTCGATTTCCTTCTTTTGGCTGCAAAGGGGAGTATGGAGTCCGTGAGATTGATCGCATTTATCTCAGTTTAGCAGGGCAGCATGTTTTAAGCTGAAAAGTTGGTCGTACAATGTCCCACTAACGACTGCAAGTGTTCATAATTAGACCACTATCAAGGCATGGACGACAACATGAAACTGATACTCAAAATCACGAATGTGTAATAGGCCCTGATAACACCGAGAACATCAATAGATTAGTTTCGACTCGCCATTGATAAGAAACGTTTACTTATCCACACACTGACTCAAATAACTAGGTATCCACCACTTTCTTCTTAGCTAGTCTATTCTATTTTTATAAGGTAACGGTTTTGTGCTATTGTCCATATGCACACCGAATTTAACGCGTGTCAAGAAATTCTCTGAAAAAAAAAGAAAAAGAAAAACAGAAAGTGATCGACACCACTCCAACTCCCAATCATTACTACTTAGACCTCTATCAAAGATGAAGTTCACGGTTTTATCACTTATCTGTCTCTTCCTTTCATTGGTACAAGCTCACAATGTGTTATTACCTCCATATGGTAAACATTGTTTCTTTGAAAACTTAAAGCAAAATGATCAATTAGCTGTTAGTTTCCAAGTTGGTTCTCGTGATCCAGGTAACGCTGAACAATTTAGTGTTGACTTTTCCGTAAGTAGATGATTTAGTAAAGAATCAGTCGATGGTGATTCAAGAATTCGGTAATTTGCATGTCAATACCTTCTCTTTTTTAAGTTTTCACATTACTAACAATCTGTAGATTTCTACTCCAAATGGTCAAGTTGTGTTGAAGAGGGGTGACCTCGACCACGGTGACGAATCCATCAAAGCTACCACTTCAGGAAAATATATGTACTGTTTCTCTAATGAAAAGTCTGGTAGAGTTGACATAGATGTCTCATTCAACGTTCATGGTGTGATCTATGTTGACGTAAACGACCCAAGGGCAGATTCATTGGACTATGCTATTCAAAGATTATCTCAATTAACCGCAAATGTTAAGGATGAACAAGCTTACTTGGTTATTAGAGAACGTACGCATAGAAATACCGCCGAATCCACCAACTCCAGAGTCAAGTGGTGGTCTGTATTCCAAATCTTGGTGGTTGCAGTCAATTCTCTTTTCCAAATATATTACTTAAGACGTTTCTTTGAAGTAAAGTCAGTAGTGTGATCTAGAATATACTGTAACTTAGCAAGAAATTAAACCACAGCCCACAGCTGGTAAAATAATCAAATATTGCACCAAAAAAACTAAAAAAAGGTGGAAGAGTGAAATATTCTGAGTATTGCAGAATAATTACATAACGATAGTTTCAATATACACATATAAATATAAGTTTATGTAGGAGTGAGTGAATGAGCAGGTCAGAAAGTCAAATTGCGGGACAGTTTGACAAAAACGATGAAAAGATAAAAAGAGCGAATAGCGCACTAGTAATGAGCCTTATTATAGCATATAGGAAGTCTAAAGGAAAGCACACAGAACTCAAGCAGTCACGCTAAGTACATACAGTAACATGCAAAATATATGAAAGAAACAAGAAAAATACGAATAGACCATGAACTCACATTCATCCGAGAATTTCTCGCGTGCTAGCTCACTACTTTATTTTTGCATGAAGGCTATTATCACTGCTAGTGTGTGCTACTAGTAGTGCCTATAGAATTCTGCTACTAGAGGCTTTATTCTTAGCCTAACTTTTCACACTCACTGAGCACCTAAGCGAAAAAGTAATCACAAGACAGCGCGAACGTATGGAAGGCTGCTCTGCCGAGGTTACCATACACAGCACGTTACAATTTGTAGCCAGGACGGGCGCTCAAAGTCTGAAGTATTTCAGGCTACCTAGTGAACAAGTACGACAACCATACTATTACTACTACCATTACTGCTACTACTACTACACATGGCGTTAGTTATCAGGCATCATCTCTTCATTCAACATTTTTCGCATCTGGCGGCTCATTCCCCACTTGCTCCCCCAATCTCTTTGCACTTAACTGCTTCTCCATACATTAGCCTACGCGCGCACCTCAAAAAAAAAAAGAAAGAAAAGCGTTCCACCACCACCATTAGCAAGTAATACGAAAAGTTTTTCGGGGCATTGATTCCCTACAAAAAGTCAGGCGAATAATAGTGTGACAAGAAAGGGAACGAAATCTCTCTCCATGCTTTTGTTTTGTACCTTCCTTTTCACCTAAAACAGTCTCCTACCACAATTTTTTTTTCTTCTCTTTCGAAGCATATGCGATTACTCCTTTGGTATGCCCTTACCAGTGGAAGCTTACTTATTTCATCGTCCCCAAGCTTCATCGCTGCTTATCTCCAAACGTTCCCAAAATCCGCACCATAATTCGGTGACGCATCCTTTCATCCGCCCTGCACACTATAAACCCCTCATCACAATTCTACTTAGTGTATATAACCTTAAGTTTTTCCGTTTTGACAGCAATATTTCACCAATTTGGTTGAAACTTTTCTTTTCAGGGACTAGCATTACTACAAGTCACACACTAGCTCGCTAAATCTTTAAAAAAATCATGTCAAAGTACTTTGCTAATATCGTGGAACTCCCACCTGATCCACTCTTCGGGTTAAAGGCAAGATTCACGCAAGACTCAAGAGACAACAAGGTTGACTTGGGTATCGGTGCCTACAGAGATAATAACGGTAAGCCATGGATCTTACCAGCTGTCAAATTGGCTGAAAAGAAATTGGTGGCCAAACCAGACTACAATCACGAATACTTGGGTATTTCAGGCTATCAGCCATTCTTGACTGAGTCTGCAAAGGTCATCTTGGGACCAGATTCTCCTGCTATACTTCATGACAGAGTGATATCGCAACAATCCTTGTCAGGAACAGGTGCTTTGCATTTGGCTGGTAAGTTCTTGAAGGACTTTTACACCGTTGATGGTCTCAATTCCAAGGCTCCTGCCTCTGTTCCAATTTACCTCTCCAAGCCAACCTGGGCCAACCACAACCAAATTTTCCAGTCTTTGGGTTACGAAATAAAGTCATACCCTTACTGGAATAATGATACCAAGACATTGGACATCGATGGCTTCTTGCAGGCTATTCGTGATGCTCCAACTGGTTCTATCTTCCTTCTCCACGCTTGTGCCCACAACCCTACTGGATTAGACCCCACTGCGGATCAATGGAAGCAAATCCTTAAAGAAATCCTGATAAATAACCACTTGCCACTTTTCGATCTGGCCTACCAAGGATTTGCATCTGGTAATTTGGATAAGGATAACTTTGCTGTAAGATTGGCTATTGAGGATGAAAATTTGAAGGTACCAATTGTCATTTGTCAATCGTTTGCCAAGAATGTCGGTATGTACGGTGAAAGAGTAGGGGCAATCCATGTTATAGTCAAGGAAAAGAACCCTACTTTAAACAGAGCCATCAGATCTCAGTTGAATAAGTTGATTAGATCCGAAATCTCCAATCCTCCAGCATACGGAGCTAAGGTCGTTGCAGAAATCTTAACTGACAAAACACTTAGAGCCCAGTGGGAAGAAGATTTGACTACTATGTCTTCCAGAATTATCAAGATGAGAAAGAGCTTAAGAGAATTGTTGATTTCCTACAAGACTCCAGGAAATTGGGACCATATTGTGAATCAAACTGGTATGTTTTCATTTACTGGATTAACCCCAGAGATGGTTGCCAGATTGGAAAAGACCCATGGGGTTTACTTGGTGAGCTCTGGTAGAGCTTCAGTTGCTGGATTGAATGATGGAAACGTCGAACAGGTTGCCAAGGCATTTGATGAAGTTGTTAGATACTACAAACCAAAGTTATAAGTAGAAAGAGTAACGAAAAAGTTTATGGAACAAAAATGAAGAAATATGAGTGATGAGTTACTGTTAGTTAAAGTTTGGTTTAGCTTAGTTTTATTTTATTTTAATACAAGTACTTTAAGATAGCATCTCGTGTACCATACCTTAAGAAGATCAAGCGCTAACTCTTTGTGCAGTCAAATCGGTATCCCTCCTACAACGTATTAACTTTCTCTCTGGTGATACACCAGTCAACAGCTGGCACTAAAAAACAGCACCTAGCTCTTACTCTTCCTACAGGTCACGTCTACATGTTTCGTATTATATCTGATGTACTTTTAAGATTTTTAATAATTATACATGAAAAATCAGTTTACTTTCTTCTGAATGAACAGCCTTCAGTTAACTTGGCCTTACCACCGGTTGGGGTACATAAGACAGTTGAACAGGAGTCACAAGTAACAGCAGTTTGGGCGTGGGAGAAAACAGTGGTAATGTTTAAACAACCTTGACACTTAACATCCATGAAGTATGATCTTGGGGATTGGACTAAGGTCTTTAATTTGTGTTGTTGAGCTTCAGTAGCTGGGTTTGGGTTCAATAAATCTTTAACTAAAACCTGTAATACTTGTTAGTAGATGTTCAATAAAATGAAATAAAATAAACAGTGGAGTGAGAGTAATATGAGTGTATGCAAGTATATTGGAATTCATTGGGTAACGTCCCTCGACTAATGGCACTTCTGACCTTATAGGTTTCTTTAGTTGGTATTTCCCTACTTCTACACGTGAAAGTATTACAGAGGGTATGTTCAGTGGCATGGAAGGGAAGTCCTGTCAAGTCACACCTTAGCCCTAGCCCCCATTATTGTGGGAATCTTGAATTCGTTCTTTCAACATGCACTTCTCCTCTTGCATCTCGTGTCTTTCACTCTGATCTCTTTAATTCTAGGAGCCAGGGACTCGTCGACCCCATTTCAGAGCCTATTTTCCACACTACTTCCATTCTTAATTGGAGGTATCTTAACCTTCGTCACACAATATTTCTTCCTCCTGGAACAGTAGCCCTAGATCCTCTTTAATCTCGCCCTACGGGTCTCACACATTACTACATTCAATATAACACTTCCTCATTCACACAATATCGCATTTATACATACCATGTTGCCGTGTTAATCTGTGATATCAAGTACTCTACAAGCGGTGGTGTAAATTAGAGTTTTTTTTCTATATCAATCAAACTGAGTAGGTTGGAAATTGAAAAATTTCATCGCGAATTACATAAGCCAAAATTAGTGTGTTATGTAAGCACTGAGGAAAACACAATCACCTGATATGCGTGACTGTTTTTGGGGCCACAAGTAACTCGCAGAAAAGGCAAGATGGGAACTGGAGCGCGTGACTCGGTTGGTGCGATGTCTGCGCGTGCTGCAGATCGTTTGGGTGCAAATTTTAGCTAGTCTAGTAGCGATAACGCTCGTTCTATGTAATAGTAGTGCCATTGACCCTTGTCCAAAGTATGCTGGAGGATTGGGTACTGTTCGGATTTTTATCCGGCGTCAAGTAATATTTGAGGCTATTCGTAGAGGCATTTCATTTTGTCAAATATTTGTTCTAACCGAATAATGCTGGGTCTATCTGTCTGCGCTAAGCATTGTGTGGGGCAGATATTACGTGAAATGAGCCTCTCTCCTATTTCTCTCCCGCTCTGCTCCACCTCTGCTCCGTCTTTCCAACCTCAGCTGAGCTCTTTACCCTGACTATCCAGTTTCGCTCCTACGTGACCATCTCTTTGTATTGAAGGCATATATTCAACACATATTTAATAAAATAATTTAAAACAATACTTTGGGGTAAATATCACAGTGTTTCCCCGGCTAATCAGATTTATCGCAGCAATTCCGCTACTTAGTACTTCAAAAGCATTCATATATGTAAAACAACCACTCTCTTCAGCGGAAAGTGAAATAATTCAAAGTTTCCAATATCGTCTTCTTCCTCTTCTTTGGTTCCGCACCAACCGTAGATATCACCCATTCCCTCACTTCTTTTTCAAAACATGTTCATTAAAACAAAGATAAAACATAGAGATCGCAAATGTATATAATAACAAAAAATAAACTTTACACTATATACTCATACGTAAAAACACAACTATTGATACCCCGTCTTTTCCACCATTTTTCATCACCTTTTAAATTCCAAAATCATCCAACCGTAGCATCCTCTCCATCCAAAAGCATCTGAACCTAAAGTTAGTCACAATTAATTAATCTAATATTATATTATTTTTCTTTTTTCTTTTCTTTCATTTCTGTCATTTCTTCATCATAAGTAAAAGAAGAAATCAGGATAATCAAGATCTTTTTTTTTTATTAAAGCTCTTGGATTCCCGGTTTCTCCTCTTTCTTATCTCGCAATATAATATATATAAATATATACTCTAAAATTAAAATAAAATTTTACTTACTTTCTATGTATAAAATTTCGCTATAAAAAAATTGTAATTCGTCTAATTCATGAAAACATAAAGTCAAGAATATAAGTTGTGTGATGTCTAGAATACAGGTGATTGGCGGTGCGATGTACATGTACATGTACAACGTACAAATGTAGGATTTTTGTTGGATGATTTCAAAGATGATAAAGGTTGTGGAGAAAAGATAAAGCTTCTTCTTTTGCATCTTTATATACACATAATGCTGAGTCTTTTCTTCACCTTTCATCAATTTTTTTCGGTTTTTTTTTTTTCACTTTAGTTACTTCGTTTTGGTCTTGGTTTGTGTTTTATCTTCTTCTCTCTTAGAATCAAGTTTGAATAGATTTTGGAGTAAAGGGACAATTACTCACGATTTGATACGCATGAGGAGAGCCTCCTATTTGGAACCTCTCTTTGGCTTTCTTGGAGGCGTAACTGGCCTACTACCACCTGCTGAGGTCAGTTGAGGATATCTAGGTTGCTTCTTGTCAGCAGGCTTCAATATCTGGAATGAACATAATAAACTTTCATCCACACTCATCATTGCCCCCGCGTTATCGAATTCACCACAATAGTTTGGTGCCGAAAATAATGTAACCAATTGCCTCTTGGAGAAGAATTCGTACCCATCTTCAACAACTTGATGGGCTCTACAGATCAAATCCATATCGTGTTTCTGCAAGAATCGCGATACAACATCCGGTCCAAATGTGAAAGACACCCCTCTATCATTCTCTGACCACCCTGTAATATCCTTATCAGGATCAGACCATAACAAGTCACATAATAATCCAACATCTGGAATATCGGTTGGTCTCATAACTCTTCTAATTTGTTCCATAGAGTTCAAGTCTGGGGACAAACCACCATGCATGGTGAAGATCTTTTCGTCGATAATTGCAGCAATCGGTAAACAATTGAAACAATCAGTGAAAGTTTTCCATAATTTGATGTTATATCTTCTTTTACATTCATCGTAAAACCCGTAGATTCTATTAATGGAAGCACACTCGTGATTACCTCTCAATATGAAAAAGTTTTCAGGGTATTTAATCTTATAAGCCAATAAAAGGCAGATAGTTTCCAAGGATTGCTTCCCTCTATCAACGTAATCTCCCAAGAACAAGTAGTTTGCTTCTGGAGGAAATCCCCCGTATTCAAATAATCTTAATAAATCATAGTATTGACCGTGAATATCACCACAGATCTTGATAGGTGCTTCTAACTCCAACAAGATTGGTTGTTGGATGAAGATTTCTCTGGCCTTGGTACAAAGGTAACGGATTTCGTGTTCGAGCAAGGTAACTTGCTTTCCTGGACGAGAGCCTCTGACTTCAAGCAATCTGTCAACAATAGAGTCGATATCAGCTTCTTGGTGGTCTGACATGGTTGTGTGTGTTTGTGCGTTTTGTGTGAATATACTAGTTCTTATGTAGTTGGGGTGTGTTTGTGGAGTTCTTCTGGTGTGCTGGTCTATACGAAATATAAAATTAATTCGATGACGTGACTAGAAAACTTTGGGTGAAGGCAAAAAAAAAAAAAAAAGAGACTAAGGGAAAAAAGTCAATTCAATTATCAATCTTTCTGCTTTGTGCAACTGGTTCTTCAAGGTTTTGATGTGGGCCGTGGGGCGAGTCTTCGCTAGCGTAAACTGTCTCCAGGTATAATGAATAATATCACTTCCTTATACTGGTTTATAAAGGAATATGAGTGTATATCTGAAAAGAGCTCGGGAAAGAAAGTGTTTCTTTTTTGTTTGTTTGATGACTTTACTTTTTTCCCTCGTTTTTTCCTCGTTTTTCCCTTTTTTCGTTTAGGGAGAGTCAAAGTTTATTAGGGAAAACCGAAAATTACTAAGGCAAAGATGACGAAAAAAACCCGAAAAAATTTTTTTTTGAGGGTAAACCTTGTTGTTTTTTGTTTTTTTGGCCATTTTATCTGAGAATTGCTCAGTCGGTCAGATGAGCGAAAAAGGGTAAAATGGGAGATATTTTCAGACACGCTTTTGATAGAAGAAAATAGAAAATAGGCGTAGAAGCAAAGAGCCAAGATGGTGATAAGTGTGGAAGGAATGTTATGTGGACGCTTGAGCGATCCCCGCGTATTATCATTTTACTGGGGACATGGCAAGGAGAGAAATATTTGATGAAGTCTATAAAGGGATCTCTTCAAACGCACCAGTCGCATAGGTTCGCTGTTGTAATTGCAATTGGTACCTTGCTGTGAACTTTAATTTGGACTGCCACTCATATGTTTAACTAAGAGATAAAGTCCACTTAATGTGGATGCGTTTCTGGCATCTGTCGCATAATCCTGTGAGCGCTGCATGAAGATGCGTTCAGAATACCACAGAGTGTGCGCAACTCAATTTTCTTTAAAAAGGTTGGGGTGGGGATCTAGAGAAGGAACACCACCAGTCTAAAAGCGTGGATTGGTGGAGGGGTACAATTGAGCTCTGGCAACCTTCCTTCTGCCATGGTCTGCATGGGTACCTCTGCGAAATGGTCTCTAGCTCTTTTCTTTGACGTCATCTTGTCTACTGTGTACTCTTTGCCCGTCTCTCTTGACATATTTTGCCCAAGCATGAACAATTGCTAGGGCTCCGGTTACCCGGATCCGGAGTAGCTGGGAGGGACCCAAAAGAATTTGTGGGGGGCCACATAGATAAGAAATTGCAGGCATTGTACTTTGACAAAGCATAGACATGTCTAGATATATGGTCCATTCTTCAAGTATGGTTTGCATTGACGATATGCATTGGCTAAAGCCAATGAAAGAATACTGACAGCTAATTCCTTCTGCGTCACTGATAGCAACTGAACTGAACACACATCCTATAGAGCATTGTATTGACTGTGTTTCACTTTTCTTCATCTTTTTTTTTTTTCATTTAGCATTCATTTTTTTTTTTTTTTTTTTTTTTTTTTTTTTAAGTAAAATTTTAAATTGTTTTTAAAAAAAAACCAAAAAAAAAAAAAAAGCAAACGCCAGGTAGAT
>CAKXYY010000030.1:0-103274 GCA_935541525.1 Dujonia railenensis
ACTGATTCTGAAGCAGCCACTTTAATCACTTCTACTATTGACCACAGAGATCATTACTTCGTCATTGGTGCTACTAACCCAGAAGCCGGTGATTTATCATCCTTGATGGCTGAAGCTGAAGCTAAGGGTATCTACGGTGACAAATTAGCCGCCATTGAAGTTGAATGGACCAAGAAGGCTGGTTTGAAGTTGTTCCACGAAGCTGTCATTGACCAAATCAAGGCTGGTAACTACTCTAACAAGGATGCTTTAATCAAGAAGTTCACTGACAAGGTTAACCCATTATCTTTGACTTCCAACAAGGAAGCCAGAAAGTTCGCTAAGGAATTATTGGGTAAGGAAGTTTTCTTCGACTGGGAAGTCTCCAGAGCAAGAGAAGGTTACTACAGATACCAAGGTGGTACCCAATGTGCCGTTATGAGAGGTAGAGCTTTCGCTCCATATGCTGATTTAATCTGGATGGAATCTGCTTTACCAGACTACAACCAAGCAAAGGAATTTGCTGAAGGTGTCAAGGCTCAATGGCCAAACCAATGGTTAGCTTACAACTTGTCTCCATCTTTCAACTGGAACAAAGCAATGCCAGCTGATGAACAAGAAACTTACATTAAGAGATTAGGAAAGTTAGGTTACGTCTGGCAATTCATTACCTTAGCAGGTTTACATACCACCGCTTTAGCTGTTGACAACTTCTCCAGACAATACGCTGAAATTGGTATGAAGGCTTACGGACAAACTGTTCAAGATAAGGAAATTGAACAAGGTGTTGAAGTTGTTAAGCATCAAAAATGGTCCGGAGCTGAATACATCGATGGTTTGTTGAAGATGGTTACCGGTGGTATTTCATCTACTGCCGCTATGGGTGCTGGTGTCACTGAAGACCAATTCAAGCACTAGGTTTCATAAAATAGCATTTTCTTCCGGAAGGGAAATGTAGTCATTCTTCCAAACATGGATTGATGTATATTTATAAAAAAAAAAGTAATAAAATATGAATAAAATAGATTTCTGTAGTTTTTTGCTTACACATCAGGTTAAGCCGACCAAACCTCTCTCTGCCACGGACTCTTCTAACGATAATGCTACAATAGTGAAGAGAATACTTACTACAAATGAAATTCCTGCATATATGTATGTTTACCCCATCTCTTCTCGTATATTGAAAAATCTACAGCTCTGCAACAGCTTGTATGTTTTCTGGTATACTTCAGCCATGGGGTTTGTTGAAACCGGGAGATCTTCTAAAAGGCTAAAGAATGCTCCGAAAACTGTCTCTCGGAAGAGAATTTCAAAATCGAGACAAAATTCACCATCTTTGACGACAACTTCCTCTGGGGCTAGAAGTCGAGCACATACCTCTATACTTGAAAGGTTCCCTAAAGAAATCTTGTTTGAAATATTCTTACAGGTGGGATTAGAAGATAACTCATTACCATTGTTGAGCAAGTATTTCAATGGGCTTTTCAAAATAGACCTCACTCTCATTGGCGATTTTCTCAAAGCATACCAAGGTGGGCGGGATGCACCACAACCCGAAGCACCTGGCTTGGGCTTTTTGCTTCGATGTATAAACCATTACATAGATACTCATAACTATTCCAAAGGGCCCAGGTTTTCCCAGTTGAGGCGCAAACTAGAGAAATATAAGGCAAAGTATGAGTCTTCAGGAATAAGGAATGATAGTGTTGACTCTAGCGTCAAGGAACTGGAAACTTGGATCAACTGTTTCGAAAAGACACAATTGATCCCCTTAGAATTGTTTAAAAAACGATTCATAACTGAAGCAGTGGTAAAATGTCTACCTGATGGACAAGTCCGTGAGATTAAAGACATTCCTGAGTGGATGGAAATTAGAACAAGTTGCATTGCATCTTGTTTCAAAAACTTGCACGAAGCTTTGAAGAGAGCTTTGCCGGAGCGATCATCAGAAGAATTGGCAAACATTGCGCTGGAACAATTTGAGCAGCAACAGCAAGAACTGGAAACAGGTTCTGGTGTTGTGTCCGGACATGCTGATAGAAGTGAAGATGAGAAGGAATTGGTCGACTTCCCTAGTCGCTTTTATTCTGGCCAATTCACTGAAGAAAAGTTTAACTTGATCTCATACATGAGTATGAAGTATAAGTTTAGGTTCCGAGATGTAGACAAGGCGATGAGCTACTTTATCAGAGAGGTCCAGAATAAAGACTACAACTTGCAATGCTTAATATACTCCTTGATCGATAAAATAGCGGCACTCGAGGAATATACCGTCCAGCCTATAGTTGAAGCATTTGAAATTCTAAATAACCATGGTGAGCAATCAGACCAAGCTTCGTACTGGAAAATTATCAATGTTCTAGTTGAAGGTTACTATAAGGCTCATTCCAGTGATGTTAGAAGTGATCAGGATTTCCATGATGAAGAGCTATGGATATATTTGCGAGAAGCTGAGAGATTAGACTTTCTAGAGTTGGTGATTAAATACACGGGAGAAAGGGGCCATAGCAAGGCAGTAATGTTATAGCCGAACAAAACAAAGGTATAGAGAATCAATAAGCTGGTCTTTTTGAATATAATAAATGCGATACATATCTCTAATCTTATACAAAATCTTATATTCATTCTTTACTAATGGTTCGTAGAAGGTGTTACTTACTTCAAGTTCTATAACCTACTTATTATTTTCCTCATTTTATTTCCCTACTTGGTGCCATTCCAACTATTGATAGAGTTGCTGGTGTTGCTGTTGTTGCTGTTGTTGTTGGTGGTGGTGTTGTTGTTGTTGTTGCTGCTGCTGGTATGGATCACTCAAATGTTGTAATAAGGGATTTGGGTTGGAAATTTCGTGGAACCAGGGATGCTGCAAGGCTTGTCTTGCTGTAATTCTTGCATCTGGCCTCATTTGCAAAAGACTTGTCAATAAGTTCAATCCCATGGAATCTAAGTTGGGGATCATATTCCTCAAGTCTTGTGGGATGAAGATTTGCCAATTATTCTTAAAGTTGGGGAATTGTGAGATTCCAGGCCATGTTCTTTCATTTGGAGTCCCCATCAACCTGAAGATCTTAATCAACTGGTCATCGTTGGCAGTTCCTGGAAACAACGGCTTTCCTGTACACATTTCAGCGAATATACAACCTGCTGACCAAATGTCAATGGAGGTAGTGTAAGACTTGGATCCTAAGAGGACATCCGGTGCACGGTACCACAACGTCACCACCTCGTTGGAAAATGTGTTGAATGGAATTCCAAAGGCTCTTGCCAATCCAAAATCACCCAATTTCAACTCGCCTTTGGCATTTATCAATAAATTTTGAGGTTTCAAGTCACGGTGCAACACTCTATTGTCATGACAGAACATTATACCCTTCAACAATTGGAACATGAAGGACTTGACCAATTTTATGTCCAAAGCGCCCTGATTTCCGTGGGTCTCCATGTACTTCTTTAAGTCCTTGTCCATAAACTCAAAGACTAAGGTCAATTTGTTCTCCGTGTGAATGACATCGTACAAGGTGACAATATTTTCGTTGTCTAGCTCCTTCATGAGTGAAATTTCTCTTATGGCTGTGGATGGAGTACCTTCTTCCGAGTCAAGGTTGATTTCTTTAAGCGCTACAAGCGTACCGGTGGTACGGTTTCTACCCTTGTAGACTGTGGCATATGTACCTTCACCGAGCTTTTCAAGCTGTTGGAATCTAGAATGTTAGTACAAGGGCTGACTTCAGACAGAGAGAGAGAGAGAGAGGGGGCGAAAGAATGAGAAGATCAGATCAAATAGAGCAGAACAGAGCAGAACAGGTACCCTAAAGCTCCTGGAAGGTGGGACCTAGCTCCCTTAGCACGATATCTTCCACTAGCATTCACACCAAACGCCCCACTGGGCACCATGAAGGATTACTTGGCGCTTCCTCGTTAATTTCAGCTAAACACAGCGTTATTCACGTCGAAAGTACGTGAGATGGGGTGCTGAACTGTATGAGCAACTCGATCTCCCCTACCCTTACCCCCGCATGCATCCCAATGGTGACTCCAGTCTGCTTTGAAGGCTCTCAATCGACTCCTTTCGCGTCGCATACTTACTGTGATGATGATCCAGTCATTTCTTATTGCACTATAACCTCCTGAAGCAAATGAACTGTCAAAAAAACGGATCTATTAGCCTGCTTTCTACTTGTGCTCGTGGTGCTGAACTTCCAGCGCAGAAATTTGGGCTCAATTTTCATCAGCCTGGTTTGTTTATATGCAGGACGTACAGTGAGTACTGGGACCAAGAAAGTGTTGCAATTTGCAACTGTTACAAGAAGATGTTGGAAATGTTTAGATTAGCACTAAGTTATGGACATATAATTACAGATGGTATGTAGGAGATGACAAGATATGGAAGAGTGTGGGATTTTTTCAAAGAAAAGGGTGAAATTTTTAATGGTTTCTTGGGGACTTCTTCATGAGTGCCATAGTGTTCCCGACCCAACCCTCGGCTCCACCTTCTAGTGCTACCACGTCTAATACTCTAGTATCCCAGGCTTCCTGGGACTCTTCGTATTCTTTAGATATTCCTATTACTGCAGCATTCCTTGTACTAGGAATTCTAAGCATTTCTCTTTCAACTTTCCATCCCATTTGAAAAGCGATGTCTTCAACATGGTCCACTAAGCTTCCATAAGTGGAAGACGCTGGAGCAGATTTAGATTGTGGATTATGTGGTTGTGGGTGCTGCTGCTGCTGCTTCCTTGCCGAATACCTATATTTGGCTCCCAGCAATGCGTGTGAGCAGCATGGTATGACCAAGAAGGGGAATCCTAGCAAGGGTATCCAGCAGGTAAGCTCGTCAGAATGGTTTCCAATTATGAATGTGTTTGGTGCAAAGTCCTTGGTTGTGCATACCTGCGTCGATTCCAACAAATTAGTGGACGAGTAGTAGCTCACTAATGGAACCTTATTGGTGGCAGTGGATGGCTGCTCTGGGACCATGAATAGTCTGCCATTATCTGTCTGATGTGGAGCTAGTTTGGCAACTGCAGGATGAGGCTTGAGCAAGATTTGAGGAATAATAACTTGCTCCAATAAGTTGGCTTGAATATGTTTTGGGTATGTCAACCAGGACTTTCTTGCCCTTGCATCGATACCCTTCCCTCTATATCCCTCCATGTTCAAAATATAGACAAGGAGCCCATTCCCACATCCCAAGTCTCTGAATTCAAATGTCGAGGCTCCACCTTTATAGTGCTTGGCCCAAAGCTCTATGAGAAATGCCGCAATGGCCAAGTCTTCGAAGACATGCTTCTTTGGATCCGTCAGTTCCACCCACAGATTGACCAACGTTGAGGAATACTTCTTCTTCAAGCTGATATATCTATTTTGGAACAACTCCTTGGGTACCACCAAATCGTGGTTCACTCTTTTCTCATACCCATCTTTGGCACCCTGGGAGTGCTTCGTCGACGTCTGTAACAACCTCAAGGCGATTCTAATCGGTCTAGATGAGGAATCCAAAGACCTGAGGTCATCTGCATTCTCATCCTTAAAGGGGAAATAGTGAATTGACAACTTCGAATCATGAAGCAAAATCCCCACCGCATAAACCGGCGGGAGGTAAAATGGGATCTCATCGCTTGTCTTTATGTGAGGGATGTACACCACAAGGACAGACTCGTCTTCATCTCCAGTCAACAACAAACATGTCTGATTTATGATATGGTCCTTAAAGGGATTCCTTGGTATTATTCGCCGTACTACATCGGCTCTTTTTTGAAGCTTCACCGTTGAATCATCTATGGTGATACTTTTCAAAGCTACGTCTTCAAGGTATCTATGTAATACGCTCTCTCCACCTTCATTTTGCTCAAATTCTGGCATTTTTTGGGCTAGCTCACTCACTGATTGACTGTCCACCTCACCCTCCGAGGTATAAGCGATTTCACTAAGGATATCTGCTCTCATGATAACAGTGGAGTTGATATTAGGTTGTCTAATGAGATTAGTCATTGCAGTTTGGAAATTTTTTCCATCAAACTCCACAGGGGCCTCATATATTGGCACCCAAGGTTCACCCAATATGGATTTGCCCTGGCTCAACAACTCTGGCTCTTTATCTGACGATTTCATCACAGAGTTTTGGCTCCTAGTGAACCCTAGACACCTTCCCTTCAGTCGACTTTGAAAAATGCAGTTGCAGAGAGGTGATGAGGTATGTGTTACATGCAGGACATCACTTGGAGAGACTGAGAGACTGGGACTATAGTGCTGGTGCTATTCCTGTCACTCAACACTACGTGAACGGCATGAGAAGACCTCTGGCAGGGTAGTTGATTCCCCGTAAGTAAAATTCACCCTATGAGATATTGCTCTTAAGAAAACAAAATAAGAGGGAGAAAGTTGTAGAGGCTATATCTACAGTTACATCCTTGGGTGCAAATTTTTATTTCATATTTATTCTCCACTCTTTCTATATATCAATGAAGAAAGCATCGCTTACATCGGTTAGTTTATGCTTTTTGTAGCAATAATGGCACTTGAAGATCTCCGTTCCCTTTTTAGAAAGTTGTAGCACACTATCTCTGAGAGCTAAATGCTGGCAGAACTTCAAAACCACCACTTGACTAGCACGACTCAGTAGAGTTATTTGCAGATCTACTATTCTGTTGTCATACATGCTATCCGCATCACTATTCTTACTGATGTAGTCAAGATTCGCAACAGATACTGAATCGCTTAAATTGGGCAGCAACAGTTTCCTATCTATGCGTTTCCTCTTCCTATCAGCTATCATTTCCTCCGAGATGGTAATTGGTATCAATTGTTCTTTCGAAACAGGGCAAATAAAGATAGGGTGGAAATTGAATAGCTCGCTATTAGAATCTGGAAGTTGAAATGGCAATTCGTAACTATACGGTGCTACCCCGATACCATTGAACATGTGTGGCAAAGGCTTGCGCTTAGTGGATGGATCTTCGTCGTCATCATCCTCGTACTTAATTTCTGATTGCAACTGTTGTTGAGCAGCTCCCGCAACTCCAGCTCCCGATCCTAGTGTTGCTCTTCCTAATTTCTGCTGAATCTTACTGTACTTGTAGAAATTAGGGAGATTGTAGAATCCTGCTAGTATACTCTGGAAGAGTGAAGAATTGTTCAGCAATTTCATTTCCTTGCAGTACTCTGATATGAATTCATATGCAAGAAAGGTAAAAAGGGGTTGGTTTTTATGTATCGTTTGAAAGCTCACTAAGATTTCTTCCACGAACAGTGAAATCTGATCAGAGCGGTTCGTTTTCAATCCGGAGGATGCAGAAGAAGGCAAGGGTGGCGAGAGTCGTCCGGTGCCTCTTCTTTCGTTTGAACCAACACCTATGCTACCCTTCATCATGTTGAATAGATCTTCCAATTGGGGTTCTTCTTTGGATCCAGCACTTGCATTGGGATTTACAAAGCAAAGTAGCAAGATCATTTTGTCGAATTCATTGGTGTACTTCAGGTAAAACTTGGAGAAATGTTCAAGGGTATACATGTAAGCTTCAAAAGCACTTTCGAATTTGTACTGATCGAAACTGTTCAGGCTGGTACCATTACCATTCAATATGAGAGCATATTGAAGGATATGGAATTTGAACTCCAATTCCAAATTCTTCGAATACTCATTCGAATCCGTCAACGAAGCTTTGGATGCCAACCAATCTATAGCATCCTTAAGCTTGTGGTTTATAAGTATATCGTCGACAATCCTCTTCAACTCTTGGAAGGATGCCAATGTTCTTTGATCTATAAATGCAGCGTCATCATTATTAGCTGGTATTTTAGCTATCAAATCCTCTACAATCTCGGACTGGCATGTTTTGAGCAAGTGTAGCACTACAGCCTTGTTCAACTCATGGTAGTTGCTCGTAGCTGTCGTTATTGTAGCCATGCTGTTGATCTCCCCCTTGACAGGGATTTCGAAGTTGTTCAAGTTTAAAGGGTATGTGTAAGCGTCATCCAAATCAATTAAAAATTTAGGGTTATTTAGGATGTTCTTCAGGAACTTATTAATCAGCGTGTTGTACGTTTTAATGCTGGAGATGGAGTTCTTATACCATTCATTTGTCAATTTTTCTAGGGGACGAACTTTCACTGTAGACTCTGAGATAGTCTCATGTTCTTCGTTATGCAATTGTTGCTCTAGTTCCGCTTCAAAGCTCTTCAACTCGGCCACAAAGGAATCGGTCTCAGAAATCAAGCTGGTGAAGGTAGCATCTCCAGACACTTTAAAAATGCCAATTTCCTTATCCAAAGCACTCAATAAAGACATAGCTGTAGACAAAGTCGGCAGTACGTGCAGAATGAATGGTAAATAGGGACGAGAGATGGGCGTAAAGTATACTATAAAGATAACAATGCCAGTGGATACTTTCTGGAAATGTGTGGAGAGGTGATGATCTCTCCTTATCGGTTGCAGTGTGAGATTGTATGCAGGCATTTCTAATCAGGAATGATGGGGTAAGAATAGAGTAGAGAGTGGGAACACATACGGTAGGTGTGTTGCCTACAGCATGAGATGGAATGGAACTGGGGCATGAGAGTCGTAGTATTCTAGCTTAGTCTATATAAGGATATGAAAAAATGTGAATGCTATAATTTCTCTCTGTTTTGGGCATATAAGGTTCACCCCAATTAGATATCGAGCACTTGCTTTAGAAAACATCCGTATACTAATTGGGCTACTGTGGTGGCTGCTCTGGTGTTCTAGTAGCGCTGGTGCTGGTGATTTGGCCAGGTACGCGAGAGTAGGGAGATGTGGAGTATCATCTATGTAATTTCTTTATACGCTCATGGCGTGTTCTTATAGCATGCTGAACGTGGTGCAAGCAGTAGCTGGAATTTTTTGCGAATCTCGGAGTTGGATCACCTAGGGCAGATGGTACTTTCTCTATTTACTTCTGCTTTCTTCTTCTACGAGTGGGCAGCAACGTGTCCTGCGTATCCTGCGTGTCCTTCTTAGTGGCTTCTTACTGATAAGCTTATTATCTTCTTCTTGAAAACTGAATTTATAGTTCTCTGCCACGCATTTTAGAGCTCAACTGTGTGCATTTTCGTAGTACTACAGGTGGTGCTCTCCTCCCACTGGCGTCTCTATATATCTAAGTAGTCAGCCTTCACCAACAACTCAAGTGCCAAATGTGTAGGAATGTTGAACTCCGGTATGTTCCCTGTCACTGCCTCATCTTTGTACTTAAAATGATAATATAAATAGTCAACTATACACTCAAGAATATCCCCATCCATATCCAAGTTAATCTTACCAGTCTTGCCTTCTTCGAAGCCCTGTGTGCTTCTCAACATAGAAGAGATCAGAGCTACTTCTTTCAAGATAATGAACTTATGGTTATCGGCCGACACCAACGTAACGTAGTTTGACATATTCAGCTCGTTCCACGATTATACAGGTATTTCGGTCTACTAAGTTTCTTCTTCGGGTTTAACAAAAAGGTAGTAGCATTTTTTTTTCCACTATAATTTTTCAGTATGGGTTTGGTTTGTCCCAGCCCTGCACACACATATCATTATCACTTAACATTAACTATTACTCCAAGACATCAGCTTCATATTAGTTCCATTCTTCAGGTAAGTAGTCTGTGAGCCATGTTTAATCCTAGTCTAGGCTGGCAAAAGCTACAAGATGTGTATTATTTTCTTAGACCGTGCTACGAATCCCTCAATTGGTCTATCACAAACCTTTACCAAAATAATAATGTAAAGATATCTCCGCAATCAACATTGCTTGCCATTACGTCAAAACATGTACCGCATCCCACTATTATAGATATATATAGTATTTCCGGAGTGAAGCTTTGCTTCTTCGCTTATAATAGTCGTCCAGGAGACCATATTGTAGACTTTGCTTTCAAGGATGAGGACTTGGTTGTGGTGTTAAGTAGTTTAAAGTTTAGATACTATAAAGATTTCCAGGGCAATTTCAATGAGTACGAATTCACCAGTGATTTGATACATTTGGCTGATGTTAACGGAAACGTAGATGAAGATAAGCATGCTGAAGTAGAGGAGACAGAAATTCACTCAATTGATGAAGTATTGGAGGTGAAAGTGTTTGGGACTTTCTTGGTTATCAAGTTAGAAACTTCATTTATCATTACCGATTTGACCAACTTCAAGAACTACACAATTCCGTTCGATAAATTGTTTCAGTCTGCATCTTCTTCATCGCTTCATTTCTTCGACATACTTTCATTAACGCAGGATTCGTTGACCCTCCTTGTAAGTTACGATGTATCCATTTTCACCATCAAGATGGATCTACTTGTACAGGAATTTGAAGTGACCGACGAAGGTTTAACAGAGGGACCGTTCGATCAAATCTCAAGTTCTCCAAATGGAATGTTGGTTTCCTTGTATAATGCTAAAGAATCTAAGATTTTCGTCATCAACAGTAAATTTGACCAAGTACTTTTGGAATATGATACGTCCAATGAATTGTACAGTCCATATCAAGTTGGTTGGTGTGGGAATGATGCTATTATATTATCTTTACGTGATGAGATCAAATTGATTGGACCGGGCCAAAAATCGATTTCGTTTTATTACGATTTGGATGGCGATGATGACATGTTTGCTGATGGGTCCAAACAACAAGCCGATGATCTAGGATCTATAACTGTACCTATCCTTAAATCAGAAGTGGATGGATTGAAAATAATTACTTCTTCCAAAGTAGAGTTTATCTCAAGAGTGCCAGAAACAAGTCTTTCCTTATATCAGATTGGATCTTCCTCACCTTCTTCGATCTTATTAGATTGTATCGACAAACTTTCACAGCATTCTCCAAAGGCTGATACAAATATTTCATTATTAAAATCTGACAACTCTCTACAATTGGCAATGAACGAATGTCTTCAAGCATCTCTTGATGAATTTCAGCCATTCTGGCAGAAGAAATTACTAAGAGCAGTTTCGTTTGGAAAGGTGTATATTGACGATGGAAGCTATGACGCCGATGAATACCTTCAAATCGTATCATACTTGAAAGTCCTAAATCAGATTCGATCGCCTGACGTTGGTATCTTTATTACTTACAAAGAACTACTTCAAATAGGTTGGTCTGGGATAATTGACATGCTCCTCAAAAGAAATCTTCACTTTTTAGCTCTTAAAGTAATAGGTCTCATTAAGCAGGATGAGTTCATCGAAAAGGTATATATCCATTGGTGTTGCTACAAAATTACCAAAGAACTCAACATGAGTGATGTAGAACTATTTGCAATCATTGCTAAAAAGTTGAAAGAGTATGCAACGTCTTCGCAAGACCAGCAACATCTGAGGCTGCAGAAGCAAAAAATTTACAAGAATCTTATAAGCGTTGATGAAATTTCTGAAGTCTCATTCCAAGAGGGTAGAATTGAGCTTTGCAAGCTTCTAATCAATTTGGAACCTTCCATTTTGAAGAAGATCAACAGTTTCGTCATTTTGGGAGACTTGGAATTAGCGTTGATTAAGTCATTTCAAACTGGTGACTTTGACTTGTCTACATTAATATTATTACAACTTCAAGACTCTCTCTCTCCGGTCCAGTTTTTCAAGATCTTGAACCAAAATGAGCAAAAGGGTGGAGGAATTACCGATACATCATTGAATGAAATAAGTAACTATGATGATATCAAAGATTTTTTACATCTTTCTGACGATAAAAATCTATTTATCCATGGTGACTTAATCAGTAATTTTTGGATTGAAAGTATTGGAAAGGAAAACAATAATCTTCTCAAATCTTACTATGATATGGAAGACAAACAATTTCCAGCTAAAGAAGTTCTTCGAAAGGAGGAAAATCAAGAAATAAGTAAGAGAAGGCAGCTATTGACAAAATTTATCCACTCCTCCTCTACTCCTAAAAAGGATATCCCTGCTTATGAGTACGAGTTACACTTTCTAAATTTAAAAAGCAAATTGGTTGAAACGTACCAAGATGAATCTTTCTTAGAAGAAAAATCGATACTTTCTATCCTTACCAAGTTAGTATTAATGAATCAAATTAAGGCAGCTACCAAGATATCTCGTGAATTTAAAGTTAGTAAGGAAAAGTTTTGGTGGTTAGCGTTAGAAGTTCTAACAAAGGCAGAAAAGTTCGATACTTTGTACCAATTTATAACATCTTCATCAAGTTCACCTTCTTCTCTATCGGATCTAAAGTCCCCTATCGGATTTCAAGCAATTGTTGATAGATGTTTTGCCTTCAGCGCACCAGCTTCTCACCTTTCTGTATACATAAAAAATTGCACGAATATTCATTATACCGAGAAGATCAAATTACTTATCAAGAATAAGGATTTGTTGCTGGCTGCAGCAGAAGCCTACAGATTCAAGGATGTTGAATTTTTGCATGCAATTCAAGAAAAGGCAAACAGAGAGGGTAATGCACAAGTGGTGAATACTATTAAGACATACATAAGTAGACTAGGATATTAGCCGAATATTTACAATCTCCGATATTTAGCTCTTTAAGAAGGAGCCATTTTTGACAGTACCAGATGAGGCACCTTCTTCTCCTGTAAGCCAACCAGGCACCAACTCAGGATTAAGGATCATACTATCCCTTTCAGTAGTTTGTACTGAGAGTTCGTGTAGCCCAGCAAATACGTCACTCCCGGAAAGCTTTAGCACAATGCCGCTACTCTCTTCTTGTAGATCTAAAATTGTGTCTTGTAAAGTAAAATCGACATACTGTACTGGAGCGATGGAAGAGAATTCAGTGCGTTCCAGATTCTGGACTTCTTCGTATCCGTCGTTTACCTCCTCTCTATCTTCAATGTTATTGAAGGAAACAGCACCTCCAAACTTCTTACGTCTTTTCGAAATTGGCTTCACATCATCATAAAATCGGTCAGATTTGAATCTACCGTCTTCAGATCCTTTAAATCTCAAATTTGCAATCTTTTTCAATTTCTGCATTTCATCTTCCCCATTCTCAGCATCGTCCTGCAACGCCATTTCTTTCTCTATTAATTTATGACTTTCTACTTCATCTAATGGCAAAGCATCTACTGTTCCATCTGCGTATGGAGTCCACGCTCCCAAACTGCCCCCAAATCTCGAGTTACCCTTGAGGATGTGCATGGATTCCAATGACCTCACGGGCTTTTGATTTTCATCCGTTTGCAAGCTCAATATGTTAGTAGGATCTTGAGACAAATTTCTCTCTACCGCTTGTAGCACTATCTTGGAAACTACAGACTGACCTGGTGAATGGATGATGTGAGGTGAGTTCAACGGGATGGCTAGGAAATATGGCTTATGTGAAGTTATATGTGGGTTACTGTTATGTGAAGCCTTGGAAGACAAAGTCGAGGATGATATCGGCTGTAAGTCAAAGACTTGGATCCGTATAATTACCAAGGGATACGTCGGATGTCTGCACACGTATATATACGTCATGTACATTGTGTTCAAGTCCAGAGCAAGCTCGTTCAAGAACCGCTGAGGGTCCAACAGTATGGGGACTTCATTACCCAATCCACCTCTATCTTTCACAGTTGACAGAATCCAATAATATGCGTTCGGTCTATCTACAATTAGCTGGCAGTCAATTTGAGAGATCTGGAGTAAGTTCAATCCCTTAGTCCAGTACTCATATAAGAGCTTGTCTACGAGTTTACGTTTCACAGGGAGTCTCCATGCTGCTGCAGACGTGCTAGAATTGGAAGATCCAGCAGGTACAGAAGGTGGAGTATACGAATTCTTAATTTCCTGTATTATCCTCTTGTTCAACAACCTTTGGTTGTGCTTGTTTTTCTCATCACCTTCCAAGTGCGGTTGGGTATGTACTAGCCTGGGCCACAAGAGAGACAACTGCACTATCGAATTGGTGGGGAGCCGACTCAAAATGTTGCCTAGAACCTTTTTCAGTAAAACCGGTATATACGTATTGGGAAGAACATTCTTTCTCCTGCTATCTACGGTTATCTTCATGGAGCTATGTACCTCTGAACGCAGTCAAAAGTTCTCTTCATCATCTCTTCGTTTGTTTTTGTTTTCGGGCTTCCATGCGAAGAACAGTAAACAATGATTCCATGCGTGCATAGAAGGAAACCCTCTGATTGTGGTGTGTTCTGAAACTTTGCACAATATAAATCTGGCAGCCTGTCCGAGTGGTTAAGGAGAAAGATTAGAAATCTTTTGGGCTTTGCCCGCGCAGGTTCGAATCCTGCGGCTGTCGCCATTTTAATTTTTTGGTAAATTTGTCAAGTCTGGTCCGGGTAACAGGTACGGGCTTGTGTGCACTCCCCATCACTCGCACGCAAACTGAAAAAATTCGCATCTCTGTCCTGCATGCTGATTTTTTTAGGTAGCATAGGCGAAGAGCATCTCCTCATAGTGCAAACTGATATAGATACCTATAGTCCTGTCTAACTAAGAAGACTAAGCTTTAACTATCGAGCCTGGCATGTCATCTGCTGAAATATCAACCACTGAGAGTGTTCCGCAAGTCGACGCAACCGGAGCAGCTCATCCAAAGGAGCCATCATCTGAAGATGGGCTCGACCGTAAAACGTTGTTTGTGAGATCAGTTCCATTCGAAGCTACATCGGAAGAATTGTCCGAATATTTCTCCCAGTTCGCTCCAGTCAAGCATGCCGTCATTGTCAATGATGAAAATCAAAAGTCCCGTGGGTTTGGGTTTGTCTCCTTTACTATGGACGATGATACATTACTTGCACTTACCGAGGCCAAGACCACTAAATTTAAGGGAAGATTCTTAAGAGTTGACATAGCCAAGAGAAGAGACAGAAAGGCGGAGAGAGGTACCGGCGCCGGGATCTCCTCCGAGAACCCTAGAGAAAACAAGCAAGAGATTGTTGAAAAGAGAAGAGCCCGTTTAATCATCCGTAATTTGCCATGGTCCTGTAAGAAACCAGACGTGTTGAAGAAGATCTTCAGCAAGTACGGTGCCGTCTTCGATGCGTACATTCCAAAGAAGAAAGGTGGTCAAATGTGTGGGTTTGCCTTTGTCACCATGAAGAAGGATTCTGCTGCCAAAAAAGCAATTGAAGAGAGCGCAGGGTTGAAGATTGACGGTAGAGAAGTGGCTGTAGATTTGGCCATTGAGAAGAGTAAGTGGGAAGAAAGAGTAGTGGAAGATGAAGAAGAGGAAGATGATGAAGATGAAGAAGAAGAAGAAGACGTTGATGAAGAGAACGATGAGGAGAACGACGAAGAAAGCGAAGAAAAAGACGACGGATCTTTCGACAACTTGAATGAGATCAACACCGACGACGAAGTCGAAGATGACGATGCTGAATTGAAGATTGACGAAGAAGACGAAGAAGATGAAGAACCGGAAGTACCAAGAGTGAAGGCCAACAAGCAAGAAGCATTCTCCATTTTTGTCAGAAATATACCGTATGATGCAACTGCTGAGACTTTGAAAGAACATTTCGAAAGGTTTGGTACTGTTAAGTATGCCTTACCAGTCATTGACAAGGAATCAGGGTTAGCCAAGGGTTCAGCCTTCGTTGCCTTCACCGAAGAATCTGCATTTGCTGACTGTGTTGATAATGCTCCTACTGTGGCCTCTACTTCAATGTTGATTGCTGACGATGTTTCTCCAGACTACGTGTACGATGGACGTATCTTGTCCATTACTTCTACTGTGGACAGAGAATCTGCTTCTAGATTAGCAGAAAAGAACTCTGAAAAGAGAAAGGAGGCACTTGGAAAGGCTCCTGGTGAAAGAGATAAGCGTAACTTGTTCTTGTTGAACGAAGGTCGTATTACTGAGAACTCTAAGTTGGCTCAATTCATCTCTAGAACCGATTTGGAATTAAGAGAAAAGTCCTTCAAGTTGAGAGTACAACAATTAAACAAGAACCCTACTTTGCATTTATCATTGACGAGATTGGCTATTAGAAATCTCCCCAGAGCAATGAATGAGAAGGCATTGAAGGCATTGGGTCGTAAGTCCATTGTTCAGTTCGCTACTGAAGTCAAAGAAGAGAAGAGACAAGGGTTATCTAAGGAAGAATTGACTAGAAGTGTCAAGCATAAGCATGACACTGGTGAATTCCAGAAAGCAGGTGACGATAAGAAGAAGAAAACCAAACAATCCGGTGTCGTGAAGCAGGCTAAGGTTATTATGGAAGTCAAGGGTTCCGGAGAAATAGGGCGTAGTAGAGGCTATGGTTTCATTGAATTCAGAGATCACAAATGTGCCTTAATGGGTTTAAGATGGTTGAACGCACATGAAGTTACCATCCCCGAAATCTTGGAAGGTTTAACTGACGAAGAGAAAAAGATTGCTGAGTTTGAAGGGTTATCTAAAAGAAAGTTGATTGCAGAGTTTGCTATTGAGAATGCTCAAGTCATGAAAAGAAGAAGAGACAAGGTCTTCCAAGCAAGAAGCGACAATTCTGGAGAAAGATCATCGGAAAACAGGAACAATCACGACAGAAAGAGAAGAAGAGATGACAGGGATCAATCTGGTGATGCTAACAACAAGAAAAAGGCTAGAAAGGGAAGTTCCAAAAAGGGTAACATGAATAAGGGAGGAGCCGGTGCTGCTGGTTCTGCTACTAAGTCTTCCGCTCCTGCTAACCTGAATCCATCCGGTATGACTGACGAAATGAAAAAGCTTATCGGGATCAAACGTAAGAGAAGAAAGGGGAAGAACTAAACAGCAAATCACAAGTATTAAAAGAAAAGAGAATAGGAGTTTAGTATAACACAACGCATTGCATAAATAGAGCATATATATTTTAATAAATTGTCGGAACGGCTAGTCCTGATACCGTAAGCATCTTTTATCATTACTTTTTTATTAAATATTACTTTATAAATGGTATATAGGCAAAGAAGTTATGTTCTCCGCATTTAATGAAACAAATAAAAATATCATAAAAATCGTTAGCGTCGGTTGTGGTGGCAGTTTATGTACTCTGTTATAATCTTGAGCACTGCTATCGTTGCGCTTTCATTTTATTGCATTGCGCCATAGAGCAGCAGGGCGCTTCTAAATGTATTGGCTCTTCATCATCAGGCATTATTGTTGTAGTACATATTCTCTGCTTCTTTTGCTTAGAATATTCACCAATTGATGTGACTACAAGAAATAGTCACTCCTTTGTTGCTTAGTGGCATTGTTCTTTGCAGTAATATCTCCATCCTGTACCGCACTGAAAATCTTGAAGTGAGGATCCAAGTCCTCGTCAACTTGCATGACACTAGCAACATTACCGCATCTATAACAGTAATTCGGAGCAGACCAGACCGTAACAACATCCTTATCCTTGAAATGGTACTTAAAACCCTCCATAACTAGTTGATGCGCTCTTGCAATTAACTCTAAATTATTTATGTGGTTAAACTCTCTACTGACCTTCGAACCAAACAACCAACCAGCACCTCTTGGCGAGACGGCCCAAGTGTCAACGTTATCCGGATCGGACCATACCAAGTCACAGAACCCTCCTTCGTGGGGCACTTCTTGAGCTCTACTCAAAACTCTAATTTGATCTAACATTCTGATTTCTGGCGATAATCCACCGTGCACACAAAGAATCTTCCCATCTATTATGGCAGCCAAAGTTAAGAAATCGAACACCTGACAACAGTATTTCCAAACTGTGGTGGATCCGTATTTGGTAAGACACTCTTCGTAGAACCCATACACTTGGGTGATTTGTCTTGATTCATGGTTTCCTCTGACAAGAGTGATCCTGTGAGGGTATTTGACCTTGAGTACCATCAAAAGCGTGAATGTCTCCAAACTGAAGTATCCTCTGTCGACATAGTCCCCAAGAAAAATGTAATTGGTGTCGTTATCGTCCAGCGGCATTCCTCCAGATATACGGAACAACTCCAACAAGTCATGGAACTGCCCATGGATATCACCACAGACCGATACCGGAGATTGCACTGGTTGGATGTTGGATTCTTCCATAAGGAGTTCTTTCACCAACTCACATAGCTGTTTCATGTCTGATTCAGAAAGTGCGATGCATTTCTTGATCTGTTCTAGCCATTGATCGGGTCCTGACATGACTACTGTGTAATTATTATATGCAATTAGCTGTGGGTAAGGCGATAATCTCAAATTCAAGTGTGTTGTACCTTTTTGAATATACCTAAGTTGGATTTGTAATCGTACGCTGTATTTTAATCAACAGGCTAGGTTCAATGTTCTGGCACCAGGTTATTTTTATCCGAAGTTTAGCTGATTTTTTTTTCCTTTTAAGGCTTGCTTGGTGTTGGGTGGTTCACAATGATTTCCAAATACTTCCCAAAATCAAACTTTTATCTTCTTAATGGGTAAAGTTGATGGCAGTATCCCTCTCTGTTGCTCAGTTTTCTTTCTTTTTTTTTGGTTTTTGATGAAACTGGACTTTTTTTTCTCGATTGTATGCAGGACGTGATTGTAAGGCAGAGGGCCGGTGGAAGAGGGAGACAGTAGCACCAAAGGGCGGAGGGAAGAAGGGGAAAGGCAGGGAATCTGCCAGAAAGAGGATGGATTTCTACAAATCGGAGCTTCTTAGCCACCAAACACAGGTCAAAGAAGAGTAAAGAGACTTCGGTGAAGAAATCTCTTTGCAGCCCTTGCTTCTCGCTTGGGTTCTAGCCATCGTTCTACATGCACTCCTCTTCCTCAGCTGCACTTATAAGCACAGAAAACACTTTCCATTATTGGCCCGCACACGAAGAAATCCCACTAACGAGAACACAAGTGAATGATATGCAGGAACCTTTGCGGCTTTTTATCGAAGGTTTGCGGGCAGGCTACAGAGACGAACACGGAACCATTCACATGCTGGGCTTCAAGCGCTCAATTGGGAGTGATGGGAAGTTTTGATGCATTGGTATGAGCATGTTACGAATTTTTCTTTTCGGCGGTTTAGTCTTCTTTTCTTTTGTGGGATTTTTCGCCTTTTACGTACTGTGCTGCTCTCCTAAGAATGCCTGGTATTGAGGCTTTCTTAGTCACTTAGTCAACCTGGCTTACAAGTATCCTACCTTAGACTTATCTTTCTTTTGACTTATTTTGTATTTGTTTGTTTTATATATATATTTAACTCTACCCTTTTATTTTATTAATCTTTACTTTTTTGTTGATTATCCTACAATGACAACTTGGAACCCTTTTCTCTAACAGCTTCACCATACTTCTTGATTCTGATGGATTGAACTGCAATGAATCCTGAGGTGTCTTCTGGTGAGAATCCGGTCAATTCATCCATAGAGGATTCGGTTTCATCGTATAACTTTTCAGTGTCAGAGGATCTACCCAAAATGGTTAAAGATCCCTTGTAACAGCTGGCTCTAACGACACCGTTAACAGTCTTTTGAGATGGGTCGATCATAGATCTGACGTATTCACACTCTGGGGTGAAGTACATACCGTTGTACAATAACTTGGAGTAAGTGGTGGTAACGAATTGATCTCTGATGGCTCTAACTTCACGATCTAAAGTTAAACCTTCCAAATCAATGTGGGTAGATCTCAAGATGGTTAAACCTGGGGTTTCGTAACATCCTCTGGACTTGATACCGATGAATCTGTTTTCAACAATATCGATTCTACCGACACCGTTTCTTCTGGCTAAAGCGTTGGCTTCAATGAAGAGTTCAACTGGGTCAGTGATGGTCTTCTTACCGCCGTCAAGAATTAACTTGACTGGCAAACCCTTTTCAAAGACAACAGAGAAGTTTTCTGGGGTGTTTGGAGCGTCTTGTGGGTCGACAGTCAACTTCCACATATCTTTTGGTGGAGTGGTGTCTGGGTCTTCCAAGATACCGGCTTCGAAGGAGATGTGGGCCATGTTTTCGTCGGTGGACCATGGCTTGGCCTTGGTTTGAGTGACTTCAATGTTCTTGGAGGCAGCGTAATCCAAAAGATCCTTTCTTCCAGCAAATCTGTTGAAGAATTCAGGGTCTCTCCATGGAGCAATTACCTTAACGTCTGGCTTCAAGGCGTAGAAGGATAATTCGAATCTAACTTGATCGTTACCCTTACCAGTACAACCGTGAGAAACAGCGAAACATCCGTATTCTTCAGCAACCTTGATTTGGGCTTGAGCAATGACTGGTCTAGCCAACGAAGTACCCAACAAGTACACGTTTTCGTAGATAGCGTTGGTTTGGATGGCTGGGAAACAAACTTGTTCAACAAATTCCTTTCTGACATCAACGACAACGAACTTGGTAGCACCAATAGCGTAAGCCTTCTTTTCAGCAGCTTCGAAATCTTCTTCTTGACCAATGTTGGCTAAGAAAGCGATCACTTCATAACCTTCTTCCAATAACCAAGCTAAGATGACTGAGGTATCTAAACCACCAGAGTAAGCTAAACAGACCTTTCCCTTTGACATTGTGAAAAAATATGTGTAAAGTTTATAAAAAATTTAAACTGAGCAGAAGGAAAAGAGGAACAGGAAAGAAATTTTTCACTTTAGGTCGAAATCACCTCCCTTTATAGGAGTTTTTTTTTTTTTTTTCACTTTATGTGGGCAACATGGTAGGGGAACCAACGATAACGAAGCGCGGTTAATTTTTCAGTTGCCTGATTGGGCATGACTCATATATCACGTGAACTGTGTGGTTTTATGCGGGGTGTAAGGGTTTATCGAGATGAGGTGCTAGCCTGAACAGTGGTAGAGAAGAAAAAAAATAGCGAAAAAAATGGTAAAAAGGTAAAATGCAACATGAGATGGGAAACGAATAAAAGCATGATCAGCCATAGTAGAGGAGGAGAATTGCGGAGAGGGTTGGTCTGCGTAAATGTGTACCTAGATAGAAATGGAGCGGAGGGTTAAAGGGGAAAATAGCACATAAATTTGGTGAAATTATTGTCTTTTAGTATGTACTTCACTCTTGCTTGACATCTCTTCTCTATACTATTTTTTCACCCAAATTGTCTTTTCTGCGCATTAATTAAAGGTGAAAAATTTCCGTTTTTGCCTTAATAGTAGGCAAACTATGGCAGTATTGCAAATTTTCACGTTGCACAGGAGAAATATAGCACATGAAAACCGCACATTGGGCCTTTCTCCGCTAGCCTTTGCACTTTTCGTTTAAATATTCACACCCACTTTTGTTATGATATTGTAGGTCCTCTGATTAGCTTGAATATTCTACCACAGTTTTGGGCATTAGCTGTGTATAAACCCTCTGCAAAGAGGAGAGCCCTTTTTGCCGAAATGTCGGTGAATCAATGAATCCCACTCAATTGAGCTGAATCAAGTCGTAACAGCATCGTAAAATACCTTTAGCATATTTCACCTTTCACCGTGCCACCTGTTGGGTGCAACTCTACTCCGCTATTGAACTCACGCTCGATATTTCCCAGCATGGTGCCAGTGCCACCAACCAAAAAGACTACCACGATTTTTGGTTGAGTGCAGGAACACGCATTTATGAGACTACCCAAAAAAAAAAATCTGATTCATAGTCATCCAAAACCGAAACCACAAAAAAAAGTGATTCATGAGTCGCCCCAAAGCATCATTAACCGTTAACGTTATTCATACACTTCAAAAATTTTAAAACAAATGTCGAACGATTTAAACTCGAAACGGTTGGGAATAACATACCAAATCCGGACCAAGTTGAATTTCCTTGATGAGAGGCTCTGGAAACGATTTTCGGCGAGAAGACTCGAATTAATCGACACCTTAGAATTGAGCTCCAAGAAGGCATCTGAGCAAGAGGATGAAATTAGAAATGTGGCAGAAACTTTACGGAAGGAGTTTAACTATACTGAGGACTACTTCAATGACTTCGATAGGCTTGTACGAGCTGCCATCCAGAGTGTGCGAAGGAACAGAAAGAGATCGTACCGATCTAAGAAAGGCTCTGCGGTAACAATGCCTCTGGCTGCTGGAGCTACTGAAGCCTTACATGGAAGTGAGAGCCCAGAGTTTTCATCTAAAAGACATAAGATGTTTCTGGCATATCACGACATATCCCCGAGCTCAGGAACTTCTGTTTCACCTACAAATGAACTCGTTGTGCATACGGTCAATATGTCCTTGGGCCACGGCAATGTGCCAGATTCTGGGGCAAACTCATCGGTAGAGTCGACGTTAGGATTAGGAGTAGGTGATCACAAATCAAGCGTTGAGCCTGGCCATACAACTGGTGGGGAAAGCGACTTTTCGTCGGTTCAGAGGAATAAGTTCATATCAGAGATCTCTAGGTTAAATTCCGACTCTCAGGAGGAGACGATAAATTATCCTAGGTCAAGGAATTTCACAACTTTTGATCGCTCGAGAGGTGTCATAGATTCTATGATAACACCTAGAATAAGCCAAACACCTAGTAATGCTATGGCCACCAGCACCAATGCTGCCAAAAAGAATATGCATGATGATAAAGTGAGTGCTTCTATACCTGTTTTACCTCCCATTACCAACTTTCACTCGCACAAGGACCGTCTTTCTCACCCACCATCTCCATCTTCTGCTTTTTTCAATGGAAGTTATCAGGTCATCGGCAAACCATCATCTTCAGGCGTGGTCGACAAGTCACACTCTGCTACCCTTTTACTACTTAGTTTCATTGAAAGGTCTAAAACATGCTCAGAATCTACTGCATATCATAACACAGAAAATTTACAGATCTTAGGTAGAGCTGCCATGACTTGCGTTATATCGTTTTTATTCGAAAAGTCATTCTATATGTTAAACGCAACATCCATTGTGTACTTAAGGGACAAGTTATTGCAGGACCAATACTTGGCAAGAATATTTCGAGAATTGGATCCTAGTACGGTATCAAACATCGTAGCTTTAAATGATGAGACTGCGGTGGTGTCTCTCTGTACTTTGCTTGGAGGTTGTGTAAAAGATTTTGGATTCGATTCGATACTATTCGCCCTATGTGAAATAGTTTACCATCGAGTGATAAAGGAATATCCACTTATAGCTAAAAACGCTATTGAATTCAAAAGAGAACACAAGGAAGATTTGACTCCTCGGAGCGACCCTCAAGATTCTGATGAAGACATGAGCCAAAAGGATAGTAAAGACATATATGATGGTCTTTCCCAATTAAACTCCTTGGCTGCTATTGCAACGGATATTCAATCTCAAGAAAAGAAACTACAAGAAGATAGGAATAGATACTCTGATCCCCTTAACAAGAAGGTCACTTTAAAATTCTTAACCTCAGTCTTGGAGTTTACTTATCCTGCTGGTAATTCTGCATATCCAAGGCTAGTTGAAATGATTGAAAACGGAAAGGCTGCATTCAAGCTTCCTATGGATAACGATTCTTTAGCATTCAGCTTGAAAAATGCTCAAGATGGAAGTCCAATAGGTTCAGATCTTGACTTAGAAAAGATTTTTAAGAATTCAAATCTAATTGAGTTGGAGATGTTTGTACGTAGAGCAAAAGATATTCCAATAAGCGAGCTTACATCTACTGTGTTGCCCACTGGTGGGCCACCAAAAGTACTACTTCCTCCTCCTTTTGGTGCAAGAACATCTCCATTGTCCAGTCTGAGGATCAATGGAGGAGTAGCACCACTTAATCCAATCCCAATGGGTGGTTTCAAGTTTTTGTCGAATTTGGAAGATTCCCCACTTCCTCCACCGGTATTACCTAAGTTTCAACCATTATTATAAAGTGACACTTAATTTAGTACAGCTTACATATTTCCTTAGTAAAAATTATTAGATTATGGTAAATTTAGAAATATCATTAAATGTAAAGAATGAAAAATATACATGTGAAAGATATAATTTAAGCGGAGAAGAGATGGAAAGGAGGCTATGAAGACAATCCCATTGATCGAAAAGAGTCAACCAATTCACGGGCCTTCTGATCATCATTTTCTCCTCCACTTTCCTTTTCTTTTTTAGTATCTTTTGACTTCGATTTTGTTGCGACCTTCAGAGAAGATGGTAAACTCGCATCTGGAAGCTGTTGGCTAGTACTTGGTCTCAAATTGAGTTGAGAATCTGTATTTAATGGCAGTTCCGTCTTTGAGGAGATGCTTTTAAAAATCTCTGGAGCTTGAAGAGGAGGAGGCATCTCTTGATCAACATATTCACTCTGAGGTGAAACACTGCCATCTGGTGATAGTGAATAAGCTTGAGGAGCAGGAATGTTGGGACCTGGTATCTGTGGCATATTGACTGGAATAGGAGGTACTGGAGGCGGCACTGTAGAACCTATAATTCCTTGGTTGTTATAATAGACCCCTGGATTATACATCATAGGCATTTGAACATGTGGTGACGCTGAACTTCCTCCTGAAGAATACGCTGCTGCAGCAGCTCTGCCGTAGTAAAACTTTTGCTGAAACAGATTCCTTTCGAATGCTAAATTACTCAAGACAATCGACTTTGGAATTCCGTTAGGCCCAAACGGATTCCCATTCATATGATTATTAGACATATTGTGCATATGCATATTGTTCATGTTATTTTTAGAATAGGGATATAACTGTTGAAGTAGGTAATTATTAAAATCAGGAAATTTATCAAATCGTACCGTTAACTTCCTGCCTTCGAACTCAACATCATCGAAGTATTTGATCAACTTTTCTGATGATTCTTGATCTCCTGTAGTGACAATGGCAAATCCTCTGCTCATACCTCTTCCATTACTCCCAGAACCACCGCTGCCACCGCCGACACCTCCATGAATAATATCTTGCCTCTGCTTGACCTCGTTATCCAAGTAAAAGTCATTCCCCCCATATGCACTTTTCGTACTTGTTTGAGGTTGCATAGGAATTTCTACTCTTAAGATTTCGATATTGTTATCTGGTTCAATTTCTTCCGATTTGGAAACCAAGAAATTTTTCAAAGCTGGCCAAGTAGAAGTGAATGGGATGTTACCAACAAAAAGCCTCTTTGGATTAACTTTAACGGTTTGTCCTTCTTCATTGGTGACATATATGGCTTCGCTGCGAGAAGCATTGAAGTTCTGCTGCATGTGTTCATACAGAGTAGGGCTATCAATATCTGGGTCTTCAGTTGTAGTACCTTCCTTGTTTTCACTACTTCCTGTGTGATTACTGTTTACCATGTTCATTATAAACGGTGGAACCCCAGCAGGATTAGACGACGAGGATGAAATAGAAGACGAGCGATGAATAATAGGCAGCAGTTGCAGCAGTTGCAGGCGCAGCCGTATTTGCAGCTGCGAGATCTTCTCTGAGGATCTGTTTGAGGGCCTTCTGCTTAAGTAGTTTCTGCCAGGTGTTCCCGAGTAATCTGCCCAACCTGGATACGGAGGAATTTGTTCATGTTGGTGCTGGTGTTGATGCTGTTGCTGTTGCTGAAGAAGAAGATTGTGGTGAGGAGGTAGTTGGTTGTACAGATTATAATCGTAGTTTGCAGGGTTGTACTGCGGCCCCGGATTATACATAGGATAGTACGGACTGTAGAAGGAGCTGCCGCCCCCTACGCTGCTATTTCGGGAACTCCCACTGGACCCTGACGAGATACCGGGGGGAATTGACCCACTTGGCTGTGGAACGAAGGTCCTTGGATGTGAAGAGTCTGAAACAATCTTGGCTTCCAAGGTTCTTCCATGCCATTCATAGCCATGAAACGCCTCTATGAGCTTGTATGCAAGGGGCCAAGTAACCTGAATCAAAGCAAGAGGTTTCAATTCCTTATTTTCACTATCCTCTTCCACATCGTCCTCATCCGTATCAGTGATATCCTCTGTATCCGACTCCTTCGTTTCCAGTTCGCCAGAGGAATACTGGATCAAGTCGTACTCAGCAGCAGTGTAGTCGCCGCTACCGTCATCGTGAGAAAATGCCGAAACAACCGAATCTAACAATTCCTGGAACGTTGTCTGTTTTGTCTTTTTATCAAAATTTGAAACTTCTATATTGCACACTAGCGACGGTCCTGGGTTCACCAAGGAAGGGAAGGGCTGTGGGGGTAAATAGTGCTGTGAAGGGAACAGCGACACCAGCAGAGAGGGCGTTGGTTCATAACTATCCGCTTCAGGAACAACTTTGAACGACGAAGGATAGAACGGAGTGGCCCTTGGGTTGTAGTTGGATATCGAATCGCTACCCGATCTAACTGATATGCGGGAGTTGGACACCATTGATTCTTAATATTGATATTAGATGGAAAATATTATAGACATATACTTTTTTTTTCCCCCTGCGTGCCAATATTTGAAGCTTGACTTGGCTCAATTGCACAATTATCTGTAAAAGTTCTCTGTTTAGAGTCCGGTCCAGTCAATGTTGAGGACTATGTTACCAACCTCTTCAATCAATTATTAAGGATGCGGATGTACACTAACAAAAAAAAAAAAAAAAAAAAAAAATTGGACAAAAAATAATAAGGGAGAATTAAAGATAAGCGAGCCTCACTGTAATCAGCTCAAGTGCAAAGTCTATTTAGAAGCATCATACAATAAGCAGGGGATCAGCAGTCTGTTACATTCCCAAGGTCTGCTTAGAAGAACCTGTACTGCATTTCCACTGTGGTACAACACCTACCACTTGCGGTACATCGCTACCTTGCTGGCATGCATTGGGTCTTGCATCTGTAGAGCAGCACCTTAGTCTAAATTTTAGTCCAGATTGCCATAAGGTGAAATTGACAGGGAGCACCAAAAAAAAAAAAAAAAAAAGAGGCTCTCGCCAAAACTTGATACAATGAAGATAAGCACCAAATTGTGTTGCATTTTGGAGCTGGATGCAGGACTCGAGCTAGATGGAGTTTACGATACGTTATAGTTTGATTAATCATCTGACTAGCTTGACGAGTGTCTGGAGGAAACCGTCTGTGGATTTCATCATAGGATGGCTTCAATTAGTGCGCTGACGCCTCGCCAATGCTAACTTTGTAGGGAAACTAACATTCCTGTCTCTTATTATTGTTGGTCTGTGTTGAGCTCTCATGCACGGTGTTATTTTTTTTTGTTCTCCGCTGCATGATGCATGTGTTCAAATATTGTTGCAAAATATGCGAAGATACGATGGGTGATTGTTTGAGCATGTCTGTGATGTAGTGGGCTTGTACCGTTTGGTCTGTGGTTCTGTAGATGTTTGTGGTTGGTATCGTGTGAAACTGTGCTTGTACCGTGTGGTTGTACGCTGCTTGTAGTGTGACGTACTCTGTGATGTATGTACTGTGATCGTACTCTGCTACGTCAAATCTTTTTGCAGTTTCGTCATATGGCACCCCTAGAGAGCAAACATGAAACTAGAATTGGATAACCAGAAAGAAAGCACCGATTATGAAGAGGGTAGGGAATTGGAGCATTCCTCAAGCAATACACCAGTACTCGAATTTCGAGAACCAGAACCAATAGAGCTAGAGAACGCAATTCTTCCTTTAACTCGCAAAGAGCGAAGGATCAACCTCTTACACTGTTGCATCATCTCACTAACGGGTCTTCCCTTGGGCTGGGATGTTGGAACTACAGGGCATATTGTGAGTCTGAAAGTCTTTTCTGATATTTTCCTTAACTCGGCTACGTCGGTGATTGTGGTTGGCACCATTGTCTCTATTTTGAATTTGGGTTGTATAGTCGGAGCGATGACAATAGGGCGAAGGGCCAATTCGATTGGAATGAAGTTGAGCATTTGGATATCACTGCTTGTGTACATGCTCGGAACTGGTATTGAGTTCTTGTCTTTCAATTTAAAAACAAGTTGGTGGATCTATGCCCTTGGCAGACTTCTTTGTGGGGTATTTATTGGCGTCCTAGGGGTTGTTGGACCAACTTACATTGGAAACATAGTCAAGGTCCCAAATGCGAAAAGAAAGTGTATCTCTTGGCACCAGATCAGCTGCTGCTTTGGAATAGTGTTGGGAAATGTGATGATTCTTGCATTCCGAGAAAAATCTCAGCTACTAAATATTATTGGACTGACAAAGTCTCTTATCTGCTTACTAGTCAGTGCCATAGTAATAGTAGTACCAGAGAGCAAACTGAAGAGAAGAACAATTCGAGATGGTGAGGTCCTGGAGCATAAAAATGTTGAGATATTTCAAGCCAAGTTCATGATCTCAACTGTTTGGAAGACATTCCCCAGCAAGCATTTAGTTGATAACTTAAAATGCTGCTCTATTATGGTGTTGCAACAGTTATCAGGCATAAACTTCTTTTTCTATTACGTTGGAATCATTTTCACGGGGATTTCACCTATGATTCCTACAATACTACTTGGAGTAATCAACTTCGCAACATCCTTCGTTTCTGGTTCTATTTTTGAAAAGATAGGAACGAGAAGAAGCTTGTTTATAGGTTCAATTGGGATGTCAATTTGTATGATTTTATTTGCAACAGTGGGATTATTTGGAGTGAAACACAAATTGGACTTCGAGGGATTTCTTGTTGTCGTGGTTGGTACCTACGTTATACTTTTTGCAACTAGTTGGGGCCCAGGTTCAAGTGTGATGGTAAATGAGATTAGTGTCACGAGCGAGTCAATGGCTATTGCCATATGCTCCAATTGGTCTGCCAACTTCGTCGTTGCTATCTCTACTCCGGTTCTTAGTTCCAAGATTACTTTTGGGTTAGGCTATATTTTTGCATTCTTCCTACTTGTCAGTGCTGCTTTAGTCGATTTTTGGTATTAAATTCCAGATCTGAAGGGAACTATGCTTTGAAGCTTGAAAATTGCAAGAAGGAAAGGAAATCAGATAAACAGGTATTTACGTACGTTCTATTAGTTCATAGTAATTGGTACACATGATAGTGGAAAAGGAAATGGAATGTAGAAGGGCAGTTGTCACCATAGTTGCATACTTCAATGGACCATAGTGAAAAATTAAATATGCAGTACATCTTTCTTCTCCAAGGTTGCTACATTTGTATTGCCCATCTTATTGGCAATTGCGTGTTAGAAGGTGTTCTCTTCAATTAGGAGCTAGCCAATAATGGGACAAAAGGCTACTAATGGATCCAAGAGGCAAAAGATCGAACGTGAACAGTCCACAGTAGAAGCACCCAGTAACTTGCTTCCTCACTTTTCAAGCCCACACTACCCAAGCTCTAACAGTGATAAGAAGAAGATTCCTCAATCATTACTACCAGAGCTTAATGAATTACAAAAGCTGAACTCTTCCCATGCAGTTGAAGTTGAAGCATGTAAGAGCATTGTACATATTTTTACCAGAGACTTCAGAATTAATGATAATATTTCACTTTCTGAAGCTAGCCAAAGAGCCACAGAACTTGGCAAGCCGTTGATTTGCATATATGTTGACTACCCACAGCTCGACAGAGTACACTCCGTCAGTGGCTGGCAACGTGAGTACAGAAAACAAGCATTGTTGAAATTACAAACTGTGTTGGAAACTGAGTACCTGATCCCACTCTATTTCTCTTCGTGTGAAGATACTAGTAAACCTAAAATTTTGGAACATCTTCTATCTGTCTTGGCAAAGGTAGAGAGTACCATCGTGTATTCCAATATTCTATATGAAATAGATGAATTGAAATTGTGCTTACACATGCTAAAGGAGTTGCCTAAACATGGAATATCTTTTAATACGTTTCATGACTTCTGCGTGATTGGACCTGACAACATTAGGACCAAGAAAGATAGTCCATACTCAGTATTTACTCCCTGGTATAAGAGCTGGTTAAAGTACTTAAATGAGAACAAGACCGAGATCCTAAGACATGTTAAGGTAAATAAGTCACCCAAGAATGAAAATGTCGATCCACTATGTAAGAAATTCTTCAACTCAACCTTTGAAGAGAAAGCAATCAAACAAGAAGTAGACGTCGATTACACTCAGCAAAGAAAGAATTTCAACAAGTACTGGAATGCTGGAGAAGAAAGTGCAATGAAAGACTTGGATAGCTTTATTAAATCAAGGAAGATCAGCTCCTACGGTAAAAATAGAGATTCGGTAGAACCAATTGAAACTTCTCAGCTCAGTCTTCACATTTCATCGGGAACTATATCAGTTCGAACCATTCTAAGGAGACTTCAATCCAAAATTCCAAAATTATTTGTTTTTGATCATAAGGGAAACGAAGGTGAATCTTCTTGGATTCGTCAGTTAGCATGGAGAGATTTCTATACTCATATACTTTGCCACTGGCCCTATGTTTGTACATACCTTCCTTTCCAGACGGATTTCGCATCCATTCAATGGGAATACAACAAGGACCACTTCATGAAGTGGTGTAAGGGTGATACAGGCTACCCTTTCGTGGATGCAGCAATGCGTCAATTGAACCAAACTGGGTATATGCATAACAGATGTAGGATGGTTGTTGCGAGCTTTCTTTCGAAGCATTTACTTATAGATTGGAGATTTGGAGAGAGATACTTTTTAGAGCATCTAGTTGATGGAGATTTTGCATCCAACAATGGAGGTTGGGGTTTTAGCTCCAGCGTAGGTGTCGATCCCCAGCCTTACTTTCGTGTATTCAACCCTTGGACTCAGTCGGAAAAGTTTGGTGCTAATGGTGAATACATTAGGAAATGGGTTCCAGAGCTCAGACACATAAAGGACAAATCGATTCATAATCCATACGCATCCCATGAAAGCGTGGATGGCTACCCTAGACCTATAGTCGATCACAAGGCAAGCCGAGAGAGAGCGTTACAGAGATACAAGCAAGCAAAATACGATGAAGCTTAAACCAGATACTTTTTATTTTCTATAGACAAATATTTTACTAAACAATTCTTTTTTTTTTTGCATATTATGAATTAATGAATGCTATTAGATGGCCTTTTCAATCTCCTTTCTGGCGATTTCCAAACCGTTTTCACTACCAATCAAGTAGACAAATTGATCATTCTCATCCTTTGGCTTTGGAACAGTGATGAAACAGTTAGAAGCCTTCCTTATCTTATTAAGCTTTGCACCTCTTGGTCCAATTATCTTAGATACGCTAGAAGACTTTTGGAAGTAGAACCAACCAGTAGAGGTTGCCGCTTGGGCAGCACTCAAACGGGATTCGATATACTTTGCTGCCTTAGCAGTATCAGCTTTTTCACCCTTCAATCTCCATACTATGATATCAGGTGAATCACTGGCAAAGTCAATTCCTTCCACAATTGTGAACTTGTTAGAATCATCAGAGCCGGCTGCACTTCCTGGAGGAGTTGGGATCTTTGCCTTAGACAACTTATTAGCTTTAGATTGGGTGTTTCCATGCTGCACATCAACATTAAATTCGTTCTTTAAGTAACCGAAAATGGCCCCCCTTTCACTAACCAAAGTATGGAATTTTTCTGGGATATCAATAGCTTCATTCCAGTCATCTTTAGTTACTTCATCTAACTCTAACTTCAATTTCGCAAGATCTTCTGGTAAACCTTCTAACTTAAGAACGGTAGAAGATGAATCTGGCTTAGGAACGTTAATAGTACAGTTGAATTTTTCTTGTAAAGTTTGACGAACATAACCACCAGTACCAACAACCAATCTATGCTTTTCTTTTGGTAACTCATACTCTTCTGTTACTGCTGCTTCCTTAAGCGCAATTATAGCTTTAACTTGTTCGATGACCTTGTTTACAATGGACTTATCACCCTTGGAAACAACTTCTCTAGATCCATTACCTTCATCTGGAATGATCAATAACTTGTGGTATTTAGGTCTAGAGATGTTTTCACCACCAGCCTTGGCGATAATCTCTCTCATTACAGAACCCCCTTGGCCAATAAGATTACGATGATATTTAGGATCGACGTCAATTGAAACGGTAACGAAGTTTTCAATCTCTTCGATGATCTCTTCAATTTTTTCAGTAGCATTCTTCAATGCAGCCTTAGAACCTGTTAATTCCAACTCGATATATCCCAATTCCTTTTCATCCAAATCTCTGTTGAACCTGTATTCAATTCCAGAACCATCTGCAATATCATTGATGGTTTCACCAGATTTACCAATAACTCTGGCAACGGCCTTTGAAGGAATTTGGAGAGTCTTCTTGAAACCATTCTCCTTTTCAAATTGGTATAATTCTCTTAATTCTTCTTCAGCCTTGGCAACACCTCTTGATGGACCCTTAATGGTGACTTCGTCTTTGTTTCTTGGTGCGTCAGCAAAAGTCGATGCAGATCCATCACTAGAAGGGAATCTAATCTTAACATTATACTTATCTTGTAATCTGTTGATATAGACACCAGCAGCACCAATGATCTTTCTGTGATACTGTTCTTCGACTCTCACTCTAGTCAAAGTTTCATCCGCCCATCTCTTAGCGAAGTCAGAAATACGAGATTTACAAACATCAACGTTTTTCTTAACACCAGAGATACTAATGTTAGTCTTCGAAGACTTATCCTCATCTGCAGCACTAGATTGTTGTTGGTTATCAACGTTGATCTTAACAGCGAATTCATCTTGCAATGAATTTAAGTTAGAACCATTCTTACCAATCAATCTTGAAAGAACAAAGGATGGAACTTCAACGGAAGTAGATATAGTCTCAGCACCATCCTTAACAACTTGTTCGATTTCCTTAACAATAGTAGCAACTTCAGTCTTAGTACCGTGAATGAAAACTTCACCATTGTCTTTCAATTTAACAAGAACAGAATTTGGTGAAACTTCCTTTAAGATAGCCTTTAAAGTAGTTCCTCTTGGACCAGAGACACGGGAAACTTCGTCCTTTCCAAATTTAAGGGTCTTGGAATCTAAAGTCTTAGCCAATTCCCTAATTTCATTCAATGCCTGATCTACCTTGTTTAATGATTCCAAAGACTTAGATGAGTCTTCAAAATCTTCAAAATCTTCGTTCTCCTCATCATTGCTAGCTTCCTCATTAACAAACAAGGTGATAACATTACCTAAAATGACGTATTCAACATTGTTTTCCTTGGAAACTGAATTGATAGCTTGTGGGACTTTTGGAATGAAAAATTCATCGATGTCGCTGACAACTTTCGTAACCTCTGGAGAAATTTTATTAACAGTACTAACAATTGCCTTCTTAGCAGCCTTGGTGTTTTCAGCTTGATCATTCTTAGAAATAATCTCAATAGGGATGCTGGAGGTTGTTTCCTCGGATTGTAATTGGCCAATCGATGGAGCATTAATTATAACTTCATTCTTTTTACCGATTTCCTTGAAAGATCCAATCTTGGATAAAAATAAGGCAACAGCTTTCACATGTGAAATATTTCCCTTATGCGCCTTAGACATATCTAAGACTTCTACCTTGTATTGTGAAGTTGTCTTTCTGGCTTCTTCTTGAGCCAATTTAATGTTTTTCTTCTGACCAACGAATTTAACATTGGATTCACCTTCACCAGGTAATTTAATTAAAACATTGAACAAGTCTAAGATCTGCTTAGTAGGTAAGAATTGATGTTTCAATTTTGGAATTGGAACTTCTTCTACTGACAAGTTCAGCTCAATGTTTGCTAATTCAGCAATGATCTTCGGTTTCACAGCGAGTGCTGCTTCTCTGTCACCAGAAAGTAAAATAGTAGTTGAATTCGAAGAATTGTCTGGGATATATACATCGACTACGTCGGCAACGGATTCCACAATTTTCGATAAGCCCTTTGCGGCGAATGGCTTGACGATATCAGCAATTGGGATCTTGATGGTCAAGGATTTAGTGGCTTCTCTTACAATGGCTTGAATTTGAGCCTTGGCATGCTTACAACCTTCAACGTCACCTTCAATGGTGACTTGAACGGTCTGAGAATAGATATCATCTTCATCGCTGTCCCCAGCACTTACGTCAGCAGTTTCGTCGGCGGTATCTTCTTGAGGGGAGCCAATGTCAACTCTAACCTCATTGGCTTGAATAATTGGCTTCAATACTCTACCTTGGGGTCCAATTACCTTAGATCTAACCTTAGCTGGGATAGAAAATGAAATGGTAACTGGCCTAGTCAATTTCTTAATGACTAATCTCTTGGCCAACTTAACGTCCTGAGGCTTACCAGTGATCAAGAAAGTTCTCTTCTTGGTATGCTGAGAAGTGGTACATTCAATATTCGTCTTGGTTTCTGTCTTAATGGAGGTCAAGAGCTTGATAAATTCCGGTCTAGTGACGTTCAACTGGTCTTCAGTGTCAAGGGAGAATGCGTCTTGGATGGTGGAGGATTTGAAAGTAGTTCTGCTACCATTGGACAAGCCGGAGTTGGTGTTGGACGCAAGCTTTGGAGTTTCAAACAGAGCAGCTGCAGGAGCAGGAGCAGGAGTAGGAGCGGATGCAGAACCGTTGCTGCTAGCAGACGAAGCTGACGAGGCAGGAACCGAACCTGGCTTAACCCATGTAGGGGTACTGGATACACCTGAGGCACCACCTAATGTTGGAAAGGCAGATTCATCAGCAAGTGAGGGAGTGGAAAATCCAGAGGTGGATGAGGTAGAGCTTGGAGCAGTTACTGCAACGGGCTGTTCTTCCTCATAAGGCTGAGCAACTTCTTCAGGCTCTGTTGAATAACGAGCAGCTATGATCTCAGCAGGAGTAGACATCAATGCAATACTTATTCTTCAAAAAACAAAAAAAAAAAACAAAAGGAGCGACTATTATGTTTGTAGTGTTATTACTATTAACTATCAGCTATTTTCTTTATATTGTTTGATCAACCCGGCGCAACGAAGTGACAGATAGAATAGACAATATTATATGAAAAAAAAAAAAATTTAAGCTTCTATTGATTTGGATTCTTACTAGATTCTCTGTTCAGATTTTGGGAAAAATGAAACTCAAATTTGATAAAAATTCAACGTTATATGTATATAATAATATCACGTAAGGTATCAGGTTCTAGATTTACCACTTTTACTACTCAAATTTGCAATTGAAATTAGCTAAGGCAAGATAAAGTTAACACTTAATCTTCCAAAATTTTCACCGCCAAATCTACGAATGTGTTGAAAAAAAAAGCTGCCTGATCGGACGGAATGGTTTTGTGCCACGTCGCCTAGTATGGTGCATTAATCACGAGTTCCTTATGCAACAAGCGTTTTTTAGATCAGGCGCGCACAGGCAGGAGAGGTTGGTGCGGGAGCAGATCATTCGGTAGAGGGGAACAGATGAGAGCAGCACACCAAGAAAAGAGGCAGTGAATTAGGGGCAAGCTAGCGTGAAAAGGTGAAATGAAAGGCGAAATAAAGAGAACTGTCCAGCTTTAAAGTTCCAGAGCCCCGGAAAGTGCGTTAGGACGTTTCAGCTGAGGGTGAACAGCCGTGTTGTCTACCTGGTCATACTCGCACTCGCTGTCGTCGTTCATTATGCACACTCTGCTATTTGCTGCTCATAGTGGGTCGGACTTTTTTTCTTGTGCGGTGCCAATATTTTAGTGCGCAGTAGAGCCTCACAATCCGCTGCTGGAGCCACATGAGTGGGCGCCTGGGAGAGCGATGGCTCGAAGCCAGAGAGATTGTGTGGAAGTGTGGGAATGAGTGAGTTAGAGTGAGCTAGAGTGTGCATTTGAGTCTGCGAGCGTGAGCTTGAGTGAGCTTGAGCGAGTCTGAGTGAGTCTGAGTGAGTCTGAGTAAGTCTGAGTGAGTCTGACTAAGTCTAATCGAGCTTGAGCGAGTGCATATATGCTGCGTCACAGTATGCGTGAGTACATGAGAGAATAGTCCCAGTGTTTAGGTGGGCGGGTATTTCAGCGAGTAAGTCTACCTCGTATTTTCAACTCATGCATGAGTACGTGAGAGAATAGCTCCAGTGTTTACGTGGGTGAATACCTCAGCGAGTAAGTCCCCTCGTATTTTCAACTCCTAAGTCAATCTTATTGTTCTTATGCATTCGACGCTGCATTTTCACTTATTTCTTTTTTTAAATCTGATGCACTTCTTATTGGGCTCATCATAGACTCTACAGTGTACTAAATCTTCTTTGTATTTATTATATTCATCTAAAGGGTTTCGTAAAGCAACTCTCTGACTCTGTATTCTTCATTAGCATCTTCAATATCCTGGAAGTTCCCAATAAAATCATCTCCTCTAACCACCCCCGGTAATAGCTTTCCATTAGCATATCTCCTCCAAATCTTCTTAGCCTCTTCATCAGTACCGAGATCACGGTAAGTGTATTTAACCTGATTTCCACTCAAAATAGTAGAAAGTCTGTTAGTTCTGGACATCACTTGCATACCTCCAATCAACGATGTGAAGATGTACACAGGTTGAGCCTCCAAGTGCTTACGCAATTCTTCGGGACTGACATCAAATTCCTCGTCTGATCCTGGAGCTTCAGCTACAGCTGCTGGTGCCACTTCTGCCACAGGTTCCACTTCTTTGGCAACTGGTGCGCTATCGTCAGATTCTTTGGAAACTGGCTCTACTTCCTCAGCTACTTTGGCTGCTGGTGCATCTTCTTCAGCTTCTTTGGCAACTGGTTCTACCTCCTCAGCTTCTGTGGCAATTGGTGCATCTTCTTCAGCTTCTTTAGCAACTGGATCATCTTCTTTAGCTTCTTTGGCTGCTGGTGCATCTTCTTCAGCTTCTTTGGCAACTGGTTCTACCTCCTCATCTTCTGTGGCAATTGGTGCATCTTCTTCGGCTTCTTTGGCAGCTGGTTCATCTTCCTCATCTCTTTTGGTAAGTGGCTCTACTTCTTCAGAAACTGATTCGTCATTCTCAGCATCTTTATTCGCAGCTGGTTTCAACTCTTGTTCATCCTCAGCGTTGGGCTCGTTTTCAATAGCATCTTCTACTGTAGGAATCTCCTCAGAATCTTTTGGCTCTACAGGCTCATCTTCGTTCTCTATATCCTCTTCTGTAGCCAGACCTTTCTTAGCCTCTGACAAACCACCAAGAGATTTTTCTGAATCGACTACCTCAATATCCTTGGTAGCAGGTTCTACTTCCTCTTCCTTCTCTGGCTCATTTACGTCAGTGTTCTTTTCAGAATCATTTAAGTTCAAGCCCTTTATGGATTCTTCAATTTTTGACACATCAGCCTTATCATTAGAATCTTTTAATTCCAATTGCTCCACTGGATCTGTAGCAACAGGCTCCTTTACTTCTTTTGCCTCTGCCTCTTCTTCTGCATCTCTAACTTCCTTAGAATTTGGTTCTTCCACTGCTACTTCTGGCTTATCTTCATGTATTTCAACATCCTCTTCATTATGCTTAACTTCCTTACTACCTTCCACCTCCTCAGTTTTATCGGATTCCTTTGCTATTTCATTGCTTACTTCACCCTCAGTAGAAGTATTTGCTTCTTCTACTTCAATTGGCGTTTTTTTTTCCTCTACAGATTTCTCAATTGGAGTTTTTTTTTTGCCCTGTTCACTGGTATTTTCTCCCTTTAAATGTAAGACTTCTTCTACCATTGTATCTAACCCGTTAATTGTTGAGTATGGATCATCACTTAACAAAGCACCTTCCTTTTCCAATTCTCCGGTGTCAGCATCATTCTTTTCGTTGAGTAAACTTTGAGTTCTGACACCTTTACTTCCATGTGAATTCTTCTCGGTCGGCTGTCTTGATCTTGATCTTGAAATTGACCTAAGGTAGTTGGTGGACGACAACGATCTTCCAGCAAAAAGTTTAGAATCTTGCGAATGTTCAGGCGTATCTACATCAAAATTGGTGTAGTCACCAGTGGTCAACAATGAAGTTGAACTTTTCATCTGAGCAGCCTGTTCGATAGCAGCAATAGAATCACCCATGGTTGGTCTAGACATTCTACTTCTTCTGTCATCTTCTTCAACTTCAGCAGCTGGTTCCTCCTTGATCTCCTCGGACTCTTCATGGAGTCTAGCAGGCAATTCGTACCTGGAAGGATCTTCATCGTGAGTATTCTTGTACAGATCACCACGAGCTAAATGAGGTCTTGACCTTGATCTGGAGCCTGAGCGATCTGGGGGAGGCTGTCTAGAACTAGATCTGGAGCTTGATCTACCGTCTCTCTGGAAGTATGGAGTATGAATCCCATCCTTGATAGGAATAACTGGCTGTTCATCATACTCTACGTTCTCGTCAGAGATAAGGCTAGGAGTGGAAAAGGAAGCAGTCTTCCTTGGCTTTGGTCTGGCGGCATATCCTGCGTTAGAAGCGGAGCCACTGTTATATTCCCTTCTCTCACCAGTTGGTAGACGGTGATGGTCATAGGATTGAACAGAGCTCAATAAATCCTTATGATCGTTGATCTGATTTTCCAATTGATACTCAGAGAGATTTGGCGTGGAGTAATCCTTATTTTGGTAGATTGAGCCACCACCGGCACCAGAAGTCCCGGTAGAGGCAGTGGAAGTCCTTGGAGAAGCCTTCTTACGTGGCTTTGGAGTGGCATCAATTTCCTCTTCGGAGTCTTCCTCTTCATACTGAGTTTCACCAGTGACGACCTGGGGAATAGAAGCTGCAGCCAGCTCTTGTTGATCTTCTCCTCCTTGCTTCTTCTCAGTGGGTTCAGAGATATCCTCTCTCTTGAATTCTTGGCTAAGTGGACTCTTGACGTCATTGGAGTACTTTGCGTCATCCTTGACATGGCCTTCTTCGTCAAGGAACTTGGTGAAGTCTTCCTCAGACCCCAACAAGGCACCCTCACTCATCAAGTCATCCAACGAAGCACCAAGAGTGGAATTGCTCAACGCAGCATTCTTCTTGTCCTTCTTGGACTTCTTGCTGCCACCCTTATATTTCTCAGGGTGGATGTAGTTCTTGTGGTTAGAGTCATCTGCTGATCTCAAAGATGATCCAACAAGAGAGGGGGTAGGTAATTTTTCAGCCTTTTCTAATTGCTCTTCGAAATCCATTTTATTTCCGTTCAATTATTCTACAAAAATAAGAAAAAACAGTACTGTAAATAAGAAGAGTGAACTGGTAATATAGCAATAGTAAAAAAAGAGAAAAAAGCCAGTGTCTAGATTCCCACACAAAGAGCCTCCTACAGTTTATTAGTCGAGCTCCGACGGACAACTGTACAGTACCGCAAGCGACCTAACGACGACCAACAAGAGAAAAAATATTTGAATTAAGACGCTTACGAACGTGACCGGTATACAAGCCCCAAAGCAAGAGAGAAAAACCTTTGTGAAGGAAGGGAATAGCAAGGTGAATTTAAGCTTTAAATGATAGGGCTGGGACAGTTGAGATCAGTATGGCCGGGCTTCGAATGGTAAGAACTTTAGCGAGAGGTGAATTGGGATTGAGAGGCATCAGTTATTTGGTCCGTTATGCTCTGACTTTCTCAGTTAGGTTATCGAATTTTGGTCGCTCTCTTATCAGTCTGACCCCAGCTTTTTTCCATTACAAAGTGGCCAATCTGATTGGTGCAGGGGGGTCGGTTGGTTGGATACTGCACAGACTCCCCAAATCGCTGCTAGTGCGTGGCCCCAAATCGCAGCGGTCCGGTGAGACCTCACTGCCAACTCAGTGCGAACAGTGCGATCAGTGCGAACTCAGTGCGATCAGTGCGATCAGTGCGAACAGTGCGAACTTGGGCAACTGCAGGAAATGTCAACACATCGTAAATTGAAATTGCTCTCGTAAAAGAAAAGTGTGAAACAGAAGGCATATGGCTAGTACACCAGTAGGTACAGAAGAAGGCATATGCCTAAAGAGGAAGAGAGACTACCACAGACTTACACAACACCATATGCAGCATATATGCAGAATATCCGCAGAATATCGGTAGGGTAGTAGAAAGATATCGGCCCCCTGCCCGATGTCCCAAACAACTCAATAAGGTGATCTGTTAGCGAATATCCTTGTTAGCTCAGCTAACGATCTTCCTTTGGTCCACTTAACAGAGCACATCTGTGCAGTGCTATTTCTTTTTTTCGCAATACCGCCTCTCTTTTGACTTTTCTCGCACTGCGTTGCTCTTACCTCGCTGCACCCTCGCCTCACCATCTTTCCCCAACATTCATCATCTTTCTACTTTCACCGTCATTCACCGTCTTTACCGTCTTTTCTTCACTGCTGTCACCACCACAGTCCGTCACTAACTCCATTCCACCTTCCACCTTCCACCTTCTTCCTTCCTCCTTCCTCCTTCCTCCTTCCACCTCTTTACCTCTACCTTTCTGTCCTCTCCCCTCTGCCTTCCACCTCTTGTCCACTCTCCCCACGTGACCGCCTCGTATCTCTTCCACATCAGATTCGCTCGTCTATCAGAAGGGGGGTAATGAGCTAAATTAAGAATTGGCTTTATTTATTTTCTACAAATACGCTATTCCGGACCCAGGTGTGCCATGAGCTTAACAATGTACTGCCAGAAACAAAAGAAATAAATGAAATGCAACGCTAAAAAAAATATCCCACTTACATGCTCATATCTCTCAGTCCATGTTTCTTATCTGTCAGGAAACGCAAGGGTGAAACAGCGGGAGCCTATCGCTGAAGCTCGTATTCTCATCTAACGGTATTCTCGCCCAAATCAGCCGTCATCTCTCTGCCATCAACTGTCATCCACCTACTATCAGCCATCAGCCTAGCCCGCACCACTCCCCAGATCGGCTTTCCACCGCACTCCACTCAGCTCCACGCCCACTCTCCACGCACTCCACCCACACCCAATTTACCCTTCTTGTTCCTCTTGCCCTTTCCCTTTCCTGCACACACTTTATTTCTTTTTATTCTTGTTCCTCTTTCTGTTTGTTCTTTTGCTCATTTCTTTTTTTTATTTTTGTTATTCAATTTCGGATTTGGTAGATTTGTAATTTCTCAGCAAGAAGGGAAAAAATACATTAACGGCACTTTTAGGTGAATCACAAACAAGAGAAGAACACATCACAGTAGCGACCAAGCAAGCGATATTGGCATACAGAGAGAACCACGATACTGTACTAATACAAGAGACCAGTATAAATCAATAAAGAATAGGAAAACAAGAGTTTATAGTGCCCGCCCTCCTTCCTCTCTCGTACCGCTTCAAGAAGATACCTAGCACACCCCCTCCCTCAAATCAGCTTTAGTGTATTTTATTTACCCTAAACGAACCGCTATACAAAAAGGCTTTTTTCTTTACTGTTAATATCATCATGTCGTCCAAGTCTGCCGCTGCTATCTTGCAACGACAATTTAAAGATCTTACGGACCCGAAGAAGGGCATCCCGTCGTTCCACATAGAGTTGGACAACGACAACATATTCTTGTGGAACATCGGCATCATGGTGTTGAATGAAAGCTCCATGTACCATGGTGGCTACTTTAAGGGACAGATGAGATTCCCGCCTGAGTTTCCCTTCTCGCCTCCGACGTTTAGATTCACCCCTGCTATATACCACCCTAACGTCTATAGGGACGGCAGGTTATGCATTTCCATTTTGCACCAGGGCGGTGACCCTACCCTGGAAGAACCTGACAGTGAAACCTGGTCTCCAGCACAAACCGTGGAGTCCGTATTGATTTCCATTATATCGTTGTTGGAAGACCCTAACGTTTCATCTCCAGCCAATATTGATGCCTCCGTGGAATTAAGGAAGAACCCAGACGCCTACAAGAAGAGAGTGTTACAGGAAGTTGAAAGATCCAAGATCGATATCCCTGAAGATTTCGTCATGCCCGAATCTGAGCATTTGGCCTACGGTAACGGGAACTCCATCAACAACGAAGTTGAGCAGGAACCTGTTGATGAAGATTTTTGGTATGACAGCGAAGAGGAGAGCTTCGACGAGGAAAGCTTGATGGATGATATGGAAGACGAGGAAGAAGAGGAAGAGGAAGAAGAAGAGGAAGATGTTAATATGAAGTGAGAAAGCAAACGAAACAGGGTGATTTTTCCTTTATAGCATTTCAGTTCCACGTTTCATCACCTTCCCACATTTCCGTCATTTAGATCCTTACAAGTTTTGTTTCCATACCAGAAAAAGAAAAAAACCCAAAAACCATAGAAGTCCTATCAAGATTTATATATTAATTACCGAAACAGCTTAAGTAAGTAGTATCTATTCTAATGCATTTATGTTCTAGCTAAAGATGTAGTCAAGTGTCAGTGTAGCCAATTACAACTAGTCGCAGCTAGCCTCAGCTAGCCAAAGACACTGATGTAGGCGGTTCATGAGACGACGAGCACTTTGATGTAGCCTGGTGGGACGACTAGAACACTAGGGGATACGTGCGAGAATGTAGCGCTTTCGCTCAACGAAAGGAATGCGTAGGGGAGGGAAGTGAATTGAGACGGGCCGGGCCGAGTGTGGGCATTCTAGGTAGACGGAGGCACTTTGACTAGATTCGGAGAGGGTGTGATTTAGATTATGAATGGATGTGACGAGACAGCTAGTTGATTGGAAGTCAGGTCTTGATAGTTCATTGGACCTCTGGCGACTAGTTCTCCAGTTCTCCAGTTCTCCAGTTCTCCAGTTCTCCAGTTTTCCAGTTCTCCAGTTCTCCAGTTCCCTAAATCTCCAGTTCCCTAAAACTCCAGTTCTCTAGCCATGTAGCCCTACAGTTCTCCAGTTCTCCAGATCTCCAGATCTCTAGTTCTCTAGCTGGGGCTCTAGCCATCTAGATCCCCAGATCTCTAGTTCTCCAGCCCTCTGGCCCCTGGCACACTAATCCCACCACATCTTACTCTCTGCGGTACCCTTTGAGCCCCTCACTCAATGCCGCATTGATGTTGTCTAGCTTCAACTTCGCTACTGCATCTGGAAAGTCTCCGTTATAAAAAACAACCACATAAAGTGTACTCTCCTGGTCTTCCTGGTCCTGCTCCGAGTCGTACTTCACCTTTTCAATGATAGCCTTAATACCAAACTCAAACTCGAGCAACGTCCAATCCTCAACATTTTCCAGCTGGAAATTGTTCACAGCTAGCAACGAATAGATCTTCAAGTTATCTGTGGATATCTCCGAAACGGCTTCGTCAAGCGACGTGACAGTAGTGAGCGGCAACCCGGACTTCGAAAGTAACGAAATTGCAAACGGCGACGAGGTGGACGTCTTGACTGAAGCAGCCCTCAATCCTTGTGTCAACACCTTTGATATCTGTTTCAGCTGGAGCATGGTTTTCTCTTTTTTTCTTCCCTTTTTTTCGCAATTGTTGGTATCTATCTACAACTTGCGTCTGCGTCTTGCTCTCGTAACACTTCTGAAACCGTTACTAGCTAGCCTGTGTTGTTTTTCCTAGTCTTTACTTCACCCATCTAGTGATACCTGCATGAAACATCTACCGTCTCTCACCAGAGCCCTATCATCTATTTATGTCCTGCACACAACCAAACGCGGTTTTGATGTTTTCAATTTTTTTTGCAGATCTTCAAGAAGATGAAAACAACCGGAGCTAGAGCCAAATCGATACAGTTGGAGGCATTGGCAGAACTGATAGATACAGGAGAAGATACAGAAACACACGGAGCACAGGAGAAGCATATATTTGGTACTTTTGAGTCTTTTTTTTTCCATTTTTTTTTTCCATTTGCCTGATACACTTACCGGTTGTTTACGTCTGTGACTTCCTGGTAGAGACATAGTCATAGTATACATTTTGTCATGGATATCCCTAGAAAGAGAACGCTAACGCAGCCCTCTGGCAGCACTAGGATACCGCTAAAGGAAACCAACGGAAACATTCCCTCGCCGGTGTTCAAGAAGGCCAAGCTCAACATTCCGTCTCCTGGAGTACTCAGCACTAGCCATAGCACCAGCACCAGCACCACCACGAACTCCAAACATGTGCAAAGCATTTCTAACAGGCCAATATTGGCACCATCACAAGCACACAACACACACTCCGCCAGCGCTACAGCCACCAAGGCTTCGGTACGTAACACCAGGCTCGAAGGAGACGAGCTCTTGAGCTGGCAAATCTCCTGGAGGAAGATCATGAAGGAACTGATCGCCTATTTTGACACCCAGGGCTGCGACATCACCAGCTCCAATCAAAAATTGGAGCAAAAGAGAGCCGCCAAGGCATTAAAGCTGGTGGGATGCACCATAGCTCCGTTCTTCGAGAGAGACGTAACCATTATAGTCAGTAGAAGACCCTTTGTCAACGGGAAGCAATACCCAACGAACGATATCTTCCACGACGCCATGAATCAGAGAATCAAAGTCTGGAATTATGATAAAGTTTTCAGGTTTTTGAAGAACTTGGAACCCACAAACTCGGCGGGTACTGGAGGCTTGACCGATGCGTCTACATCAGCAACTACCTTGCCAACAGCTTCATTGGTAACAGGTGAACAACAGCATACTGAATTGTACAATCTTTTGAAAGAGGAAAAGATCTTCGGTAATAATGATAGAGACCCCAACGCAAGAAGAGATGATTTACACTATCTTGAGAAAAATTATTTATATTCGTACGACTTGAGCCAAACCATTAGACCAATTGCCGTTCGAGAATGGTATGAAAATGCTTTCCCGGTCTTGAATCTCACATTGGATGGGAAATGTCCCTTTATAGTGGACTCCACTTCCATAGCTGAGCAAAATCTGGAAAGAAGAAAGTTGAGAAGAGCTCAAAAGTTTGAAGCTACCAAAAGTTATAGAGATTTGTTGAAAGAAGCTACTAATAGAATAATTAACAGTGCAATGGGGTTAAAGAGAGGTAATTTCAGTAGTACTAGCACGAGTACTGATAGAACTGAAGATGACCAAGATTATGATGTGGATGAAATAGAGCCAGAGAAAGATAATGATAATGGAAAAGAGGAAGGTAAACAAGATGGTGAAGAAGGCGACCAGGAAGTAGAACAGGAAGAACAGGATGAAAAACAGAATAGTGACGAACGAACTGAAGATGACCTTGAAAACATTAACCCACTCACTACCAAATATCAATTCAAGGCACCTCCTGCTCCATTATTGCGACAATCATCGGTAATGCATGCCAATGATTCTAATTCAAAATATTATGAAGTAGCAGCCTCAGGTTTTAACGGAGCATCTAATGCAGCACAGTGTTCCATGGATTCTACGTTGAACAGCAACACCATTTCAAAGATGCATATTAATGAGAATGCATTGATAGGAAATGGATTGGGGCCAAGCGTTTCTCAAGTTCCATCGAAAAACATTAATAACTTGAAGAGGAGAATTTTCATGAAAAAGCAGAAGGAGGGAAAGAAGCCTTCTCATAAGGACCATCACAGTAACACTAATAAGGATAAAGAATTGAAACCTGGGTACTGTGAAAATTGTAGAGTCAAATACGATCATTTTGAAGACCATATTCTTACCAACAGGCATCGTAATTTTGCTTGCGACGATGAGAACTTCAAAGACATCGATGAATTGATCTCGACTTTAAACGAAAGTAAGAGTCTTGGGTATGTGACTTCAAACGGTGACTATAGATATGATTATGGGGGATATAATAACTAGCATGGCTACAGTAGCTACTATATATATATAGATTTGTATATCAATTGCATATAAATACAAAGAATTGAAGAGATCTAAGTGCTGCAGTAATTAATTGCAGCCATTCTTCTGTACTGCGTCTTTCAGCTCACTTTCGAGAACAATATTCAACATATTTTATGGGCATGTTATAAATAGCATGACTGAATCAGCCAATATGTGCAAATTTTGAATATTCATTGGAAGTTACCTTACCCTTGTACTTTTCACATCAATTGCAGCCATTTTTTGGTACTTAATTTTCAATGCACCCTCGAGAAAAAAATCCATGCATGGAAATGCGCACACTAAATTTTTCACTTGCACATTTTTTTTTTTACATGTTAGAATGCTAAGTGACTAGATATGAGTTATACAGTGCCGCAAATGCTTATCAGAAGCTCTCTTCAAAGGGGGTTACAGTATAATGCAACTAGACAGTATTCCGATTTCTTGAGAGACCTTCCGAAAGTCGGAGGGGTGTCTAGATTCGGTAAGAAGAAGGTGCCACCTGCGACTTCATATACAAAAGCGGTGCAAGCACCAGCGGCGACATCTGATGCTCAGAAGAAGCCAACGCAGAATCGAACACAACAAAGACCGAAGGCTCAAGCACAGGCAAAGACGCAGGCGAAGACTCAGGCCCAGAATCAAGCACAAGGACAAGCGAGATCACAGATCTCTTTAGGAAACAGGTTTGCCAATAAGTATACCAATGCTCGCGCTCTGAGTGGAAATACGAATCAGCTAAGTGCATACGAAAGAGCAAAGGAGGAGTTGAAGAAAGTGCAACAAAAAAATAGTAAGGCAAAGCCTGCTTTGAAAGGGAAGAATCCTGCTTATGGGAGGAAAGCCAGTACAAAGAAGGAAGTTGCTAAAATCAATATAGCCATCCCCACATTCGTGACGGTCTCCAATCTCGCCAGTATAATGGGAGTCTATCTTAACGACTTACTTAAAAAATTGGAAGAGTTGGGATTTGAAGACATGAGACACGATTATATTTTAGATAAAGAGAATGCATCATTGATTGCAGATGAATTTGGTTTCCAAGTAACCATGAATGACGACTTGGGGGCTGATCTATTTCCTGCTGAAGTCGTTGCAGACAAATTGAAGCCCAGAGCACCTATCGTAACAATAATGGGCCACGTTGATCATGGAAAAACCACGATTTTAGATAATTTAAGAAAATCATCCATTGTGGATAAAGAGCATGGTGGGATTACTCAACATATTGGTGCTTTTTCAGTGATTACCCCAATCTCCAAGAAGAAGATTACATTCTTAGATACCCCTGGCCATGCCGCTTTCTTGAAGATGCGTGAGAGGGGTGCCAATATAACTGATATTGTCATTTTAGTTGTTGCAGCAGATGATTCAGTTATGCCTCAAACCATTGAAGCTATCAAACATGCCAAGAAGTCCGGAGTTCCAATTATTGTAGCCATCAATAAATGTGATAAACCTACTGCCAACCCAGATAAGGTTGTTGCAGATGTGTCAAGTCATGGTATTGAAGTAGAAGACTACGGTGGAGATACCCAAACTGTGAGAGTTTCAGGAAAGACTGGCTTGAATATGGATAAATTGGAAGAATCTGTCATTACCTTAAGCGAATTATGTGATTTACAAGCAGAACCAACTGGTGTCCCTGCTGAAGGTTGGGTCATTGAATCTGAAGTGAAAAAGGGACTAGGTAATGTTGCCACTGTTTTGGTGAAGCGTGGAACTATGAAAACTGGAAGTTTTATAGTTGCAGGTGAAACGTACTGTAAAATTAGAGGAATGAGAGACGAACTGGGCAAACAAATCAAAGTTGCTGGCCCATCGACCCCTGTTGAAATTTGGGGCTGGAAAGAATTACCTGGTGCTGGGGATGAAGTAATTGAGAGTAAAACTGAACAATTTGCCAAGAAGGTCATTGAAAACAGAACAGCTAGAGGGAAACAGATACAAGCTTCTAAAGACATCGAATTGATCAATGCCAAAAGGAAACTGGATTTGAGAGAAGCTGAAAGACAGGACAAATTAAATGAACTAAAATTGGCTGGACTAGACATCAATGACTTGAGAGATAGCGACTTGGAAGATCTTGGCGGTGCTGATGAATCCAAGGACAAGTGTAAGAAGATGAATTTCATAATTAAATCTGATGTTTTTGGATCGGCTGAGGCTATCAAGGAGAGTATCAATGGGCTAGGTAATGACGAGGTCAAGGCTGTAGTTGTATTTGAAGAAGCTGGCTTGCCCACTGATAATGACCTCGATAGAGCTGAAGCTGCAAATGCCCAGATCCTTTGTTTTAACATTAAAGTTGGGAAAGATATTCAGGCAAAGGCTGCACAAAGAAATATTGAGATCAAAGAGCATAATGTTATATACCATCTTATTGAAGACGTCACAAAAGTACTTACAGATCAATTAGCACCTCGTATCGAAAGAAAATTTTTAGCTGAAATCGATGTTAGAGATATCTTTACGATTACGGGCAGAAATAAGAACAAATTCAAAATTGCTGGTTGTATGGTGGCTACAGGATTGATTAAGAGAACTTCCCTCGTATTGGTAGAGAGAAAAGGAAAGGAAGTATTTAAAGGTAAGTTATCATCTTTAAAGCACGTCAAGGACGATGTTAACGAAGTGAAGAAGGGTTCTGAGTGTGGTATACAATTAGAAGGTTGGGAAGAATTTGAAAAGGGCGATGTAATCAAAGTTTATGAAGAGGTGGTACACCCAAGGTACTTGTAATAAACTTCAAGTAAAAAAGTATAAAATTTAGAAATATTCCAAGGCAGAGTCATAGAAGGAAAAGAAATCGAACTACCTAGAACATTCATAGATGGCAGAAGAATCTCTATACTTGGTCATAGAGTGGGGATCAAGACTCTTGTATATAATCCTGTATATAGTACAATACGATCTTTTTTTTTTTGCAATTTGTTGTTCCAAACTTGCGATGATCATCGCCATTGGCACAAGTAAGACGGTAGTTAGTAATAGAAAATAGCAGATATGAGCTCTCACGATGCATATTCTTCTGAAGAAGAGGATGAATTTGATAGAAATTCAAAATCCAATGTTTTAATAGGATTGGTTGACGTTAAAATAGATGGAAACGAAGATGAGCCAACCTTTGAAGATACAATTCTTGGAGGGCAGCCGGTTTGGTTGCATTCCAATTCACGTCCCAAGGACGAATTATTGACATGTGGTAATTGTGGAAAAATGATGGCCATGTTGTTGCAAGCTTTTTCTCCGTTCGACGATGAGTTGTACGATAGAGTAATTTACATCTTTGCATGTCCTGACACAAGAACATGCTCTAAGAAAGCCAATAGCGTGAAGGCTATTAGGGGTATATGTAAAGACCCAAGTAAAATCAGTCAGTTACAAAAAGAGGAGGAAACTGCATTAAAAAAGTCATTAGACGAAAAGTTGAAGTTAGAAGAGAAGAAAAAAATACAATTTGAAGCTACCAAAGACTTATTCGGGAAAGGGAATCAAGCTAGCAATCCATTTAGTGCTAGTGACAATCCGTTCAGTCAAGGTGAAAACCCATTTGAGAGGAAGGCAGAGAATCCATTTACAGCCAAAGCAATTCCTGATCCATCTGGAAGTTCCCCAAAGACAGAAAAGGAATCGTATGCTGATGCTGCCAAGAAGAACCAGGTAGCTTCCACAGCAGTTCGAACCACAAGAGCCGACAGCATCGAGTTACCAGAGTACACCAGTTACTTTTTATATGTTCAGGGTGAAAAGTATAAGAAATTCACCGATCCTGACCTTGAAAAATATAAGCATTTAACAGAAATGGATGTTGATTCCGGTAGTGGGTCGGGAAGTAGCAAAGGGGGAAAAGGAGGCTCAGATTCGTCTGCTCAGCTTGACCCTGGAGCCGCCAAGATCTCCAATATGTTGGACGACACAGTATTCGAAGCATTCACCAACAAGGTTAAACATAATCCATCACAGGTACTTAGGTACGAGCTTGGAGGTAAACCATTACTCTACACTGGAAGAGACTCCACAGCAGCCAAGTTTCTTGGTAAAGAGATCACCATACCTAAACCTGGATACAATCCGTCATCTTCGAGACAATTCGAACTTCAGCTCATGCCCAAGGCTATTATGGACTTAGAGAGCGATATCATCAAAAAGGATATACTAGAAGGAATGGAATGGGGAACTATAATAGTTGCAACAGACGTTGAAGACTACATTCCTGAATTGGATGAGAATTATGTTGGATACGTAGAAGAATGGTGTGGGGTACAATGGGAAGAACTGGTTTAAGATTAGAGTTAGACCTCGAAGGTTTGAAACCTAGTATGCTTTTTGAGAATGCTTTTCAAGAACAGAGTTATGGAATCTTTTGATGAACTGAAACAAAGTTTAGAAGTTGACCAAGGTTCACTATTGCCATATTTAAAGTGTATATAGTTAATAACATAATATAAGCTCAGCGATATGTAGTAGAGGACTATCAGGCATGAACACCAGGCGTTAATACTAAGCATTGCAACCTATATGTATATGTCTTCCTCAGATGTTCGGTATTGCGACTTCAAAGTGTATATAGTATATAGCCCAAGATAATTAAAGCTAAGCGACTGCAGGAGATGAAATGCCAGCAGTTGCACGCATATATACACCCATACAGACACCTATACATACACATATACAGACACCCATAGATACACCCATAGATACACACACATACACACACATACACACACATATTCCATGTATCGCTCTACTATAGCAGATTGCAAAGCAAGAGAATTTAAAGCGCGATCAAAATGCAGCACATCTGCGCGCATTTAGGGTATTCTATGCACCTGTAAATGCAGAAAATAAGGCCCATCACAACCAACAAAAGAGGACGTAGCATGGTGCTACAACCCCCTTCAAATGTTCTAAGTGCTATAGCAAGCTCATTATCAGAGAAGTACAGATTCCCTCACTTCAAGTGAGACGCAATGGTGGCATTCAACGGCTCCTATACGGTATTTCCGCGCCCAACCTAAATGTATAATTTAGTAAAAGGCGAACATGGGTCGATGCGCAATGACGTACATCACATAGTAATTGACCATATTTTTTTCTATTTTTGCTAATGTCTGGCGCTGGAGCAATGGTGTTCCAAGTTGAAGCATGAGACGCTGATCTGTTTCATATGGATGCACAACAAACCAAACAAGCCTTGTACAAAGGAGGAATCGCATTACCAATAACCACTTAACAGCAATAGCAGTCCCCTACCAGCTCCAACACAGCTCCAACGACTTCCCCTATCCAGAGAGAGACCATCCAAGGCGTTCGAATATAAATAGAAACTGAACCAAAAAAAAAAAAAAATTACGTAGGTACGCCTGTTCTCGTTTTTCATTTTTCCTAAGTCTCACTTGGCTGCTTTGCATTGCTCACAACGCTTCGGAAAGAGCTCTAGATAGACTAGCGATGCACTTGTGATTTTCTTCGATTCAATTATCTCGGTTTTACTTTTCTGTTGATATATATATATTATCTTGTCAAAAAAAGGTTTACTTCTATTCGCGTAGGCACACAGTATCCCGCAAAGCACCTTTTATTTTGACTCTTATCTTTCGCTTATCATAATGTCAGCCTCAAGCTCAGATGAAGAAACCTTCAAATCAAACATAAATCTACCCAACTTCAATCTAAGGAAGAAACAACCGAAGCCTAATCGCAAGAGAAACCTCGCTAAAGCCGGACAGAAACTCAAATCGGGAGGAAAGGCAGTGAGATTCCCTCTGAATCCCCTGCTGAACCGTCATTCCACGATCAGTACATCAACGAAAAATGATGATTCAAGCGATTCAGATTTTCTGATTCAAGAAGGCGTCAGTATGGAACCTGAATTTGACTCAAACTTACCTAACTTCACATCTTTTAACCCAGGCATTGGAACATCTTCACGTATGGAAAACAACGATGATGGCGAAAGTGAAGAAGATGAGGAAGAAGAGGACGAAGACGATGTCGATAGGAGGTTAAGTTCTGCGGTGCCACAGTACTCCGATGATGATGACAGCTCAGTAAACGAATCTGTGCATCCTTTTGAACAGCCGCCTGCTCCCTTACAAGAACATCAGACAAGAAGATCTTCACAATCGTCACATAACATATTCCGTAGAAATTCCAGGCAGAATTCCGTAAGCACAGATATCACCGAACAAAGAGAGGACGCCACTTCATCCCGTTCCTTGAATTCCGAAGAAAAAGCGTCAGGTTTCAGGCAGCTTTTGCGCAGAATGACATTAGTAGGTGATAATCCAGCAGAGGATGCTACCTTTTCCGAAGCTGCGCCATCTGCCTCGGATACTTTCCTTGGCAGAGTCTTGAGTCTCTCGCAGAATGGTGGTACTGGTCTTAGTGGAGGAGGTTTGGCACCAGGAGGCTCTAGGCAGACAGACCCGAGACTCAATAACATTGATGAAGAATCTGAGGTAGGGTTGGATCCAGAAGATCCAATGTCTGAAGCCATTGAGTTGAAAAGGATGGACTTTGCAAAACTAAGTGAAGAAGCTCAGCATTTGATATCAGGGCATGTACCAGAGTCTAAAAAATTGATGAAGCATTTAGATATAGATGAAGTCCACGAAGAATCTCCCACTGGAAGGTCCCAGGACTTAGAAAAAGAAAACACCGAAGTGAATCATACGCCCCCTCCCAACGAAGAGTCTGAAGAATTCCTAGCTCCAAATCCCGATCTTTTCCTTAGAGGTGAAGGTCGTCATGAAGATGACGACTACATGATGTTAGACGAAGAAGTAGGAGGTGGTTACATTCCACCACCAAGTAAAGTTCATGCTGGTGTGCTTTCATCCTTACTTAAACTTTATCAGAATCCTCAAGAAGCAAAGTCCTCAGGATCATTTGCCACAACATCAGGCGGAACTACTTTAGCTGGCGATCAAGATGATGATTATATGTATGAAGGAAAGCGTTCACACACTACGGAATATAAAAAGATCAAGAAAGGAATACGTAATGCTCCTAGACATTTGATCAATGTCATACCAGGAAGCAAGAAAAAGACTGCCATAGCTGATACGACCAATAGCTCAGGTGAAAGCCCTACAAATGAAAAGTTTGGCAGTGGTAATGATTCTGAAGATGGTGAACTTGATGAAAGTGCTCGTGCATTACCTTCTTTCCAGAATGCCAAACCTAAGTTTGCCCCTAAAAAGCAAACAAATGTAAAAGTTCCAAAGTTTACAGGTAAGAACAAGAAGAATAAGTTAGCTCAACAACTTCGTATTACAGTACATATTGCTGACATTCTTCAAAGACAAAGATTTATATTGAGAATGTGCAAGGCGCTTATGTTATTTGGTGCACCTACTCATAGATTGGAGGAATATATGATTATGACAAGTAGAGTATTGGAGATTGACGGTCAATTTATGTACTTCCCAGGTTGTATGATTGTTGCATTTGGTGATGCTGCTACCAGAACATCTGAAGTTCATTTAGTTCGTTGTGCCCAAGGGTTGAACCTTTCTAAATTACGAGATTCTCACGCAATTTATAAGAGTGTTATCCACGATTATGCTGGAGTTGAAGAGTCTGCTGTTAAATTGGAAGAATTATTGAAAAGAAAGAACTTATATCCTCCATGGATGTGTGTGATTTTTTACGGCATAGGTTCATCGATGGTAGCCCCCTTCGCTTTTGGTGGAGGATGGTACGATATTCCAATTTGCTTCTTTGTAGGATGCTGTGTGGGTTACTTACAATTTTTTGTATCATCAAAATCGAATTTATACTCCTCCGTTTTTGAAGTTACTTCTTCTATCGTTGTTAGTTTTATTGCAAGAGGAATTGGAAGTATCAGTGGTGGTCACTTTTGTTTCGCAGCTATTGCTCAAGGGTCTTTGGCATTGATTTTGCCTGGGTATATTATTCTTTGTGGGTCATTAGAATTGCAATCGAGAAACTTAGTTGCTGGATCCGTTAGAATGTTTTACGCTATTATTTACTCCTTATTTATAGGATTTGGGATTACGTTGGGAGCTTCATTATTTGGGTGGGTTTATAAAGATGCTACATCTGACTCAGAATGCCCATCTGGGCACAATATGAGTGCTATCTATAGAATTATCTTCGTTCCAATGTTCTCGATTATTTTAGGAGTCATAAATCAAGCTAGCTGGAGGCAATTGCCAGTTATGGTAGTGATTGCGTCAATTGGTTACATTGCTAACTACTTTGCTGGTAAACATTTTTCAAATGTTACGGAATTTACAGCGGCAATAGGTGCCTTTGTAGTTGGTATATTAGGGAATATGTATTCAAGAATTTGGAAGGGTATGGCAGTTAGTGCTATGTTGCCAGCTATTTTTGTCCAAGTACCTTCCGGTATTGCATCCCAAAGTACATTGTTGACAGGTATTACCACAGCAGACCAAATCACCGGAAGTAATGGAACGACTACCACTACCACAACTTCCAACAGTAGTAGTGCGCTACTGTTCGGGGCTACCATGGTTGAAGTATCCATCGGTATTAGTGTTGGGTTATTTGCTGCAGCTTTATGCGTTTATCCTTTCGGTAAGAAGAGAACCAGTCTTTTCACTTTATAGAGAATTTTATGTAGACTATAAATACATGCATTTGAAGAAGAATTGGATTGAATTGAGAGAGTGATTTGCATTTAGAGGACATGAAAAATAGATTGAAAGTAAGAAGTAATAACATGAGCAGATTACGGTGTAGAGTCATCAGTTCTCAAGTGTGTTGCCTCAGTTGTGGCAGGTATTCTCTTCAGCGAAGAAAGTAGCCGGGTCCCAAGTACCCACGGGTAATGATCTTGAGGTTCATCTCGGAGATATTAGTTCGATCACCGAGTTTAAACTTTAATGAAAATCGGCCCTTTAGCCATTCTTTACCGCCTTCCCTGCCTAGCAAGCTTCCCCAGGATCTGTAGCTCTTATCAGCGCTGTACGACGTACTAAGTCTACCACATTTGAATACAGTACCTGATATCGTCCCCTGGCGGTAAAGTGAATATGCTAACGTAGTAGTGAAGCGGTGTCGGCGTTTCGTTTCAAAAATCCCGAGGCGCATCATGATGCGGAACCGCTGATAGATAAGAAAAATCTATAAAATATTCTGTACGCGCCTTCTACAAGCTGCATGGAAAGGTAATATTGCTGCAACATAGACATATATACAGTTGACAACGAATGATGCTGGAAACAAAGCAAGAAGCTGATATTACTGTACTTTCCAGTGAAGAAGAACTATATTTGGACCCAAAGAAAGAGGCTAGAGTGGTACGCAAGTTGGATAGAAATGTTCTCCCAATATTGGGATTGATCTACTTCCTCTGCGCGCTTGACCGGTCCAACATTGGAAACTCCGTTTCCGCTGGATTGCAAGAGAGTATTGGGTTAACGAATTCAGAGTATTCCAATGTAGTTTCGTTGCTTTACGTGACGTACATCTTATCTGAGATGCCCGGTACATTGTTGTTGAAAAAATTGAAGCCTCACAGGTACTTAGGATTCTGTGGGTTATGTTGGAGTTTGGTAACAATCGGAACAACTTTTGTCGGTAATTATGGACATCTTTTGGCTTGTAGGATGTTATTGGGGTTATTTGAAGGTAGTTACTTCCCATGTATTATGCTCTATGTTTCTATCTTTTATAAAAAGGAGGAACAGGGGTTGAGAATGGCCATCTTGTTGCTGTGTGCTGGTCTTGCAGGTGCATTCGGTGGGTTGATCAGTTATGCTTTGGTTCAAGTCCAGACAACAAATCCCTGGTTACAGGGATATAGATTAATTTACTTGGTTGAAGGACTTATCACGATATGTGCCATTCCATTGATATTCTTTTGGTTACCAGACGATGAAAATAGTGGGAAATTCTTCAACGATAGCGATAGAGAAGTAATGGCCATCCGTTCCAAGCAAAGATCAAACTATATGGGAGAAGAAGGATTTCTGTGGGTTGAAATTAAGAAGGCATATTTGGATCCAAAGACATATTTCAGTATGATTATTCAATTTTGTCAAGATTTAATTTTGTATTCATTCTCTACGTTCTTACCTAATATCTTGAAATCCGGCTTGGGCTATAACACCAATGAAGCGCAGTATATGACCATCCCTGTGTATATTGTAAGTGTTATTGCAGTCATTTCAATCTCATATTTGAGCGATAGAACTAGCCTTAGAGGGCCCTTTATTGCTGGTGCCAACGCTTTGGGGATTATTGGATACATTATATTGTTGGCAAGCGGAAACAACAAGGCTAAGTACTTTGCTTGTTACTTAATAGCATTCCCATTGTACATATGTCCAGGTTTGAATTTATCGTGGACAGCAAACAACTCGTACCCTCATTACAGAAGGGCAACGTCGATGGGATCGAATCAAACCCTTGGTAACCTTTCTGGAGTCATTGCTGGTCAAGTCTATAGGAATTCACCATACGTTTTGGGCCATTCCTTTGGGTTAGGGTGCTTGTGTGTTTCAATTATTGCAGTTGCCTTAAATACTCTTTGGTTGAGATATTTAAATAACGAAAAGGAGAGAATTTTGAACGGTGAAAAGGTAGATAACAAGTCCGAAAGAACAGGTGACCACGAACTTGACTTCAGGTATTGCTATTAGAATAATGGCTGCGAAAAGTCTATGTAGCACAACCTTCGCCAATAACCAGGTTCACTCGGAAAGCCCTCTATGTAACCAGTTGAAATTGAGCGACGTTATTGATTTCTGGGAGATAAATATATACATACATATACAAATAAAATGAATAATCGTGTACCTAAACGGTTTGAGGGTGTGATGCCTTACTGTAGCTGGGGATGTGCGACTTCGAATAAAGCAATGAAAAGGCACCAATCCTTACTGATAATAGAGGTGAAATTCCCCTCAAAGGCAAATCAAAGGCCAACTAGTATCATTATGTTTCTCGAAAGCAACACACTTACTCATTTTCACAAGCACCTGCTCCTGTTGACAAGCATGACACTCTCGTCCTTCAACCTTCTTCGATCTTTTGGTTGCATTTTGTGCTCGCTTTGTGTAACAACGTTTCTGAAAAAAAAGTGATTCATCAGTACAGCCTAATTTACTATCGGACTGGACATTCAGTTACGATAGAATAAAGCAAACGAAAAAGGCAATTACGATGGTCGGATATGCTCAGGAAGAAGACGACTATGACATCGCATCTGATGGCGAAGAATTCAATGAAGATACCTTGGACGATGATGAGTATGAACAGCTCTATGCTCAGTTGCCTCTCCTAAAGAAGGAACTTGAGAGCTACAACGACGACATTCAAGAAATTGATATGAAGGAAGCCCTTTATTTTAACTATTACAAGATAAATGAAGCAGTAGAAGAATTAAAGGACAAATATCCCAAGAAAAAGAAAGGTATGTATACAATTTCAACAAGACAAATTCAAAGAAGCGGAGAGGTACTTACTCTTGCTTCCCTTGCGTATAAGGCTATCAGGCTCACTCTATTCTCCTCAGGGTCCAATTTCTATACCTCTCTCCAGCCGCTTTGAAACTTGTAAACCTGCAAAAAGTTTTAACTTAAAGTTCTAGCATCCTAAACAACGTTAGTTATAATACCACCGCCTTCTCCGGTACTGGGAAACAGCTCGCCTGCTCCAGAGATCAAGAAGCCCATGTCAAAATTGGCTCAACTCGCCCATATGAGGAAGCAGCAGCAGCAGCAGCAGCAGCAGCAGCAGCAGCAGCTGACGCAGCTGACGCAGGAGCTGAAACTAAAAGAAGTTTCAGAGTTCCAGGAAGGTGGAGATAGGAAGCCACCTTCAAAGCTAGCATTATTGGCCAAGTCAAGAGCAGCAAGTGCAAACAGATCAGCATCAAGTTTAGATAACCTCAAAAGAGTGCCGAAGGACACAACAGAAACCAAGAAAACCCTTTCACTAGGAGGAAACATCACTAATTCTAGCATAAGAATGTTGCGTAAGAGAACGAAGGAAGATGCTGAAGCTCATTCGTTCCCAATGCCCGACACCGCTCCAGATGTACTCAATGACAGAGTGAGCAGTACAACTAATGTAACGAAGAAGCTGTCGGCTGATATTCCTCCATATAACGTTGTTTTCGATGACTCTAACTTACTTAAACTTGCAAAGTCACCTTTGTCATGCTTCTTGTTCAATGAAAACGATGTAGACGATGTGACTAAGAAGAAAAGGAAATTGAACCAGTATAAAGATATTTTTGAACCGATTACTAACCATGAAGTTAATTCGAAGACTGCCAAAAAGATCCAGGCTAGCTTTGATGAGCCAAGCCCTGATCAGAAGGTTTTAGATGCGCAAAGTGCAGCATTTGAGGCAAATATGGGTGGGTTGAGCATCGAAGAAGCTAAAAACCAACAGGAGAAGAAAGAAAAGGAGGTTAAGAAAGACGTAGTGATTAAACAGACTAAGCCTTTCAAGAAAATTGATTTAGACTCAAAGCTAAAGTCAAGTGACAATTACCAGAAACCAAGTAAGTCCTTTGTGGTCATTGGACACGTGGACGCTGGGAAATCTACACTTTTAGGTAGAATTCTCTATGATGTGGGAGTGGTTGACGCCAAGCAACTCAATAAGCTCACTAGAGAAGCCGACAAAGCAGGGAAGGGGTCCTTTGCATTAGCCTGGATCATGGACCAGACCACCGAGGAAAGATCCAGAGGTGTTACTGTTGACATTTGTGCAACAAACTTTGAAACTGCAAAAGCCAAGTATACTGCTATAGATGCACCAGGGCATAAGGATTTCGTTCCTCAGATGATTAGTGGAGTTACCCAGGCAAATTATGCGGTGGTGGTCATAGACTCTATCAATGGAGAATTTGAATCCGGATTCAATATGGATGGTCAGACCAAAGAACATACTCTTTTGGCTCGTTACTTAGGAGTGGAGAGAATCATTGTGGCAGTAAATAAGATGGATAAAGAAAAGTGGTCACAGGATAGATTCAAGGAAATTCAACACCAAATGTCAGAATTTTTGACCAATCCTGAGGATGATGTTGCATTTAAACCCGAACAAATTGAATTTATACCTCTTTCGGGCTTGACGGGGAACAACCTTGTGAAAAGAGATCAAAGCATTAAGGAATTCTCATGGTACACTGGGCCCACATTGATAGAGTATTTGGATCTGTTGGATATCCCTAAAGGACAACAAATTAAATCAGGTGAAGAGTTTTCTAAAGAAGAGTTTAAGCTAACTATTAATGACGTATTTGAATCATCAAATTCTGATTTCGTAGTAACCGGAAAGATCATATCTGGAGTGGTGCAACCAGGAGAAACCGTGAATATTTTACCTAGTAATGAGTTTGCTCAAGTTCAATCGATTACCACGTCTGTATCTGATCAACAGAATGTTGATTTTGCCATACAGGGAGAAATAGCACTGTTGAAGTTCAAGTCGAACCAGTTGAAAAATACGATTACTTCTATTGCGACTGGAGACATAATTTCAGGCTTGAACTCCCCAATTAAATCTACTGATACGCTCACCTGTGAAGTCAAATTGTTCCAAATGTCCAAGCCATTGCTTGTTGGAACTCCATTTGTCTTGTTTAGGAACACATTTCAATCACTGGCCAGAATCACCAAAATTATTGAAATAGTGCTGGATGGCAAAAAGAAGAAGAAGAAAATGCACTTAGTATCAAGGCAAGTCGCCATCATTGAGATCCAATGTGAAAGACCACTCCCCGTTGCAACCTACGAGCAAAATGAGATACTTGGTAGAGTAGTATTGAGAAGGGAGGGATTGACTATTGGGGCCGGGAAGATTGTCGAAGTATAGAGAAGGCTATAGTAAAGAAGGAGGACACCATATCAGTTGCGTCAGCTGAATTATATTGTATTTGTATTTATGATTAGCTATGGAGTGGGCTCGACTTTTATCTATGTTATATAGTCCAAAAACAATATCAAGAGTGCTACTACTATACTAGTAGTTATTATTATTCTAGAACCCGTCTTATTCCTAGATGTAGCATTTGTCAAGCTCTTATTACCCATTTTAACGTCCAATTCGATTTGTCCTTGGTTGTCTAGCAAGTTCTCGATCTGCTCTGATTGACTTTCGAGTTGGAACGTAAGTTCAGCCTGTAGCTTCACTATGTCCATCATGGACCCACGAAGCTTCTCAACTTGCTGAAATTGATTCGTCTTGAGAGTCAAGAATTCCTGGTTTTCTGCATCGAGTGACTGCACTTGTTCCTGGCTTAGAAGAAGACCAGAGGCAGGAGAACCAGCTCGGTCCATACTCTCTAACTCTTCCGGCGGTATGTTGCTTGTATTTATTACATATGGTTCTTCAGAAGGAACATTGAAGTCATCGAGATCGTACTCATGCTCACCCAAATTCTGGAAGTTCAACAAGTTTAACTGTCTTTCTCTTTGGTATCTCTTGATCTGCATCTTTTCAAACTTTTTGTTGACGTTATTCGTCAAGTTGTTCAACGACTTGAGCACTTGTGTTCTGTGCGTGCTAGTCGTTGCTTGGAACAAAACCCAGTCATCTTCTTCGTCATTACCACTTCCGAAGATACTACCCATCCAGCCTGATCCAGCACTACGTGCCTTAATAGTAGAATTTGCTCTATTTTGCCTCTCTCTTTCGTAGTTCTGGAGCAATTTCAATTTCTTGAACAATTGCTGAATCTCGGCCTGGAAGTCTTCGTCGATCTTATTCTTGTCCTCAATGGAGAGCGAGTCTGGCCGGCTCGTAGTATCTTGAACTTCAAGGTAGTACGTACGAACTTCAGTTACAAACTGATCCAATTTGGATAAGAGAACTCTGAATTCTAGGCACTCTTTGAGAAAGGTATCGTTAATCTTGAACTGCTCGTTCACCTTGGAGCTGGGCAATTCATTGGGTTTCTTGGTGCTTTTCAGGTGCTGTTCTTTCTCGTTTGTAACTTCTTTCGTTGCTGCTTCCACTATACTAACACATTGCCTGAAAAGAGGAGTCAAATCAGACATACTGGCCGATATCTGTGGTATATCTCTGGAGTTCTTCTCTTGAGATCACTCTTCCTAAGCGTCTACAAGTTTTTGGGATCTGGCATATTCGCGTATGCAGGAAAATGCAACCATTTCGTGAAGGTTGGGAAGATGGTACTAGGGTAGCTACGAAAGAAGCCAGAGATGGGAAAAGTGAAGTTTTATGTATATAGGTGGGTAGGTAAGAAGATGTAGATGGAAGAAAACTTGCACTTTTTCTTTTTTCCTCTTTTTGGCTGCATTTGGCAGAAATTGAGTTCACTTATCATCGCTGCCTCACATCGTAGTACTGGTTCACTACTGAACAAGATAGCACTTGCTACCGATGGAAAGCAGCTGTGCTCCTCTAGCTACAACTCGCTCTACGCCCTTTTACTGTCAATTGGTTATTGTAATATGTCATATATTTCAGAATATTTAGAAGTGGACACTTTTTCATTTCTCCGATCCTTTTGCTCCTCTCTCAACCATTGAGGAAGTCGACACACTCAGTCACATCGATCTGGTCTAAACCAGGGCCGTGATATCCGCCACTTTCGAAGCTCTGAGTCACATACACAAGATTCCATCTCCCATTGAAGCTGTTACCGTGTATACTAGGGTTTGCATAGTTGTACTCTCTCTTCTCTTCTGGTGTCATGTTCACATATGCGTGGTACTCCGGAGCTCCAGGTCTAATAATATTGTCACCAACCAAGACTGTACCAGGTGCCACCAAATTCAAAGATTCCAAGATTCTAAGATCTGGAACGTAAAGATCCTTCCTGTGATCAATTAATACAAAGTCGAAAGGAGTATATTTACCGTCGTTTTCCTTTCTTATTCTTTGCTCGAATTCGACTAACGTATCTGCTGCTGGTCCTACAATTATCTCTACTCTATCTTCCAATCCAGCAAGTTTAACGAATTTACGAGCAATTGATGCAAACTTTTCACTGATTTCGAAGGAATAGTATTTAGATTTGGGGTTTGCGTTGGGTGAGTCTAATTCAAGTAAATGGGTCAAAAGAAGGGCAGAGTAACCCATGTAACAGCCCAACTCCGCGAAGAGCAATGGTTCAGTAGTTGTACTTGAAGATTTCTTTCTTTTCGTTAATTCCTTTCTGATGATTTCTGCTTTTTCACGTCCAAGAAACATAGCAACTGGACAGTGTTCTTCAATCAATTCAAGTACTTTGGCTGGGTTACCCTGAACCTTGTCTAAGGTTTCCTGGGGTAATGAGAAAATCGACTTCTCGAGGTTGGCTTCCTTGTCACTCATGCTAAAATAATTACTTACAGAAGAAGCTAAAGAGAACATACAATAAAGTAATAAATAAATTAGTATAAATTACACTTCCCACTTCCTACATAATCGTCCCACCTCGACGATCTACCTATCTATATATATTCCCCACATTCTATTTAAGTGTATGCAACATTGCGTGATTCACCGGGAAAAAAGGTGGTAGACAGAAACTTCGTGTATACACAATGAACTAAGCCATCACCATACACCGATATCGCTAATGGAATAGGGTTTATGTTTGCTGCTCGTGCTTAGCCGCTCATTGCATTGGCATCAACACTTTTACATCTTTGCCACTTGCCCCGCTTCTACACCTCTATTGTTCCTATTAAGCCTTCTATGAAAATTTCCTCTTTACTAGTACGAAACTTTATATTTTTTAGCACCGAGATGAAATTTAACTTATTATTTGCACTAATTTTCCATGACTGGTGAAGAAACGGTTCATTTCTTAGTATGATCTCACTGGCACTGACAGCGGGGTCACTATCATTATTGTTATTACTATTATTATTTTTATTATTATTATTAGTAGTAGTAGGATCACTGTTCTCCTTACTGCAGTAGATTGGCTTACTTAGTACCAGGCTTATTATTTCGAAAAAATCAGTGTCCCACTTGTACTCGTAGATCGTTAGTAACAACTCTATATAACCAAACTCAGCCGCCCTGACTTGGTGTGACTTATGTTGCATGCATTGCTTGAATAGGTACACATTTCCGTAGAAAAAGTCGTTCTTAGCGTTTGAGCTCATTGCAATGTTTTTGGTGAGTATGTCTAGTAGATCTTGGTTGTGCGAGGATTCGGTTATTACTGGTGTTAATTGTGGACTTCTCCTCGATAGCTCACAGAGAATCTGAATACTTTGCAATGTCACTTCATTAATCTCGTCTATAAATACATTGATAAACTCAGTTAGCTTAGTTAAAAGCTTCGGAGACTGGAACAAAGCCCCTGGCGAGGCTACGGCGAACCAGTGGATTGATTTCAATGCTAGCACGATATCTGTACTACTTTTTGTGCGACTACTACTAGTACTGTAATTTCCGTTATACTGTAGAGGAGATTCTACTACTTCCCTTTCTAGTTTTGAGAAGATATCGTACTTCTGCAACAATCCTATAAACTGCTGATTAGAAGTGAGATTTGGGTGTAAAATGCTTAGCAAGGTGCCAAAGTCAAGCTCATTCTTAGACACCTGAATCCTTATGAACTCCGAAACTATGTTCAAGAAGCAGTATATTGGAACAAATTCGTCCAGATTGTACTTGATGTAGAAATTCAGAATCTCAACTTCATTTAAATGCAACACATAATCCTGCCCTACGTTTGAAACTAACAAATTGGAAATTTGGTTGCATTTGCAGAACTGCTGACTACAGGGAACTACAGAGGAGTTGCTAAGGTTTGGTTTCTTTCTTGCATTGTTTTGCAACATCGATGGACTTGCAGACCTTTTCAATAATGTGGCCATTTTAACTAGTATCACTCCTTTTCAAAATTCAGAATCTACTCTTTCTTATTTTAATGTATGTCTTGTGCCTCTCGCTCTAAACACTGCTCAGACCCCGAACCCTAAAAAATATCTGAACTGAGTCGCTAACCTGTTAAAAAAAAAGGAACCAAGATTAATACGATAATGAGCTAAATATACCTTCTCAAATCATCCTCAGGCCCCACAAAATGGTGTCATACAGTCAGCTCCACGAGTTTATTTTCAACTGTGGTTGCTGGAGATAAGAGGATTATTTTTCTGTACCACCGTTTTTTTCACTATTTTAGGCATTTTTTTTTTTCACTTTACCGTTTATCGTAAAATTTTAATTCCATACTGGAAGTATCCACAGTTTAGGAAAACCCATCAGAGATCCCCTTTAGTAATTGTATCAGCAGCATCGATGTCGGTAGCGTCGCGCTTAGCAGAGCTCAGGAAAAAGAAACTCCAGAGTAAAGAGGACAACAGAAAGGATCTAGCTAAAGATTTCCAAAATCAAAGGCGGAAGTCATTGAAATTAAAGGAATTAGAGAAAACAGCGGAGAAGGATGAAGGGTACGATGAAGATACAGAAAAAAAGAAAGATCCTAGATTAAACAACTTATCGTATACTCTAGAAGAATGCGAAGAGTGGGACGAAAAGAAAAACCTACGCGAACAAGCAAAGAAGAGATCATCAGGGAATGATTATTCCGTACTAGCTGAGCAGGTGTACAACAAAGAAGTACTGAGAATTGAAGTAGATAGAGAAGATTATGCGAAGCAAAAAGCACATGGTGCGGCCAAAAAGGGCACTTATAGGAGCGACAACTATTTAGTTCAGAAGCCAAGTACTGCGAAAGTGAATGCATTGGCAAGCGGGATAATAGAGACAAGCAAGAAACGAGCTGATGCCCTCAGAAAGAAGCAAGAGGCTGCAACCAAAAATGACGATAGCAGCTTCATCAATGAAAAGAACAAGCAGTTTAATATGAAGATAAACAGGGAATATAAATGATGTACATGATAACAGGGAACCCAACGACAGGCTCTCAAACGCAAACGCAAGCGCAAGCAAACTGGCCCGCCGGTATACTCAACAGCACAGCATAATGTACCATAAAAGGTACCATAGACGCATAGACTAATGAGAAAGTAGTTAACCATTACACCTCAATACTACTTCTCACGCAAATGTTTGATGTAGTTTTCCACGCACTAAAATGTAAATTAAGAAGTAGCAGAGCGTATCTAATGCCATGCCATACGAAGTAGCACTCAGAATTTAGTCGTAGATCGTATTCGAAAATGAAGAAAACTGTCTCTTCCTTTTCCACCTACTCTTCTCTATTTCCAACATCATCCCTCCAGACCACTACTCTCCTCTTCCAGAGCACTTCCTGAGCACTCTTCCATCCTCTCCTCTCATACTGCTTAAGTACTAACAGTGCACGGGTTACCCGGATTTTCCACTGTTGAAAAAATTTAATTTTTGTGTTAACAAAAGTCACCGACAGTGAAAACAACGACAGTATTGACTACTACAGCTCGTGCATTTGATTAAGGCAATCGAAAGTGTATATTCCTCTATATATACGTAGACTTATCCCTGCTCGATTGATATCATCATGGCTAGAGAAGAAGATGAGATTATAAAGACAGATGGAATAGAAGAAGGGGAAGACGAAGTCCAAAGAAATGGAGGTGGTGGAGGTGGATTGATTGACGATGATGCCGAAGTATCGGACGAAGGATCTGTAGACTCCTCAGACGAAGACGATGAAGACGATGATGACGAGGAAGCAATTCAAAAGGTTCGTGAAGGATTCATTGTTGATGATGACGAAGAAGAAGATAACGTAAAGAGAAGTAGGAAGCACAAGAAGAGAAAGAGAAGATCGGAAGAAGCAGAGCCCAAAGCTAAGTCCGATAATAATGACATTGATGCCTTGGATGAGGACGATTTGGAATTGTTATTGGAGAATTCAGGTGTCAGAAGAACAACTAATGAACAAAAGAGCCAAGAGGGTAAATTCAAGAGGCTTAAGAGAGCTCAGCAAGACGAAGCAGAAGCCGGCGATGACGAAGACAACGTAAAGGCAAGCAGTCTCAAATCCCAAAGAAGAATAGCAGGAGGATTAAACGATATGTTCTCAGACGATGGTGAGGATGAAGACCAGCTCGAAGACGATGACGATGAACAGCTTGTGCCATCCACAGCTCAGATGTCAATCAGACCCACTGTAGGAGATGACCGTAACATCTTGGACGAGTTTGAAGACTTTATTGAAGATGATGAGTTTTCTGAAGAGGACGAAGACCGTAAGCGTCAACTTGAAAAGCAAAGGGCTGCTCAAAGAGCTCAGAGGGCTGGTCCAAGGTTAGACACCTCTAAGCTTTCCTCGGTTGACAGAGAGTCATTGCAACAGTTATTTGAAGTTTTCGGTAACGGTGCAGAGTACGAATGGGCTTTGGAAGCTCAAGAAATTGAGGATGATGGAAATCGTGAGAATGTAGAGCCAACTTCGTTGGATGAGGTGTTCGAACATGCAGAATTGAAGGAAAGAATGCTTACCGAGGAAGATAACATGATCCGTATTGTTGATATCCCAGAAAGATACCAAAAGTACAGATCCACCTTGAACTATAATGATTTGGAAGGTTCTGAATTGATCAATGAACAACAATGGATTTATAAGTTGTTGTTAAAGGAGAAGAGATCCAGTTTGAGTCCAGAAGTGGAATCCGCCTTCAAAGATGCTGTATACAAGGTTGTTGAGTTTGTTTCCAAAGATTGCTATGAGGTCCCATTTATTTGGGCTCATCGTAGAGATTTCCTTCTCACCACCCTTGATTCTGTGGATCCCATTGATGGCAGCGTTACCTCTCAAGTTCATAAATTGTTATATGAAGATGATTTGTGGAGAATTGTTCAATTGGATATTGAGTATCACTCTCTTTATGAAAAGAGAATAAATATTGAAAGACTTATTGAAAGTTTAGGATTAGAAGGAGATGATCTCGTAAAAGATATTAAGAATTTGGAAACAATGGTTGCCATTCAAGATTTACATGATTACATCAACTTCAATTACTCAAGTGAAATAAGAGAAATCAGCAAGAAGGAAGAAGAAAGGAAATTAGTTGCCGAAGAAGAGAACGAAGAGGATGAAGAGGAAAATCCAGCTTCCTCTTCTTCAACATCTAAATCTAAGAAACATTCTAAATTTGCAGTATTCGAAAGGATAAGGTCCAATGTCTTGTACGATGCTGTAAAAGCATATGGTATTTCTGCCAAAGAATTTGGTGAAAATATTCAGGATCAATCTTCTAAAGGATTCGAGGTTCCTTATCGTATTCATGCCACTGATGACCCATTGGAATCACCTGAAGACTTGATAGAAAAGATCTGTGAAGATGACGAAATCTTATTTAAAGATCCTGCTAACGCAATTCAGGCAGTCAGAAAGACTTTCGCTGAAGAAATCTTCCACAATCCAAAAATTAGACACGAAGTTAGAACTACTTACAAAGATTTTGCATTAGTGAGTTGTACTGTTACAGAAAGAGGTAAGATAATTATTGACAATCACTCCAAGTACGCCGATTTGAAGTATGCCATTAATAGGAGCCCTTCAGATTTGGTCAGTAATCCCGATGTGTTTTTACGTATGTTAGAAGCTGAAGCATTGGGATTATTGGTGGTCCATATTGAAACCAAAGATTATAAGAATTGGTTCCAGTGTATCTTCAATTGTCTTATTTCTGATGGTTCTTCCGATATCAGTGAACAGTGGAACAAGGAAAGAGAGATTGTTCTTGAACTTGCATTTAAGAGATTGACCTCCATGGTTGCATTAAACACCAAGGAAGATTTAAGAAGAGAATGTGAAAGATTAATCTCGGCTGAGGTTAGGAGGAATGTGTTAGATAAAGTTGATCAAGCCCCATACACTCCTCTTGGCTTTGACAAAGGTACTAAACCGAATGTTTTAGCAATTTCCTTCGGTAAAGGTGACTTTGAAAGTGCAGTATTGGGGGTTTATGTTAAAGAAAACGGGAAAGTTGACGAATTTTTTAAGAGTGATTGTAATCCTATCAGAGATAGAGAAAACGAAGAAAAGTTTGCAGGTCAATTGAAAGAATTCTTCGAAAGAACATTGAAAGGACAAGTTCCAGACGTCATTGTTGTTCTGGGTTTCAATGCAACTTCTAAGAGGTTATTCGATAGCGTAAAGAACTTTGTCAGCAACAACAATGTCACAGTTAGTGTTGAAGATGATGAATTAGGAAAGAGAGCAGTACTAATTCCTGTGATTTGGGGTCAAGACGAAACTGCAAGATTATATCAAAATTCTGAAAGGGCGAGACAAGAGTTCATTGATAAATCTGCATTGGCTAAATATTGTGTTGCCTTAGCTCGTTATGTTCAAAGTCCATTACTAGAATATATTTCACTTGGCGAAGATATTTTGAGTTTGACCTTCTGTGAAAATCAAAAGTTAATTTCGAATGACCAAATAATGGAAGCAATTGAAACAGTCTTCGTAGATATTGTGAATATGGTTGGTGTTGAAATAAATGAAGCACTTAGGGATCCACTCACTGCTAAATTATTACCTTACGTTGGTGGTTTGGGTCCAAGAAAAGCTCTGGGATTGATAAGAAACATTAATGGTAAATTAGGAGGTTCATTAATTAATAGAAGTGATCTTATTGAACACGAATTGACAACTGCCAACATTTTCATTAATTGTTCATCATTCTTGAATATTCCATTCGATGAAGGTGTTTCTATGAGAGACTCCTCAATTGAATTGTTGGATGCTACAAGAATCCATCCTGAAGATTATGATTTAGCAAGAAAGATGGCTGCTGATGCATTGGACTTGGATGAGGAAGATATGGTTCACGTCGAAGAACAAGGTGGTATTATATATCAATTAATCCAGGATGGTGCTGGTAAAGTTGATGAATTGAATTTGACTGCCTATGGTAAGGAGTTGGAAAGTAAATTTGGAAAGAAGAAATATACTACTTTACAAAGTATCAAAGAAGAATTGGTAAACAACTTTGAAGAGTTGAGAAGTGGTTTCCATCTTTTAGAAGTAGAAGAAGTTTTCCAAATGCTTACAGGTGAAACGACGAAGACATTTGCTAAGAACATTAGTGTTCCTGTTACAGTAAATAAAGTTGTTAGACAAAACTCAAGGGGGGGTAACTATGAAGAAGCTCCTGTGCGTTTCGCTAAGGTGACCTCTTCCACTTTGATTCTGGGAAATCTTGAAGAGAATTACATCCCATCCGGAATTATTCTCAATCAAGGGCAAGTTATTCAAGTTGTTATTGTTGATGTCAGCTATGAATCATTAACTGCTGACTTTTCACTTCTTGAAGAGGACTTGAAAAGGGCCAATTTGCCCAAATTTTATAAAGATCCTTTGAAATGGAATTTTGAAGCTGAAGAAGCGGACTATCAGCGTGAACTTGCCAAAGAGAGAGCTCAACTTTCAAAGACGAGAAACATTCAACATCCATTATTCCATAACTTCAATCATAAGCAAGCTGAAGAGTTCTTAGCTCCTCAAGCTGTTGGAGACTGTGTCTTAAGACCTTCGTCAAAAGGTCCTGAGTACTTAACTGTTACTTGGAAAGTCCACACCAACTTATTCCAACATCTTAGTATTCATGAAACTTCTAGGTCTGGAATTAAACAATATATTGTGGAAAATCAAAAGTATGATGATTTAGATCAGTTGATTTTCCAACATATTCAAGCAATTGCCAAGCATGTTGATGAAATGTGCCGCCATCCTAAATTCCGTGAAGGTACTTTACAGGAAGTTATTGGTTGGTTAGAATCATACACAAAAGCCAACCCTAAAAATAGTGCATACGTCTTTTGTTTTGACCATAAAGCTCCTGGTTGGTTCTTATTATTATTCAAGGTCAACGTGAACACTCCTGTAACTACTTGGCACGTTAAAACCGAATCTGATGGATATAGATTAAAGGGATTTTCATATCCAAATATGTTGAGACTTTGTAATGGTTTCAAGCAAACTTTCAAGTCATATGTAAAAGGATTAGCCGACAGGTCCAGAGGAGGAGCTCCAACTTCAAGAGGTGGCGGAGCTCCACTGCATGGGCAACCTTTGGGAACATATGGAGGATATGGATTCTAAGGACATACTTTATTTCAATGTAAATTACGAAGGAAAGACCAACTAGTTAAATAGGTTGAAAACAAAATGAAATGTAAAAAATGCAACTCTACAAAGTAAAAAAGACAAAGCACAAGTAATATAAATATTAGTTTTAATAAATTTTAAAGATTAAATCTACTAGTAGACATTTACTTTTGTCTGTTGGCTATTCTAAGTTTTGACCTGTAACTGTCGCCATCTACATAACATCCCATTAACCATCTATCACCACCATTTTCATCGGAGAATTCGTTTCTAGAATGTAAGACACGGCGGTTGTCAAATATGACACAAGAGCCTTCCTTCATCTTGAGTTGGAATTGATTTACTGGATCATTCATCAAAGATTCAAAGAGCTCAAAGCCTTCTAAAAATTTGCTAAACAACTCTGAATCTTTATCATCTGTACAAGCCCTTTCGAATGGCCCCTGAAATGGAGGGGAGTAATTCAATTCTTTGATGTGTCCTGTGAGCGGATCCTCCACTATCAAAGGACGAGTATAGTAGTAGTATTCGTTATTATTGTCATAGTGGAATGTTATTGGGAATTCAAGGAGTGCTTTGTATGCCTCAGGATTCGCTACCTTAACAAGTTCTGCAATCTTGAACGAGTCTGCAAATATATTCTCTCCACCAAGAGTGGAGTTGTCAATAACATGTAATAATTGAAGTCCTGGTGGAGATTCATAGTAGCATAAGTCCATGTGGAGAGGCAAGAATGTACTCGTATTCGCAATATTCTTAGCCTCTTCCTTCTCGTTCTTTACATCGAAGAGGGTGCCATAGAATGTCTTTTTGATATAGCCAAATTTGGTAGCGAGTTTAGATACTGGCCATATTTCGGCATTAGCTTCGTTCATGTTCGTTTCACTGGGCTTCGGGATATCATTCACGAATTGGAACCCAAACTTGTTTAAATTGTTAAGCGTCTTATCGAACCCATTCCCTTCAAAGTAGTCCTTGTAGGTCACCTGAAGATCTGCCAAAGAACTTTCTACGTCTTTCCTGGTCCAATAATGTTTTTGGTCGTTGAAGAATATTTGTTTCAAACTGCTGTCAAGGTCTTTGTGTTTCAACAAGAATTCCTTCAGGTAGCTTGATGTAATGCTCCCGAAAGTTGGATTGGACCAGTCAACGACTAGCGAGTCATTTTCGATTCTGGCTCCCGTGGACTTTAACCCTTTGCTAATTTGAGCAGTAGTGAATAGTTTTTGGCGGGAGAAAGGATCAACGGATTCTGGCTGAGTGCAAGCGTCTCTAAGAAAAACATTATTGTACCGAATAAGATTGTCATCAATAAGCACCAGAGTAAAATTCTCGGAGCATTCTCCTAACCTGAGGGATGCTCTTCTGGCTGTGAAGGAAGAGAATGACCTCGCGTACACCTTGAGACTATTACTAGCTTGAAAAGGCAACATTATGATGGTGTTTGAATGTAAAGAAGAAAGTGTGTTCGGTAGGTACATTTTTTTTGTGGGGCAGTCCCCGAGGCCCGAAGCTCTGGAGCGGAATTTTTCACTTCGAATTTTGATGTTCTCGTAAATCGGTCGATCATAACGGTTGCATTTCGGATGAGAAGCAATGGCTGCGAAATATTAGAGAGACCAAAATGAAACTGTAATGTCTATTAATCACTATATACTGTTCGCGTATGAGTACTCAAAGTTTCTTTTCATCGACTTTCTCGAATTGCATTTTGGATGAGAAGGTATTGCTGCCAGCTACTAGAGAGTCTAAAATGAAATTATAATATCTATTACTCACTATATACTATTCACGTATGAGTAGTACTCATAACTTTTCTTCGACTTGCTCAAATTCTTGTGTGACTTCTGGCGAGGCTTCAGCTTCTTTTGCTAAATTTCTCTTCCTATCTCTCTCAGTCAAGTAATGAGCAACCCCTGTCATCACCAAACCGAATGACGACAAGCATGCAGTGTAGGTAAACCCAATGTGGTACTCGGGCTGGTCCTTTGTATTCCATACAAATATTGGGACAAAAGCTGCAGTGACGTAAGCCAAAACGTTGGTACATACAACAACAAAATTTCTCTTCATATCGTCTTCAAACAACAAACGATTTACCCAAGAAAAGATTTGAGGTTGACCCCAAGAAGTTGGTATACCTACAAGGAAATAACACAACCAATGATAGCCAGTTGGTAAGTCCCAGTATGCCAAAGAAGAACAACCAATAATTAAACAGATGAAAAATGCACCAACGAATTGGTAATTCTTTTCCCCTCCAATGAAATCGGCATAGTAGGATATGAAAATGGTGAGAGCAATTCCGAGACCATACAAGATTGATGGATAAGTGTTATAGACGTATGAACTGACTTTCAAATCTAATTTCATCCAAGTTGTGAAAGTAGGCTGACTGATTGCAGCACAAGAATTGTTGTAGGCCAAAAAGATAAATGGGAAAACATATATGTGCCAAGTAGTGAAGACTGACTTGATCTTTTTGATAGTATACTTTTCTCTTGTGTTCAACTGGGCTCCAATCCTTCTACGTCTCTCCAATGCAATTAAAATGTCTTCTTTAGTCCAGTACCATGCATTAGTAGTTGAAGGTGTGTTTGGGTCCACGAGCATAGTATAGATACCGATGGGGAAAGAAATCACTGCATCGAAAATAAACAAGTATTGGAATGGTTTATACGTAGAGTTCTGGAAGTTCTGTAAAATTCTTTGTTGTAAAGGACCAGATACAAGACTCGCTGCTACACCTGCGCAGGCAAAGAATGAAGATCTCTTCGAAAGTTCTCTTTTACTGTACCAACTTCCAACCAAGTATTCCAAACCAGGAAAATAACCAGCTTCCGTCAACCCCAATAAAAATCTAAGCGCATACATCGAATGTAAATTTTTACACTTGATCAAGAGTACCGTTAAGATCGCCCAGATAATTTCCAAACCACCCAAGTAGTATCTTGCAGAGATTCTGTGCAAAATCAAGTTAGAAGGAATTTGACCAATAATGTAACCAACAGTCCACAATGTGGTTAAGTAATTTAACTGATTCTTATTCATATCATAATATTCACTCATACCATTAACGTATGCAGTGGTGACATTACTTGCATTCAACTGCTTAATAAAGTAACCCAACATAGAAGAAGATAAAAGAAAAAAGTCAAGTTTAAACAAAAATGCCTTTTCTTTAGGGTGCTTATCATAAGAGTCCCAAAGCAAGAGCCTTAACTTGTAGTGCCATGTGCTTCTTCTTTGTAACTCTTCTGGAGTCAACTCGACTTCAATGTCAATGTAAGGTGTTTCATCTTCTAATGACGAAGAAGACGAAACATCGTCATACACATTAACTTCCTCTAATCCATTTTTATTAATGCTTGCGTTTTCACTACGCTCAATTTCATTTTTTTTCAAGTGTTCTTGAATAATGGATTGTGCATCAATATTACCCTTGATAAGGTGGATTAATTTCATTTTTTTTTCTTTTGCTGGCAAGAGATACTACTTCTTCTTCAACTACTTTCTAGCGTCAGAACAAGGAGGCACTCCTTTATTTATAGACCCCATCCTCCCTGATCCCATTTAAACTATTGGGCTCCGGGATTTGCAATCGATTCAAATCATCCTAAAATTCTGACAAATTACGAGGCTTAAAAGGCTTGCACTAAAATATCCACAATGTTGCAACTTTGCATGTGAGCAATATGCATAATTCTCCCAAAGGAGTAGCGCACGCAAGGGAAGTAAAATAGAATTAGTAGTAGTACTGTTGATATACCGTTAGTTATATACATTTGAAGAGGTAAATGCAAGAGAAGCATGAATTACGAGGCCCTTGACAGTATTATTTGTGACAAAATCTTAAATGTATTGCCAAGTTTCCTTGGCCATAGTTCAAGTGCTTCTAAAAAAGCTTGTCATGAATTGATCCACACTCTAAATATAAAGATTCACAATGAGCAATCGCACTACTATGGCTGCAAATATTGTCAGTGTGAATTTTTTTTCGGCGGCGCCACAGATTTTTGGTGTAGATAAGGCGGGATTGCTTGTAACTCTCCGAAGGATGACTCTATCAAAGCGAAGAGTGGTTTCTTATGAAACACAGTTAACGCTTAACAGCGAGCTTGATTGGGTTACCCTGTTGCGGCAATTTGAAGACCAGTAGACAACCTCGTAAATGTTTTCGGTTTGGTCTCAGCTCGCTCCGCATTGCACCTTCCTTTTTCCTCGACAGGTCAGACATGAAGTGAAATGGAATCGCTGGATTTAAGAAGATTACAGACATGAAGTGAAATAGGATCGCTGGCCTCAAGAAGATAGCAAGCAGCTCACTGGGAATATATCCCCATTCAGACATGAATTTATCCACTCCCACGTAGCGTTTTGGCGCTGATTGGCTAACAGATCAAAAAAAAAAAAGAAAAAATCGGCTGGTGACACCCGCGAGATTCGAACTCGCGCCTCCGGAGAGACCAGGACCTTACCCTGGCGCCTTAGACCAACTCGGCCAGAGTGCCAGATAAATCCGATTCTGAAGAGTGTTTTGTACAAAATGCCTATCATAGCTATACGAAGAGGATTAGATGGATTGATATATTCACCTAAAGAACCACGTATGGCCTATTTCGGGTACGAAATCATACTTTGACGCATTATCCGGATATCAGACTCATCTCAGTTGATCAATTCCAGTCCGGCTAAAGCTGTGGTGGGAGTAACTCATAACTTAATCTTGAAGACCCCATTGGCGAGGCATAAGTAGTCAAAAGGGAAAAACGCTACCTCCTTGATATATACACTAGCATGCTCCTCTTGGGTTCAAAAGTGTTATCTATTAGTCTATGTGAATGTATATATAAATAAATAAAAATAAAAAATAAATTATTTAATAAGTAAATGCCAGAGCTATGGCCCTCACAACAACGAGATCTCCATTCAGCAGCCTTTTAATAGCTCCATAAAATTGTGCTCATATTGCAAACTTTTGTGGAAAATAATAAATAAATCCATTCCTACATTGAATGCTTTATCTTCATTCTGTCTTTTAAGTGTTATCCCGTATGTGAATTTCGTTGATAGTTTAAACAAAACCACGTAAAGCTTTCTCTGAAGTAATTGACGGATCATTGAGTATCAAAATAACTTCCACTCAGTAAACAGTACAAGAATTTAAATAACTAGTTTATCTTTAAAACTTTCTAAAGATTTAGAATTCAGTCAATATAAAAAATGGTTTTGCATGGTTATGCAGCTATCTTTTCTTTGCTTATGAAGTTTCTGTGGGTACTGTAGGATCTCCTCTATTTATACACTTGCAAATTTTCACAACGAGAAATCAAAAGTAATTTAAAAAAGAAGTAGTGGCACTCTTTAATTCCGACTAAACCCGAGCGACTACGAACATTTCAAATATCCAAACTAATGCTCTGGATATGATGTACAGCTCTTAATCCAGTGTATGTCAGCTTGCACATGGCTCCACTTAAGTAAGCGATTTTGCAGCAATTGTCATTTTTTTTAGACTTTCCTAATTCGTCGAATTACATGCGGATTATGTAATCAAGTATATGCTGCAGCTATAGTGTTGGAATGAGTATGACTTGAGTTGTAGTTAGCTCGGGCTCCTTTAGAATCCTAATGGCCCATTAAGATCAGTGAGCCACTTGTTAGTGTACTCCAAGGATGTCTGAGGATGAGATTTGTTTGCATTTTCTATCCATCACTTTATTTACGCTGCCTCTTGAGTAGTTTGTCTTTCGATAGCAATATCACTACAAGTTGCAAATATTTCTATTATTATATTAAATATTCTCTAAAAGATCTTCTATGGTATCGCTTAAAATAAGTCAAATAAGTCACACTTCAAAATGTCATCAACTATGGTTTTACCAGCAGCAAGTACTTCTTCATCGAAGTATCTTCTACCAGATAATTGCAAACCAACAGGAGCACCGACGAAATCTTCTGGGTTGTAATTACTACACTCCAATTCTTCAAGTTTGCTTCTGTACTTGTAATCGGCATGTTCAGGTCCCCAAACATCCTTTGCTGGGTCCTGGAAAATACCAGTTTGGAAAGCCAAAGTTGGTAAATCCAAAATGTTAAATAATGAGGTGTAAGACCAATTGTAAACTTCTTCTGACTTCGGAGCAACATTATTGTATGTTGGAGATAAGATAAAGTCTACTTCATTGTCATTGAGGTAATCAGTGTAGTCTTGTCTCAACTTGTCCCTGATCATGTTAAGTTTACGGTTTTCAGCTACCTCGTATGCCTTTGCACCGTCACCGTAACTTAAACTCCATTTGGTCAATTTTTTCAATGGCTCCCCAGATCCTGCCAATAATTCTCTTTGGGCGTAGTTACCATCACATGCGTACATTTTGTGCACAGTGTCATATGCTAATTTGGTGTCAAATGGCTCAAACTTAACAATTTTAACGCCAGCAGCTTCTAACTTAGCCACAACTTCCTTTAAACCTCTAGCAATTGGAGGAGAAGGTTTTACCAAGCCATCGTCGTAAATGACAGCAATAGTTAAGGATTTAGGCTCAGGTTTGGAAACCTCTCTCCATGGAATTGGAATACAATTTTGATCCAAATTCCATGGCTTTCCAACGTTAATGTAAGACTTCATCCAAATTTCAAGGTCAGTAACGGATCTTGCCATTGGACCAACCACGGCGGGCACACTCTCTTGTCCAGCGCCCCCAGATATACCACCAAAAGTGGAGATTCTTTTAGTAGTTGGTCTTAACCCATGACAGCCGGAGTATGCTGCTGGTGCTCTAATAGAACCACCAATATCACTTCCTACACCGATGGCAGAGCCACCAAACCCAACAATGGCACCTTCTCCAGAGGATGAACCACCAGACGATAAGATCAAATTGAATGGGTTCTTGGAAAGGCCGGTGAAGTTGTTGTTTGAATCCAAATGCATCAACGTCTGCGGTTGGTTGGTTCTCACGTAGAAGACAGCACCCAAGTTTTCCAAGACTTGGTTGGTAATACCATGCTCAGGAACAACGTTGTCAATCTTGGATACATATCCACCATGGGTGATTTTACCCCTGTAGTTCATTTGCTCCTTAAGGGAAATAGGTATACCGTGTAAGGGACCGACAGTCTTACCGTTCTTCTTGTAGTAGTCATCCAACTCTTGAGCTCTAGCTAAACCTTCGTTGACAAACAATTCCATGGCACAGTTGGTGAATTGGTGCGATATTATGGCTCTGTGACCAAATGCCTTCAACGTTTCCACAGCGGTTAATTCTCCCTTGGCGATCTGCTCAGCTAAGATGAAGGCAGGGGTGTCAGTGATCTTGAATTCCTTTTCGGTCAACAACTTGTTTTCATACAAGTACTTCAAGGGGTTAAATTTGTCTTCTGTGAGCTTTTCAATTGAGCCAGGTAACTCAACGGTGAATTCTGGCAAGATTCCAGCTTCTAAATCTTCTCTGTACTTCAAAACCTTTGGTAGCCACTCCTTTTGGTATTTTTCACTATCTTCATAGCCAGAAAAGTCGTCTGTAGTTAAGAATTCTGTGTAGGAAACAGTCATTTTGTTTTAATTGAACGTATAGGGGAGGTGGGGGATCTTTAGAAGTAAAGCAGAGAGAAAAAATAAGTGTAAAAGTGAAAGAAAGAAAGAAAGAACCTAACAAACTCCAACCTTGCAATCCATGGCTCCCCACACATTTTTATAGACATCATATCTGAGGTTGAGGCTCGCCTACAATTTCCTTATCAGGGTTCAGATACGAAACGATGAAATTTTCCAGTGGAACGCGTGGAGTTCCCAAAATAGAAAGTTCCGCTAAAGCTTAAAAGTGTAGGCATGCTATGTCCGGACAGGTTGATCTGCAAGTGCATGAGCAGGAGAGTAGTGCTGCAATCCTGGCACAGGGGATGATGAATGTAATTATATATAGGTGTAGTCGGATTCGTCTCACGTACACACTTTGAGGTGAGATGTACGTTGTTGCTCAACAAAAATTGCATGGAGACCAGGAAAATTCGTTGCTGTTTCCTGTGTCTTTTTACAGTTCAGAAGCGGTTGCTCGGTGCGATATAAGTGTTCATGTGGGAGAAATGATGTACATGAGAGAGAAACACTTTGCTCACAAAAAAACCTACAATTGTTGCCGGCGTAGTCTAGTGAAGATAGCCGCTGGCCTGTGAATTTAGCTTTTTTACCTGGTGCTCTGGATCGGTCTGGACAAAGAAACCAGTTTGCAGAAAATCGATAGATTCTCGTACAATGGCCTTATCTGGACCAAGAACAAGGACCGCAATTACATGCAGAATACCCACACACTCACACTCACAAAATAGCATGGGAAATCGAATCAACAAGCAGTTTCACGGTTCTTGCATTCGGATTTTTATAAATCTCTCCGGCATGATTTTCCAGGATGAGTCTTGCTGCTTCCTTGCACTATATATATCGTAGATAGCATGCCTCGCCTCAACTCTGACGACCGTAGTTACCCTTTGTGTACTCCTACCAACAACGAATCATAGAATCTTGGATATCTATCGTCCCATGTCACAGTATGCTTCTCAGTTGCACTCGATATCTCCGGCGCTCGCTCATCCTGAGATTTCTGGGATTATCATGGTTGATTACGCAAGCTGGTTCGGAGATTGCACCCGTTTATCAAGACCATTAGTAATTCCATTGCCGATAAACAAGATATACTGTTGTAATGCCAAGCAACATGCTACTCTTTGTACTCATTCTACTTCTGCCTAAATTAGATTTTACAAACACACAGTTATAATACTAGTATATTCCTATATACTTTTATATTCAACACAATAAATTATACTGAACTCTTACAATAATATTGAACTATTTCCAAGTTATATGAGATGCTCTCCTTCGTTATTTCTATTCTTTTCCTACCCAAATGTCTCCATAATATGAAAATAAATCAACAGACTTTTGGTCAAATTCGATAAATGTTCCCTTTTGAGTGCTGTCATCTCCTTTATCAGTCTGCCCTCCAATTCTATCATAAGCACACCAAAGGTATGAGTTACAATACCCAGTATCCATATGCCATGCCTCTTTTGGCTCACCAGCTACATTGTCAGCCAATGTCTCCAACTTATTTTTGAATGGTGGAACTATAGCATGTCTCAATGTAGCAGGATTCTTGTAAAACGTCTCCATTTGCTTTTGGTCAGCAAATGACTTATACCTTCTACCTTCTTTAAATTCTTTTTCATAGTTCACTTTGAAGGCTTGTCCACAGAATCTGAAACCAGAATTGAACCAAACTAAAGATTTACCATCTTCGGCACTGATATGTCCAGGATGAGCTGCACAAATCTCCTTAGAGAGTAAAGTCTTAGGGTTTTTATCGTCGACTCTTTCGTCCATTGGGGTTTCTTCCCCAATAGCTGCTGCAAAGTAGTCATTGAAATAGAAGTTTTCTTCACCAGCGGTCAAGAACGCCAAGAAGAAAATTTCCTTGTCACCATACACTCTTCCTGATACGGTCTGGAAGAAATTCATCTGGACCATCATCATGATAGAATTGAAATGTAAGTTTCTGTTGATCATTACGAGTCCAGATTCCATATAGTAGAACATTCCGTGGAAAAATTCGTAATCGAAAGATTTCTTAGATATACTAGGTATATCAAACATAACCAGGTCAATTAAGCCAGGTGTAATCTTTTTGAAGAAAGTGCTATCGGCAAGTGGCCTGAAATGTGGAGCAGCACGATCTTTATAAAAGTAGGCTCCCAATTCCTTGTAATTCTTCAATTTGAAAAAGAAATCGGGATTTTGAACCATAACTGTGTCAGCATCCACCAACATGTATTCTTCAAAGGAATTAAAAAGAGCAGCAAGAAATTTATTTCCAAATCCGCCGAATTTACCCTTGTACTTGTCAGGAACTACATTGGCCACATTAACAAACCAAACTTCTTGTTTAGGGAGACCATGATCTTTAGGGTCCAAATAATCTGAAGGAAAGTATTTTTCGACGGTCTTAAAAGAATCTGGTAAAGATGAAAAGGCCTCTCTTGCAGCCTCGACAATTCTGTGCTTACTATCCTCAGAGAGTCCACCGTTATAAACAATCTGGATTGGATACTTGTTGTTGAGAGCTCTGAGCAACAATATTTGTCTGACTGTATCATCAACATGCTGGTCAGCAATGGACAAGACAATACCCTTACCGTTAAGGGAGTTCTTGAAATTGGAAACGAAACAATCGTTCTTCTTTCCTGTCAATTTAGAACGCACCTTTTTGCCCTTACCCTTCCCGTTGTGTGCTGCAACATTTGAAGGTTCGTGAACTACGGAGTCCTTGACGAACTTGGAAATCTTAGGTGGTGAATAAAAGACTTCTTTGGTCCACCTTTCGTATGTGGGGTATTGCATGGACAACCATGGGTAGAGCCTGCCTTCAATTTGTGAGCAGGTTCTAAAGGAATCTGTATTTAATCTTCTTTCAGCTTCACTTTGTGTGAATGGTGTCAAGATATTCTCACCATTTGCACCTGGAGAGGCCTCGGAAAGAGCCGAGATGAAAGATTGTTGCTTTTTTATGAATTTAGTTGTCAGATCGCTTTCTATTACGTTATCTCTCGTCACATAACATTTGTTGAAGATTCTTAAATGCGATACGTAGTCAACAACCTTTTGTTCCGTCCTTTGGGTCTTCCTCCAGAATTCCAAATACTTTTCCTTCATCTTATCCTCGAATTCCTGATCTTCCTTGACATCATCCTTCTCGATATCCTTGTCCTTGGCGATTTCCTCCTTTAATTCGCCTGTCTTCTTACGCTTGTAGTCGGCATATTTGAACTCGTCCCTGTTCTCCAAGGGTAAATGCTCATCTGGGTTTAAGTACCAATTGGTATCGGAGGTGTACAAGTTGGTGAAGTACAAGTCACATCTCTGCTCGAAACTCAAGTGCGCCAACACACTGTTCACGTCGTGATTGGCAAAGATTATGTCATATATAGACAGATGCGCCTCGATGTTTCTTATGTCTTTTGTATTACTCTGCTTTTGGAGCATCTGGAATGAAATATTGTTGGCTATGGTCTCTTTGGTCTTAGCGATCTTCTGCTGCTCCAACTCTGCTCTAGAGGGGCCACCTCCCACCGGATTCTTAGTGTCCTGACCCTCGTAGATTGAACCTTCAAGGTAGGCATTGGACCGATCGTAGTAATTATGGTAAAGTAGACTTGAGATGGCCAACCATATGACTACGAGTAAGAAGATGAGTGTCTTCCGTCTTGGACGCAGAAGAAATGCGACTATCTCCACTATCTTGGCCATCTGCGGTACGCTTAAGTGAAAAAGTGAGTAGACAAAGCCTTGAGGTGCGGACGAAGTGCTCAACAAGTAGAATGTCTAGATAACGAAAACCAAGAAAAAGAACAAGAAGAAACAAACAAGAAGGAAAACGTTAAGGAGAAAACACTAAACCGCTGGTGGGTCCTCAGTTATCACACGTCATTAATGAAAGGGAAAAAAAAAAAAATTAAGAACGATGCGAGGACTAAAAAATAATAACGAAAAAAATATCTAGTACGAAGAAAGGCGTCCCCAGGGAAGACATCAGAAGGATAATTTTAACTAAGGTTTCGAGGACAAAAGACAATGCCACGCAGGATGAAATGAAATGAGGTACGTTTGTTTTTCGTCCATTTCCGTGTGTGTATTACGTGTAAGCCAGATTCGTGCACGTATGGGTACCTCTCGATGGTCCCTGGCGTGCCTCTAACCACTCACTCCTCGCTCACTCAACTGAATTTCCTCTACATACACACATACATACATATCATGCAAGCTGGAACGCAACGTTTTAAATTCGTGCGTGCCTTTTAATAAATATGCACAGTAATATTTTCCAGTGAATGGGTCAAGTCAACACCTACACTTACACACCTACACCTATCCATACCTAACCCACAGTTTATAGCATGTACATTGGTGGTGACGAATGGGCGACAAAAAGAACCATCTTGCATGGAAATCTTAGATTCTTATTGTTATGCTTTCACAGCTGATACCTACACATTTTTACTGTGAATCTTTTTTATTTTCTTTCATTTACTTTTTTTTTTTTTTTTTTTCATTTTTCAAGTATTCTTGCTATTTTGGCAGTAGGCGGAATGTATCAAAGGACAAGATGTAGCTGTACCTGGCAGAATATCATGTAGCTCGAGGAAACAAAGAAGTAGAGTAGGCAATCGGAAATACAATGGGGCAAGGTCAGCAAATCGCCGATGACTACAAGGCTATCACTACATGGCTTGTACTGCTTTTTCCACATATGCAGTACTTTTGAAAAGTTTGACCCATAAAATCTAGCTGGCCTTCAAAGTTAAATTCTTAGCTAAGGCAGAACTACGTGCCTAAGAAGATTACGGCTACGTTCTGCTTACGGATTTTTCTTAGTTGAATAAGGATTACTCATGATGCACAGGGTAGCCCATTTCTCAAAATTTGGAACAAATAAGATGAATTTACGAAGTCAACCACTGTAGGTGTATGCAGGAAGGAATCTCGATTTCACTATGGCTTCATGGAAAATGCTGATATGGCACCTGAATGCTTCTTCGATGGAGCGCGCTTTATAAGGTCAACCAGGTCTTTCTTTACAGAACACATTCACACACACAGAGATATCTCTGCTGAACTTTGTATACTGAACACGTAGATTGTAGACCTTCTGGCTCTGCACAGTAGACGCTACTCACAGTGGATATGTTTTCTTTTTTTTTTTTTTTTTTTTTGTATATTCCGCACTAATCCCATCAGCCATACTTAAAACCTCAGTGTTGTGTGCTGTGCACTTTGCTATAGTAAACACTAGTACCCTTATCCCTTTTTCTTTTTCTCTACGCAGCATTCCTTATCTCAGATCTTACGGTAAGTAGAAAAGATATGGAATCAGTTGCTCGTTGTTGACACCATGCCAAATAACTGTGCTATTGTTCTAATTTCACAGTTCCGCCTTTGCTTGCTTTAATCAATTTTCCTTATCTCTGCACACGTGCACAGAAGCTTAAAAGAAGGCTCCGGACTTTGTCCGGAAAGTTAAAATCAACGAAATCATAGCCCCTACGCAAGGATAGATCAGATTTTGATAAGCTAAATTTGAATTAGAATATATAAGTGTATAAATAAATAAATAACTAACAATAACTGGGTATTAGCGAGTAAGCTAAACAGCTGTATGGGTGTGTAATAGTAAGCGAATAGATAAATAAAAAAAATTGCGTATTGGCAATGGGTTGGTTTGACTGGATGGTGGCCTGCGTGGGGCCCGGCAATTAAAAAAATAATTTAAGCAAGAGAGCAAGTATGCTTCTAGCAATAGCATGATGGGGGATCGGTCAATGTAGGCTAAGTATTCCGATAGTACTGATGCGCCCCTGTGCTAACTATTTTTCATTTTCTTGGGGGAGATTCTGTGTACAGCATGCAAGTAATGGATTAAATGAATGTAAAGAATTAAAAGAAAAAAACATGCAATTTAAATGAAAGATCAGAGACACCGTATGTCTCTCAATAAATGTAGGAAAATGGACTAGTCTTAATCGCTTTCCTTCTCTCTCTTCCCAATGAACTTACTTGTCCATTGGTAGTTTAGCTTCCAGTTACTTTGGACTTCTTTGAATTTGAAAATTGCGGCATTGCGCGAATTAATCTTATTCCCTACCGTGTAGCGTAAGGCCAATCTGTAGCAGTATGTAGCACATTCAAACAATGACAATGTGAAAAGCGGTGTGAGCAACAAGATCATCAAGTTACGACTGAACACCACAATAAACTGTTCCAAGCGTATGAGTTGGTCGATTTGGGTCTGACCAACATAGGAAATAGCTTCTATTAAAAGTGACATGCTTCGAAGTAAAGTGTGAAAAAATTTATGCGAGTGTGAATAATTTATTTTATGTGTGTAATCCTGTACCAGCAGTTTACTTTAAAATAATAATCCAAGAAGAGGCTGGTCTTGAATTAGCTTATGTGAATCTGAAGATCAATTTAATCTGTAGATCTTTATTCAAGGATATCGATATGTTTAAATATAACCACACAAATTTATTTTCTTTTCCGATGGCAGGGTTCAAGAAAAAGGAAAAAATAATAAAAAAAAAAAAAAAAGCTTCTTTCTAGCCTTGCCGAGGACTCTGTAGACGGATAACTGGAAGTATTCTTTCCAGTTGACAATTAGCGTGTAAACTAGTAACCTTATTCAAAAACAAAATTACCGAACCGAGAATTGGGTGATGGATAGGAAACACTTTAATATTCTCCCCAGATCTTATGCGGATATACTTGTTTATATATGGAAGAACAGGCAATGCTAATTAATTGAACCCCCTGAACTAAAACTTTTATTCCTTTTTTTTTTTTTATCTTCTTTTTAAAAGAAAGCGTAGGCGCCACTAAATTCCAATATGAAAAAATCTAAGGGAATCCTAAAGTAAAATTCTTGAAAAAGTTTAATTTAAACTTTCCGATCTGAGCCTTAAGGCGTACCTGCCAAAAACTAGAGTGCTTTGTTTCGAACCCGAGAGCTCTGCAAATACAGTTAGAAACGATCGAAACTAGAAGGGCTCGGAACGCATCAGTACTTAATTTAGCCCTAAATTTGATTTTAGCTTTTTGAGGGATCAAAACTGTGTGCGCGCACCAGGATGAGGGATTAGAGAAAAATTGATTGTGTGTGTACTGGAAGAGCAATTGTGTTTCTTTCTCTTGCAAAGGGCAGAGAGGCAGACAACCAGACGATTACATGTGGAGACAAGAAATATGAGTATGTACAGTGAAGAACCTTTGAATCACCTTATCTACATTACCTGACTTTAAAGAAGATAACATTCCAATTTAACTGAGTACATATACTAACCGATCCGGACAAGTTTGTTCTTCCTTGGACGAGGACACCAGATAGTTTTTATTTTTTTTTTTTTTTTTTTTTTGCTTTTTCTGTGCATTCAATGCAAAATACACCTAACTCGCCAAATTCTCCAGCAAGCATTCCTCACATGTATCCCAAGAATGTACTCCAGATATTGTGGTCTGATAAATATTTATGTGCGTAGGTTGCTTATCTTCATGGCGACACACCAGAGAATAGTTTAATTTGCGTGCGTATGGTTCGAATATGCCACATCTCTCCTATTGAACTCTCCTAACTATCAATACATGTGCACCTCGAACCGCACTAGGCATGGTATTCGCCTATGCAATTGATTGATTATGATTAACCTTTGTGGTCGGGAAAAGAAACCCAAGACTATGAACTCATAGCTTGTAGTCCGAAACTTAATAATAATAGAAGATGCGTTATTATATCACATCTTCGAGAATTTAGGGGTGAGCCCTTTGTTCCAAGATGTATGATATGTACGATTGCGATATTACAATTTTTCAAACTTTATTTCGTTAGACCCTGTCCCTTATCTAAACTTTAAACTATGTGAATATAAACCAAGTTCAATACATTATTTGTTGTTGAGCATTGCACCTTGTTACCCCTTTTGTCCGATAGCAGCGACATAGTAAGGTTGGTCTTAGCTGTATCAACGAAACCCCTTCCTCTAAACCCATTGAGTGAGTTATTATCGCAGTTGAATTTTAGTGGTATTACTTGATAAAGCAAGCATTCGCAATGTGGGGGAATAATGCACACATTGCAGCTTTACAATCTTTTTCAAGAGTTGCAGATTTAGGAAATCGATGCACCCAAAGTAGCCATGGCTTTACTCTTCCTAATAAACTTTTGCGTGTAGCTTCCTCTTTCTATCAGGTACGTCATAGATAAGAATCAAAGCTGAGTAAACTTAAAACCAGCTACAGCTGATACTTTTTATTGGGCTGAATGCATTTCAACTTAGCTAAACTGGCTCTTTGCCAAATTTGTTTATTATTGATTTACTGACACACCATCATTTTGAATCTCATTGTTTGATACAAGCTAAACAATGAAGTAAGATTATAAAACTAACTTGAAGGCTTTGCGCTTAAATGTATCTAAAGAGTAACTACAGTCTAAATGTTCAGACTTGCATAGAAAATGCGGTACATTAGTCGAATCTCTTTACTTTTCTGGTAAGGCAAGCTCCTCAAGCTGCCTGACTTCCAAAACGAACTCAAATTGTTCTGAATGCGATTGTTGCCCAGAATATACTCGATCTAGACTACATTCGGCGAATAAAGTCGGACATGTTTTAATCCTTGATGCGTGTACTTAATGTATTATGTTATATTGAATTGAATAATAAGTCATCTCTATATGTTTGTCATTGTTATTTCTTTTTGTTTAATTACTCTCTTGTAATAAACTGCGCATGGCTAATGACCCAGTTAATCTGGCTGGCGTGGAGCCAGTAAGATTATAATCAAATTGGGTAATTGAATTATCTCCATTTGGTTTTTCTCCATTAGACTTAGGTACTGCTCCATATCCACCACCACCTGGAGTGTTAATGATCACCCTATCACCTTTCGCAACCTGGACAGTACATTTACCTCCCAATGAGATATGTCTATATTCGTTAGGATTAGTCTCACTCTTTCTTAACCAATAGTTTAACCCTCTGGCACCATCTTCGCCTCCTAATAATCCATATGGGGCCAATGCTCTTCTTTCCATTAAACATGAAACTTGTAAGTTATCAAGAGTGAATTCCACATCTCTAATTACACCATCACCACCTTTAAACAATCCACTACCGCCAGAACCCTTTCTAATGGAATATTCATGGACGATAACTGGATATCTTTTCTCGAATACTTCAACATCAGTGATACGAGTGTTAGTGGTGTGACATTGCACTACACTCTGTCCATTCCATGTAGGCCCAGCACCTGAACCTCCACATATAGTTTCGTAATATCCAAAAGAAATATTTTTCTCCTTATCGTTAGTACCAAATGTAAAATTGTTACAAGTACCCTGAGAAGCAGCAGCAGCTTGAAATGCCTTAAGGATTACATCAACTATTCTTTGACTAGTCTCGACATTTCCTCCTACAACTGCTGCTTCGAAGGAAGGATCCACTATAGACCCATGCCTAGTGATGACATCAATTGGTCTAAGACATCCATTGTTTAATGGAATATCTGTACTAATCAATGACCTAAGAACGTATAAAACGGCAGAATTCAAAATGGCCTTCGGAGCGTTTAAGTTACCATATATTTCATCCCCGGATTTACTGAAATCGAAAACAGCATCGCCAGTTTCAGGGTCTATCTGAATTTCCAAGGCAATCGGAGTACCATCGTCCAAATAGTCGACAGCCTTCAAATTGTGACCCTGGAACTTCTTGTAAGCTTCTTTCAATAAATTTCTTACTGACAATTCAGCAGTAGATTGAATACCTTGCATGTAAAGGTTGATAATATCATAACTAAACTCATCAATCAATCTATTCAAAAGGGAGATACCTTTGTAATTTGCAGATACCTGGGCTTTCAAGTCCGATAAGTTATCATTGAGAGTTCTGGTACCTGAGCATCCTGGATACTTAGCTGGTTCATCTAACAACAATTTGGTAATACCTTCTTCGTCAAATTTCCCATTACTGCATAATTTGTGAGTTACAATAGCTGCTCCTTCTTCGAAAATTGTCTTAGAGTTTGCAGGCATACTACCAGCAGTAATAGAACCAATGTCAGCATGATGACCTCTTGAAGCAGTCCAAAAGATAGCTTCATTCGTCTCCGGATTTATAACTGGGGTAATCACTGTTATATCTGGTAAGTGACTTCCACCAGCACTTGGATGGTTACTAACCAATACATCCCCAGGTTTTAATTTACCTTCCCAAATCTTCATTTGTGCTTTAACAGCAAATGACATAGCTCCTAAGTGGATAGGGACATGTGGAGCATTGGCCACAAGATCACCATTACCATCGAAAACAGCACATGAGAAATCTAATCTCTCTTTAATATTGGTAGAAATAGATGTCTGTTGCAAAGTCTTACCCATTTGTTCAGCGATTGACATAAATCTATGACCAAAGACAGAAAGTTGAACAGGGTCAACAACTGTAGATGATAAAGAGTTCACTGTAGATGATTTACTAGTATGAATAACTTTAATGAGAATATGATTAGAAAGTACGATAGCTTCAGACATTGGTTCAACAAGAATAGTTTGGGTGTCATCAATAATAATAGATGGTCCTTCAATTCTATTACCCTTCAGTAAATCACCAATTTGATAAATTCCTGAATCTACCCAGCCAACTTTTTCAAAATAAATCTTTTGCGTACCTGAAGACACCTTGGAATCAACTTGAGTTAAGGTGCCTTCCAATTGATCATATTCCTCGTACGGGTTATGCACCGATTTATCTTTACTTTCAACTACCAACAAGACTTGAATATCGTCCACCAATACTTTCCTATCCATACTGAAGCCAAACTCAGCCTGATGTCTTTCAATAAATAGTTGGTCAGCATTATATTCATTTGCAGTTTTAGGGATTAATAAGTGAGTGTCAGATCCGTTGTACTTCATATTCAAGTATACTTCTAATCTGGTGGAGAATTGAGTCAAATTTTGATTTTCATACTCTTTGTATGCTTGAGAGACAAGATACTCTATCCTAGCATCCAATTGTTCGAAATTTGCTGATTCGAAGGTCATGGAAAGAGGTGACTGTTTTTCAATTACTATATCAGCCAAATAGATACCATAAGCAGATAACAAAGAGGAATACTTGTGAATAGCAACGTTCGTAATTCCCAAATTTCTAGCCAATGCAATGGAAAATTGACCACCGGACCCTCCAAAACATGCCAAGTTATGTTCAGAAGTGTTGAATCCTTTGGCCTCCGTGAGCGTTCTAATTGGTCTACACATTTGTTCAATGGCAACCTTCAAGAAACCAAGGGCAACTTCTTCAGCACTTAACTGATGAGATCCTCCGGTTTTCTTCGATTCATTAATTTCTTTGGTTAATTCCTCAAACTTCTGCTTGGTCAATTCCAAATCTAATCCCAAATCTTGGTTAGGACCAAAAATCTTTGGGAAATATTCAGGCAATAATCTACCAAGGTACAAATTGGCATCAGTAACAGTCAATGGGCCTCCCTTTCTATAACAAACAGGACCAGGGTCTGAACCTGCCAGCTCTGGACCGACAACAAACATCCCATTTTTCCAAAATAATATGGACCCACCCCCAGCGGCGACTGTTGAAATATCCAACTGAGGAGTTTGCAAATTAACTTCACTCACAACAGTCTCATAGATATGTTCCAAATTCCCATTATAACGAGAAACGTCAGTGGAAGTTCCACCAGCGTCAAATCCAATGGTGGCCAAGCCTGTTTTACTGTCGAAACAGGTTTCTCCAAACCCAACCATCCCCCCAGCTGGACCAGACAAGATTGCTTTTAAACCGGTGAATTTATACCATGGGCACAATCCACCATTACTCTGCATAAATAACAACTTGTTTCCGAAAGCTTCAAGTCCACCTTCAAACCCTGCACCAAAATTTTGAATATATTCACTTATCACTGGTGTTAAGTATGCATCGGCAACAGTGGATGATGTTCTGTTTACCATACCGATCATTGGTTGAAGCTCATGAGAAACAGACACCTGGAAACCTATCTCTTTGGCAATTTTAGAAATCTCCAATTCATGCTCTGGATACACATAAGAATGAAGAAGAGTAAGTGCAAGTGCCTTGATTGACCCTTCGTCATATAACTCTTGCAATTGTAACTTGATTTTAGTATAGTCTGGCTTTTTTATTACTCTGACCACATCTCCCGTAACACCAGTCGTAAGAGCTTCGTCAGCGTCAATTGACCAATCTAACTTATCACCACCACCCTCTGAAAATGATTCAATGGTAACTCTTTCATCCACCTCAATGACTTTCAGGTACAATTGCCCCAACTTTTTGGCCGTAAGGTCGAAAATGTTTGGTCTTGTCTGATTACCAATGGACAAGACGTCCTTGAAGCCCTTCGTGGTTATCAAACCGACAGATGCACCTTTTCTTTCCAAAAGGGCATTTGTGGCAACGGTTGTACCCATTCTAATGGATCCAATAGAGTCGAGGTTCAACTTAGCCAGCTTGGGAATTGTGACGCCACCAGCCTTCTCTAATACTCTTCTTATACCTTCAGTTGGGGCATCTTTATAGTTCTTAGGATCAACCGAGAGAAGTTTAAAGACGTAGTCATCTTGACCTGGAATTTTGGCGATAACATCGCAGAACGTTCCACCCCTATCTATGGCGATTTCAATAGCCATGTTTGTACTGTAACACAATTGGAAATTTGCTTCCTGGGTCTTCAAAAATATTGTTTCTTTCAAAAAGTAGGTAAGGTTCGATCACTTTTATACAACGGTCGGTAGATGATGTGGAAACCCCCACACCCATAACAACCTGATTACGTCTTACCGGAACTTTTCATCTCAAATGCCGCTCTCTACTGTGAGAAGAATTCGGACCCTGGTGTCGGTGAAAATGGCGAAAAGTGCCGAAGCGCTAAAAGTGCTGAAGGTAGTAGGAAATAGCAAGAGAGGTCCGGTATATAGAAGCTAGTCGAAATCGACCTACACATAAGAAAGGTCCTGTGTCTAGAGTAGAATGAGGCAGTATGGTTAGCACTGGTGTCCTGTACGTACGATGGGAGATCCTGTGTGTAGAGGAAATAGACCTGTATAGTTCTATTACCGAATGCAAGTTGGACTGCGCAAAGGCCGAAAATTTGAACTGTTTCGGTATTGCACATAATCCAACGAACAGTGTACCGGCATGTTCAAATTGTTACTTAGTGTACCGAGAAGGAAGTAGACACTTTTACAATAGGGCAAATCGTATCATTGTGGTAATCATCTTATCGTAATCTTGCGAGGTATTTACATTGAGAAAAAAAAAAAAAACGATGTTTTGCCAGAAAATAACCTAAAAATATATATATTTTAATCTATTTTGTATCTTGGACATCAAAACGAATTGTGCAGTTCAAGTGTGTCATATGACACACCAACAGTACATGCTTTGTATCGATGTGTCAATCCGTAGACGAGTAGACATTCTGGCTTTTATTCATTCTTGAAATCGTATTGTTACGTGCATCCTCTCTATGAAATACTGAGTATTCTTACCTAAAAAAGAAATCCAATAAGGCTTAGGTGAAATAGAGAAAAAGGTACATTTTCTAATGATGCTCAAAGCACTTGAAGGCAGATCATAAATGTGATGAGCAGACGAAAGGCTACGATAAGAATACCATACGATCGAGCTTAAGTTGCATATCCAATTTTGGAGCAGATTCGCATTGGAGTTGAGTTTGAAAACTTCTCTGCGGCACCCCCCCTTGTAGACCAATAGCGGTGCTTGTAAGTTGAAAGGTCCAGAAACATTTCAAAATAGATTGTCACTTCCTGTAGACTAATGAAAGAAAACTCTACGTTCCTCGGTATAAGTTCACATTTATTCACTGGCATGCATAACGGATTTATTCCCTCACTTGAAAACAAAACAGCTTGTCTAAGTAAGTCCCCCATGTGGGTGATGCTTCCTATTCAAGTTTGTACATGCATAATGCATACAAAAAATCATTATCAAAGAGGAAATTGTCAAATAAGGTCGTTCCTGGCGAACGAACTTAATTTTAAAAACCTTAATAATAATATCATAAGAGATCTAGTGGGGGTAGCGCAGAAAAGGTTCATTGCTTGCTAAGCTGGGAGTTTGAATTGCAAGCCTAATATTCCAATGGCTAGTAAGTTTTATTTTCCATATGTAAGTTTTTTTGTAAGTTTCTTCATAGAGCATGCAATGCAGTTAATGCAGTCGCAAGAAAATTAGCAGAATAGTTTAATATTCTATTGTCTTGATTAACCCGAATTTTGCACCTTATCGTCCTTTTAAATTACGAGAAACTGTCAATTCGAAGTATTTTGTATTGATCCCCCAAAATGTGTTAAAAACTAGATGTCTTCTTTCGCTTGCCTGTATTTCCCAGCTCCATCATCATCTCCTGAGGAGTTTTTGTTTTCGCAATGGGGGCTCCCGCATATACTCATCAGTTGGAAATGCATGTCATGTCAGAACAAAGAGATCAAGTTATCCTATCCCAAACGTGAAAATTACCACATTTGCATAATGTATTATACTGTCTCATCGGATTTTTCCAGCCTATGCATGAATATCAGAAGTCAGAATCAGTAAACTTCCTAGATTCGTCACCTAATCGAAAGTTTGTTTTAAGGGTGAAAGTACTTAGTGCAGGGTAGGAGACACCGACAAAAATAAGATTTGATTTGTGGTATACACGATAATACCTAAAAAAAAATAATTAAATTAATTATTAACAAAAAAAATAAAAAAAGAAAAGAAAATATATTTCTCCTAATGATAAGAAGCTTAAAATAATTCATACTATGTGGTATCTTTGAGCTATGAAATAATGTACTATTGTAGTTGACAGTAGTAAGTTGGATCGGATAAAGATTGGAAATAGTTGCTTCCATGTGAATTACAACCAAAGTCTATTTGTCATAATTACAGTATAGATTAGAGTTGAAGAAGCTTATCTTGAGCTTCTGGTGGTAAAAAATCTGCAAAAGAACCCAATTGAATTTAAGATAAGGTTTTCCTTTCTTTCCATTTTGTCAGTGACAATTATTTTTTTTGGTAATGTTTATGTGTTGAAGTAAAGCTAGAGAATTTCTGTAAGGTGCAACAAGGTAAATTAGCATGGGGGGAAAGCAAAAGTGAACAAAATGTGTATTGTCCATATGCAAGCTCAAATTATTTTTTACAATTTGTTGTCCAGAATTCTTCTTTTCGTGAGAAATAGAATTTTTTGGAGAACTCAAAATGGAATGAAATAAAATATGCATTTGCATTTTTCCATAATCCTTATTTCTTAATTTTGAGTGTAGTCTGAGCGAATGCCACCTATTCTCTTTGAATATACTCTCACACCTTTGGAACCTTCCGCCAATACTTCAAAAGTCGTAAGTACGCCTCCCTCCTGCCGTAGTATTCTGACTAAACTTTTCCCTGATTTTCGTCCTGATTTATAAATCCTTCTCTCGGAAACGAGCCCAGTTGGCGAGGTGCCTCCAAAATGGAATCTGTAAACGAATTATGCACGAAAGTACCTGCGGCCCGGAATCCCATGGCTGAGAGTTAAAAAATAAAGAAAGATGTAAAAAATAATTAAGGATACTGCATTTTTTGAACAAATGATTATCTTCGTGCATTAGGTTATCAGGATTGGATGAGCTGGAGAGTGTATATTATCTGAAACTGTACCTATCAATGAAGCTTAATCATAAGAAGATGAGTGGGCTAATGAAGTATATATAAAAAAGTTCCTAGCTACATTTACTTTTTTGTCTATTTCTTTTTTTACTTAAATTTTTTTTTTTTTTTCCCTTTAAGAAAGTCTAAGTACAATATATAGGTGTATTTTACGAATAAAATTACAGATATATTTGCTTACAGGACACCAATAAACCGAAATTCCTCAAAAAAATCCCCCAAAAATTACCCTCCCACTGGAAATGCCCAAGAGTAATACTAATTCACAAATTGCCAAGGCAAAATCATCCCGTCCCTATAAGTCAAGGTCCCAAAGGCCTTGCGACTTCTGTAGGAGAAGAAAAACTTGCTGTATAATAGAAGGTTCCGTACCATGCACTCCCTGTATCCAGTTCAACCAAAGTAAATGTACCTTTAATGAAGGCCCCATGAAGCGCAACAATAAGCAGGAGAAGTCCAATATTACCCCAGTGGCAGTCAATTCCGCTCCTTCTTCTGTTCCCGCTCCTTCTACTGCAGCTGTTGCTGCTACTCCTGCTGCAAATGCAGCTGCAACGACCGGAAGTCAAAAAGCTGTCAAGAAGCAGATAAAACCGATACTATCCAAGGCAGTATACACCTCAACAGCAGCAGCAGTTGCTACTCCTGCCTCGATAGGTTATACGAAAATAACCAAAAAACACATATCTCCTAAGCCCAGAAAGCAGACCACTCCGCAACTTAAATCACAAGCGTTTGCTTCAAATTCGGCACATTTTACTAGCACGATAGCATACCCACCTATTTTGAGTCATCAACCATCCATCATCACGCCTTCTACGACAAAGGAATCTCCTACAAATACAATACAACCATCAGCGACAGCAGCTCCTAGTTCGACAATGGGATCCTTCTCAAATAGTACTATTCAGTCGTTCAATCAACTTCCGAGTCCCATTTCTGTTGTCTCATTGGAAGCATTGGACCTCATTAATGATTACGCGGACTTTGAACCTCTCACGAATGAACTCTCGTCTTTGTTAACGTCAACAAGCACTGAAGATGAAGAAAAGAAGAAAAACCTTGCCAAGCTCAGTAAACTGTCCCATGCCATTTTTAACGTTATCACGAACTCTGAAACAACCCCCATTAATAAGCAATCTACCATAAACCCTATAAGAGAATTGGAATTACTGACAGATTCCTCAGATTACTCCTCTAATAATTTCTCTCCTTACAGAATGGAATCTCTCACTTCCGTTGATACTAATAGTTTGTACAATTACCAGGTCATACCGTCTCCATTGATGGTACAGCCAATGGATTTACAGACCAGATTTGATGATGAATACCTGAAGTTGCAGCCAGATCCTTTATTTGATGAGCATTTCCCAATGTTCCAGTTCTCCCCAGAAAGTGATGTATTTTAATGGTAGGACGATAAAGAAAATTACGAAAAAACACTCTCAACCTCCAGCGTAGATTGTTACGAAGATTAAAGATTTAAGATTAAAGATCAAAAAGAAGAAAACATAGAAAGTAAAATAGTAATACAGAACGAAAGAACATTGTATGCAAGAATTTGAATGTAGCTAGACGGCATTGTAATCACACCTCGTGTAAGTTTGCTACTGCTTTGTAGCTCATCATATTTCAACTTTGAAGTACGGTGGGACCAGGGCAGATGATCAGGCAGGCAGGCGCTTGCTACGACAAGAAAGCATAGGCAGTGGACAGTAGCGTGGTAATACAAAACAAAAGAAAACATTGTAAGCCTGCTATTGGCATATAGCTAAACGAATAATGTAAGCGAATGATCTAATCATGTCTTCCACAAGTCTGACACTGCTTTGCAGCTCATCGTCATCGCCATAGTTTGGCACGCTAGGACCGACAAGATGAGCAGGCAGACATTGAGCCGCTTGCTACAACAAAAAGACATACAAAGTACAATATCGACACAAAGTAAAAGAAGCCATTGCAATGCTGATATCAGAATACATCTCTTGCAAGTCGGCTACTACTTCAGCTCATCATCTTTGCAATTCTCTGGTACGGCAGGTCCTGGATAAACGATCAGCCAGGCATTGAGGTAGCTTGCTGTCGGGCTTCTTATCTGAAGCTTAATTATAAGCAAATATGCACAATGTAATGCAGGCTGCATATAGCACGACTTTAAGCTTATTTAAGGTGCGCTGCATCCTTTGAAAGTCTAATGGGGAGGTTTAGCCTGGTGACATTCTTCTAACAAAGCCTAGGGTTCACAATCATTGTCATAGCAAAAGATATGTAAGGGGTTTATGGGGGCATATGGTGGCTCTGTAATAAGACTGGGAAGTTCTCCACACCGGGGTTCCATTTGAACCATAATCCATCCACCACTTGACACTAGGCGATTCTTTTTTAGGTGCTTAATCTTTTCTTTTTTTTTTTTTTTTTTTTTTTTTTTCACACATTTGCTTGCCAGTAGTACCCCAGAGTCGTTGCGGTGGGTGTTGGGTTGCGGAGATCAGACCACAATGTATCATACTACTAGTTGCTCCCCTTCCTTCATCTGAACTAATGCAGGAGATCCAAACCTTAAATGTGCAGTGCAATAAACGGTGTGTCACAAACACTTTTTATTTCTTTGTTGTGAGAGCAATTCAATATCATATTTCTAACGGTTGTCGACACTTGATCAAATAGCATATATACTTTCCTACTTCTGCTAGTTCTATTATTCTTTACATCGATACCAATTAATACTGTAGATCGTATTACATTTTGAGGAATCCTTGACCAACATTAACTTCTATTGAAAGCTAGTGTCATTTTAGAGAGTTTCAGGATGACTAGAAGATTCTCGCTCGCGATAGAAGACTTGAAGAGCGTGGGGGAAGAGAGAGGTAGAGGTGGTGCATGTTCCCAAAATCATATTGGAAGTGGAACCCAACCTTTGAGTGGCTTTTTGATATCAAATGAACCAAGTAAGCCTTGCCCTCCGGTACGTTCCTCATCGCTCTCTGAGCTCGATAATGCTCACAATAGCACTCACAGAAGGTTTTCAGTGTGCGATTTGAATACTATAGAAAGAGCAACACAGAATTATGTACCAAGATCGCACGGATCTTCGCCCTACGGAAAGACGCAGGAAGACTATTTCCAACCACAAGGAGAAGAAGTTCGCGATGACCAGGAAGACGACAAATGGGCGTCAATGGACTCATACAAGAAGTCAAAACTTAACTCAGGCTGTGGAAAGAACCATCACCGGAGAAACTCAACCGCCATAAAATTTGAGTGTCCAAGAGCTTACCCGATGGTAAATTCCAATCATTCCAATAACTCTATCAACTCTGCATCTTCTCGTACATCAGTCCCCCAGCCTACTTTATATAACTAGTCCTATCAGGTATAGGAATGAATCATGACTTATGTGTGTATATAGTAAAATAAATGAAAAATAAAAATCTATAGTAGCAGTAAACTTACCACTGAAACAGGCATATCATGTAGTGTATCTTTTAATCAGTTCCAAAGTAAAGCGAATCGATGTATCTATTCGAAAACACCCAGTCTGTGTCTTTGAAACCCTCTAAATTATAACCGTCAATCTTATCAACAACCTCACCACGGACCAATCCTTCTTCTTGACTGGAATTCATGCTACTAACCTTTCCTAAAACAAGTTTAACATCAGGAAATGCATGTATAATACGGCGAATACCAATCTCTGTAGACAAGTATGAGCACAAAATAATATCCTTAACACTGATCCCATAGTCTACTAAAACCTGGATGGCCATGATCGAAGCAGCCCCGGATATGATTTGGGCATCGAAGAGGAAAATCTTTCTTCCAGTTTTCAGAACATTCTTTATTGATTTAGGTAACAGTTCGGTATGCAACTGTGGTTCACCGGTCATCGAATCTGACTGGATCAATAGCTTTCCAATAGCAATTTCTGGGAATGTCTTCTTCACAGACGACATGAAACAATCTCCTGATCTAATGATGTTCACTGCAATAATTTCATCCTTCAGCTTCATTCCGTTGTAAGTATAGTTTCCATATGTAGATATAGGTATATTTTCTTCGAACTCTGTCAAAAACTCAAGAGCATGTTCAATAATTTTAAACGCAATGATATCAAAATAAAAGATGAAATCTGTCCTGTCAGTGTCCTTGCTGAGTAAAATCAGATTTACACCATTGGTATGGTTTGTGCTTGGTAAGATCTTGATATTCTCCTTTTTGGATAAATTCAAGTCATGAGTTAACCCCAATCTTTGCAAATGCTCCAAATGTAATTCACTCTTCAATGATAACTGGTTCTGGATATGCTTAATCATCATGTTGATCCCAACGATATTGTCCATGCCTCTGGGTATGACCAAATCTGCATTATTCATAGTGTGCATGACATAGCGGACCGCATTAGGCTTTACGAATTTTTCCCATTGCTTGATGGCGCCCATCAACTCTCTTCCTCTATCCAAGATGTCTCTCGAAAGTCTTCTCCCAAGGCAAATGTCCAAGTCCGTATCGACAAAGATCTTGACATCCATCATATCTAAAAGCCTTTGATCATATAGGGCATAAATTCCTTCAATTATTATGACGTTGGCTCCATAAATGGTGGATGACTTTCCGGTTCTATTGTGATCTACGAATGAGTAATTGGGGATCTCAGTCTTGTTACCAGCCTTCAACGAGCTGACACATTCACACAACAAGTCAAAATCTAAGGAGGCAGGCTCATCGAAATCGAACTCACAATCGAATGCTTGTTGGCGCTGCTCCTTATTTAGCGGGTTATAAAAGTTATCAAACGACAATAATATGGTCCAAGGCTGATTTAACTCTTGAATGATTCTTTGCGATATGGATGTCTTTCCAGATCCCGAGTATCCAGCTACACCAATGATGTATGGTGTAGTCCAAGGAGGTGTATAAGAAGGGATATCTGCATTGGTTGCTACCAGATTACTACGAGTCAATTTACTAGAGTCATTGAGCGATAATGAAGAAGCTAAATGAATGTTATCACGGGACTGTATACCAGACCCAGAGAAGGAAGGCACTGGTGATGGAGAGAAGAACGAAGTATTCTCATCGTCTGGATGTATTCTGTGACCTTTATGGGTGACCATTTCGGGACAACGTTAATAAGCTTGAACTTACCGAGGGTAATGTATTGCTTGGTATAGAAGCAGAACAAAAGAACAAAAGTACAATAGAAGAAAGGTCAAGTAAAGAATCCGTGCAAATGTTCCCGATGCATAGGCAAGATCATACGGCGATTACATAGAGAAAAAAAGGATGGGGTGTGACTTGTCACGTGCAGATCTCATCGCTTTTGGTATACTTGGTATGGCTTCGGTTGTTTAATATGTACATATATGTATAAGTATATACCTGTATCATTGTTCAAGGAAAAACCTCGCGCGTTACCATTTATCTGCTCTGTCTGCTAATATAGGACAAAGCTTGCTCAATTCGTGGTGGACTTCTGATGTATACTTTCCTCATCGCAAAGCATCAAACTATTTTTGTGATACATATCGAACTCTAAGAGAAGAGATTCAGTACCTTCAGAGCTACGCTAAAAAGGTTTCATTCTTGCTACCAAGATGTCGGTTCTAAGTGGGCAAGGCAGACACTTCAAGAAAAAGGCGAACCAATGGGAATCTGACTCAGAAAGTGAAGAAAACCTCCAAGTAAGTGTTCCCGACGATGGTTCTCCAAACGGAACCTCAGAACCAGAACCTGTTGCAGAAGAACTCAACAACACCGATTTCAATGAGTTAAGAAATATATCTAGAAATAAGTACTTAGAGCAAAGACAGCAGCTGAAAATAATAGAACTAGGCCAAGAAATAAGAGAAATTGAGGCTAAGGTCGAAAGTTATGGAATCAACCTGTTATCGAAATACGAACAGAACGAGTTGACCAGAAAGAGAAAAATTTACAGCTTGGTAAACGAGAGGGAGAAGTTGAAAAGTGATGTAGAAAGCGTAGAGTACCAGTTGCCGGAGTCCGGTATGGAGAAAAAGAGAAAATTAGAAATCCTTCACAAGAAATCAGACGTTGAAAAGGATGATAAACCAATCAGAAGAGGTAAGGGTCCAGGTGACCCAGTATTACCAAAAAGGAATAAGTTTGAAAATCAATGGGAGGAGGAACAGTTTAAAAGAGCTCAAGTTGTAGTAACTAAAAACGGCCCAGACGAAATCGATCTCCCTGACCAAAATAAGTACGAGTATGTTTTCGATGAATCACAATTTGTACAATTCAATGTGGACGATGAGACGGTGCTACAAGGCGATAAAAATAACTACGCTCAACAGCAGGCAGTCACTGATACTGTAATACGTACGGGAAGGGAAAAAATGTCAGCTATACGACAATCTTTACCGGTGTTCCAGTATCGTGAAAAGTTCCTCGACCTAATTGAAGCTAATCAAATTCTCATCGTTGTTGGGGAAACTGGTTCAGGTAAAACCACCCAACTCCCCCAATACCTTAACGAGGCTGGCTATTCGAAGAAGGGAACCAAAATGATTGGCTGTACACAACCAAGAAGAGTTGCAGCGACATCCGTGGCAACTCGTGTGGCAGAGGAAATGGGAGTGAAGCTTGGAGAGGAAGTTGGTTATAACATTCGTTTTGAAGATGTTAGTGATCCGCAAAAGACAGTTGTCAAATACTTGACAGATGGTATGCTTTTAAGAGAGTTTTTAACAGATCCTGAACTTTCTAGTTACGGTGCCCTCATGATCGATGAAGCTCATGAGAGGACTGTTTCGACTGAAATAATATTAAGTTTATTGAAAGACATTTTAGAAATTAGGAAAGACTTGAAGTTGATCGTTGCTTCTGCTACAATCAATGCCCAAAAATTTTCAGACTTTTTTGATGGAGCTCCTATCTTCCAAATCCCTGGAAGAAGGTTTCCAGTGGATATCCATTACACTAAAAACCCAGAGGCGAACTACATTCAGGCTGCAATAACCACAGTTTTCCAAATTCACACAACTCAACCTAAGCTTGAGAAAGAAGAAGGTGGTGATATCTTAATCTTCCTCACTGGCCAAGATGAAATTGAAACGATGCAAGAATCTCTTGAAGAAGCAGCTTCCAAGCTTGAGGTTAAAGATCAATTAATGATTTGTCCCATTTATGCAAATTTACCTCCCGATCAACAGCAAAAAATCTTTGAACCCACTCCTCCAAAATGTCGTAAAATTGTACTTGCTACAAATATTGCAGAGACTTCGATTACAATAGATGGAGTTTCGTACGTCATTGATCCTGGTTATGTAAAGGAGAATGTGTTTAATCCAATTTCTGGTATGGAGAGTTTAGTAGTAGTTCCGTGCTCTAAAGCTTCTGCGGACCAAAGAGCTGGAAGAGCGGGCCGTGTTGGGCCTGGAAAATGTTTCAGATTGTACACCAAATGGTCATTCTATAATGAATTACAAGCAAATCCGACCCCAGAAATATTGAGAGTGAAGCTCACTTCTATTGTTCTTCTTTTATTGTCGATTGGTGTCACAGATTTGATTGGATTTCAGTTCATGGACCCACCAAGCCCTGAAACTTTGATGAAGTCATTTGAGCTTTTATACGCCCTAGGAGCATTAAACTCTCAAGGGGGATTGACTAAAATAGGAAGGATGATGATTGAATTTCCAATAGATGTCATGTTCGCAAAGGCATTAATTAGTTCCACCAAATTTGGTATTAGCTCAGAAATCCTCTCAATAATTTCAATGTTAAGTGAAAGTTCCAACCTTTTTTATAGGCCAAAGGACAAAAGAGAAGCTGCTGACAAGAGGAAAGAAAAATTTCACCGAGAAGAAGGTGACCACTTCATGCTTTTAGATATTTGGAATGAATGGGTTGACGTTGGGTATTCCAACCAATGGTGTCAAGATAACTTTTTGCAGTACAAGACACTTAAGAGAGTGAAAGATGTTAGAGAACAACTCAAAAGACAATGCATCAGAGCAGGTATTAGTGATGAGACCACCGAAGTATCCAAAATGCTGAAAAAGAACAACAAAATCATACAGATTCAAAAGGCTCTCACGTCTGGGTTCTTTCCGAATGTCGCCAGATTATCAAAGATGGGAGACTCCTACAGAACATTGAAGAAAAATCAAGTCATCTACATCCATCCATCTTCATCTTTGTTTCTGCAGAAACCACCTCCAAAATTATTACTTTACCATGAGCTAGTACTTACCAGTAAAGAATTCATGAGAAACTGTATGACTATTGATGTTTCTTGGCTAGGTGAACTTGCTCCTCATTATTATAATGAAAAGGAACTCGATGGAACAGGAAAAGTTAAATAGTTTTCACAAGTCAATATGTTTTTTATTTTTGTATATTATATTAATTCCAAAGCACGATGGTCTATTAAAATATGTATTAGGATCCAAACAGGTACATGAATCCGTATGAAGTAAAGTGTTTTGTTTTCCAATAGTAATTATTCACTCTTCATGTTTTAATGCTTTTCATTCTTTGCAGCAGCTTCTTTGGCGGCTGCTGCTGCCTTTCTCTTACCCATAGTCTTACCGAAGACGACAATCGTACCTAAAAAGACAAATATGCCCAAAATAGCCCAGGCGAAAAGAATTCCGTAATTTCTTCCTAACTGTCCTTTGTAAGTGTTGCAAAAAATAACCTTGGTTATTTCATAGGAGTTATGCAATGGTAAACCATACCCATATCTAAAGACCTTTGGAGAAAGGGCCAATGGTGCAAAAGTTGGAGCAATGTTTACAATAACCCAGAATAATAACCAGAAACCCATCAATGGTGGATAGAACAATATGCACCACATAGCAACAATTTCATTAACAGAACCGACGACCCACATAGTTAACCACGAAGTCATCCAGTAAACAAGGAAGCCCGATTTACCAAAAGCAACAGTGAAATCCACTTGCATACCCAACGTGACAAACGAGTACATCAAGCTTAGCCACAAGTAGGAGGTCATTGAGGCTAATAATCTATAAAGTAAGTAATGGTGGTTCTTGATACCATACATCTTAACTCTTTGGTGGATTTCCAGGAAGAAATTGACATTGAAAAAGGTCAAGATAATCATATAAATCAAACCAACTTGACTTGGTGCAATAAGAACCAAGTCTGTGACTGGAATCCTATCAATATACTCGAAACTCAAAGGATTAGTCAATAAATTGAGTGCATCACTTGAGTCGAAAAGAGCAGATCTCTCTGAATCCGATAAGGAGTTTGCCAAGTTAGTGGTAACATTTTTCAGGTCACTCAACCATAAATCTTCTGCAATATACAAACCTGGTACCACATATGCTGGCATAGCAACCATATCACGACCAGTTTCGTAGATAGCAGTAATGGTGTTGTTAGTGGAGGTATATGAGCCATTTGCAGTTCTTAAAGCTTCTAACAAGTTTCCGGTAGCATTAGCATTAACGTGAATCGCAGCCCAATACTTTTGATGGTGAACTTCTCTGATAACTTCATCCCTTATAGTGTTGTTGTGCTTTTGTGCCTTCTCGAGGAATGTAGTGTAGTTAAAAACATTCCATTTACCATAAAATTCGGCTTCTGGAGTTTGAAGTGTTTTAATTAAGGCATCACCAACAGTATCATAACCTGACAACCCAGTATCTTCGTCAATAACGACTAAGAATTCCAAGTTTCTGAATCTCAAGTCACGCTTGTAACATGACCCCCAATAGATAGAGAAAATGGTCAAGACGAAAAATCCCATAATCAAATAGATTTTACCAAAATCCAAGGCAAGTTTAGTTCTCTCACCTTGCAATTTGGAGCTGAAGAATGATAACTGCGTCTGGATTCTTTGAAGTCTCGACTGCGTTCTAATTGGGGTATTCTCTTCATCAACAGCATTCCCAGCATTATATTGCTGGATTAACTCTTCTTCGTTAGCATCCTCAGCCTCATCATCTAAACTCGAAGGAGACTCTTCCACCTTATCGATCCCCTCTTCATCAGCCGCGTGGTAAACTACGACCGGGTCCGCATTTTCAGCGTCAATTTCCGCCTGGCTAAAGCTTCTGCGAGCGTGGGACATTTGATACAAAAATATTCAACTATTATGTATGCGTTGCAAGAGTAAATGGCTCCTCTTGAAAAAAAGTCCTATCAAGTACTACTATTGCTCAGCCGTGTTAACCAATCCTGAAAAATATAGCAACAAAACTAAAATATGTGGTCTTTCTTGAAAAGTCGTCTGCGAATTTACAGCTCTGAGGACTAATACAAGAAGCAATGAATTCTGTATTCACCAGAAACTTCCTTCTCCAACATTCTGGAATTCAGATGTATTTATACAAGGTACATCATTCAAAACTATCTTCATCTTAACATTCCTAATCGGGAATAATTTCCGCGCTCGCGGGAATAAGAGCTTCCATCGCCAAAGAAATACACTTTGGGCTTACAAATTCGCACATAAGCAGGCTTGAAATTAGTTGAAGCTCAGTATGGAGTAGCCGTTTATCCGTAAGAAACCTAGTCAATCTCTGCTTACAAACACATGGATCATGGAAAGTGACAGGGAATCTTACTAATTGTCTCGGACGAGCGACGATGACTGCAGGTTATTATTTTGTTTCTTGCTTACCAGTCGAGTCACCATGTTCTTTGTTTGAGGCATCTTGACGATGATTTCCCCAGACCAAATACAGCAGCACCTAGAGAAGCCAGTAGGGGTAGTAATTTTTTTTTTTTTTTTTTTTTTTTTTTTTTAATTTTTAATTGTTTAAAATACACTATTTCATTTATTTTTTTAGGAATATTTTAAAAATAAAAAGATGTACCCGTTAAAGCCGACCAAACAAGCCCCACGTCCA
>CAKXYY010000031.1:0-94868 GCA_935541525.1 Dujonia railenensis
GTGTGGAACCTTTTCGTGTATAACCTCGCGGCACCAGTGCAATTTCTTGATTTTTTCTGGTTGTTATTTTCCTTCTTTTTTTTTTTTTCTTCAATTTTTTTTTTTTTTTTTTTTTTTTTTTCTTGATTTGCTAGTATAAACTTGTTCGAACCTACCAAAAATTTATCCGAACTTGTCTGCTCTTCTTCTTCATCGTCAGAGCAAACATGTCAGCACATCCGTATCGCATGAAAGCCGTAGGTGGAGGGTCAGCTCCATACCCTACAGACAACGGAGTTGGAAGCTCAATTCCGCTCCCAGGTGACAAACAAGCCCTTAATCACAGCCACTTTGAAGGACAATTTGGTGGGGCACGGGCCTCAAAGCAAGACGAATACGACACTTCCACAGATGAAAGCAGAAACTCTGCGTCTGAATATAGTAATGGGGACCAAACGGGCCATATCATGCCTGGAAATGGATTTGGTGACCAGGGTGTACATGGATTTGGCAGTAGCCGAATGGGCAACGGGTTTGGGGGCCAACAGCTGGCTGATGGGATGAATGGTGGTGGTGGAGTTGGTGGAGTTGGAAATGGATTTGGACTCCAAGGACCTAACTTTAGCCATAAACAACAAGCATCAGTTGGATCTATTGGTTCGGGTACAGGTACAGGTTCAAGTTCTGGCTCTGCCTCTGGATCACAGTCTACTGACGTTAGAGACGTCTACGAAAGGTCTCCACCTCCTATCTTTTCCAAGAACAAGTCACCTCCCTACAACTCCCGGTCTGTAAATTCGTCGATAACGAACTTGAGAATTAACCAGCAACAGCAACCGCAGGGACAGCTACAACACGACTCTCCGGGCCAAGGGCCCTCTGGCTCTAGATTCGAATTGACTTCGAAATCTGAATCAAACATACCACAGCAACGTTCCACTTACACCCACCAACGACAAGTATCTCTGAACTCATCCTTCATTGATAGGACGGACACTGCTAGCATGGCAGATAACTCCCATAACATTATTCAGCAATACCTTGGACTGAATCTGCATAGAGCCGTTCCCAGAATTAAGACTTTGGAGTTGTACAGACAGAACGCCAAGAAGTCCGACGACCCATTGGTTTTGTTTGAGTACGCTCAATATATGTTACAGACTGCATTGATGATGGAAAATGGTGAGGTTTCTTTAGGAGGATCCAAAAATAATTCTCCGGGTAGTTCTTTGGAAAACTCTCCATTGAGAAGCAAGAAGAATAAGAGCAGACCTGCTTCTGCTGGTTCGTTCGATAGATTGATGAAAAACCATAAAAAGTCACCTAGTAATTCGAACTTGTCAGTCTCCGACGAAGAAACCATTGCATTAAACGACATGAAATTGAAAAAGGAGCTCTTAAACGAAGCTTTACTTTATCTTCGTAAGTTATCAGATAAAGGTTACGTCGATGCTCAATATTTACTAGCAGATGCACATTCACTGGGCGCATTAGGAAAAGTTGAGAACCGTTATTCATTTTCTTTATTTCAATCTGCTGCTAAGCATGGCCATGTAGAAAGTGCGTACAGAACCTCCTATTGTTACGAGGAAGGTTTGGGTACTGGAAGAGACGCAAGGAAGGCTCTTGAGTACTTAAAAATGGCTGCACTGAAAAATCACCCTGCTGCAATGTACAAGTTAGGAGTATATTCATTTTATAACAGAATGGGGCTCGGCAACGATGTTAATACGAAAAAGATGGGGATTAAATGGCTTACAAGAGCCTCTAACATAGCGACCGAATTAACCGCTGCAGCGCCCTTTGAATTAGGAAAAATCTATTTTACTGGATTTTTGGATATCTTGATTAAAGATGAAAAATATGCATTGGAATTATACAGCAAGGCTGCTGCATTGGGACACATTGAACTGGCCAAAATCTTAGGCCAGTACTATGAAGTTGGCGATATTCTACCACAAGATTCCAACTTGTCAATACACTACTATACACAGGCTGCGTTAGGTGGAGACGCTGAGGCTATGTTGGCTATGTGTGCATGGTACTTGGTTGGAAGTGAACCATTTTTACCCAAAGACGAACTGGAAGCATTTGAATGGGCATTAAGATCAGCAAATGCCAATTTTGTCAAGGCACAATACGCATTAGGTAACTTCTTTGAGAAGGGAGTTGGCTGTGAAAAAAATGTGAAAGAACTGCAAGAATGGTACAAGAAGGCAGCAGAGAATGGAGATGAGAAGTCTTTAGCACGAATTCTCGATAAGGACTGGGTAACAAAGTATAACAAGAACAGAAAGAAAAATAAGAAGATTACCAAAACTGGTGCACCACCACCACCTACTGCCCCATCAATCCCATCTGATGGAAATAAGTCAAAGGTTAAAAGTAATGCAGCAGAGGAAAAAGAGTGCGTGATTATGTAATACAAAAAGTTAGTTCTATTTATTTAATGTAATATGGAAGGGTAAATAAAACATTGGGAATAAATGATGTAGGCTATATAAATTTAGGATGATGTAATGAGTCCTCCCTTACCCTGTCGGCAAGCGATAAGGCCAGGGGTCCGCCAAGGGCGTAGCATACCTAAAAATAACCTACCTTGTAGAAGTGATCTCACTTGGCTATGCTTCACCAACCGACACCGATGATGCGAATTTTAGATGCCGAACAAATCAAAATCGGAACGAAGATGGAAAAAACAAGCGCCAAGAGCGGTAGTGTGGCTCACAATATCCCTGAAACAAACAATATATTTTATCGTCCCCCTTAGAGGAGAGAATCCGAGAAGCTTCTCTGCGGAGAGCTCACAGAAGATATGCATCTGAAAAGAACCGCTGAAAGCAAAAAATATGCCTTTACCAGTTCTAAAGCAACTGGGATAATGACTGTATCTTCAGTTGCAGAGAGCAGGATCAAGATGCCTCCCATTCACTCACCGTCGGCATTTGAAATTTAACCTTCTTGCGGCGTCTCAGTGCAATCACGTTTTTATTTTTCATCGAACATTCTCTATTATGCACTTCGAGCAGGGCTCATTTCTCAAGAGACACCCACACATTGAGCTTTGTCGACGTGGAAAAGGTAACCCCATCAATTATTAGTATAAAAGAGGAGGAGCCCCTTATTCAATTGAGTGCATTTGAAAAATTTCTTTCAATTTTATATATAAAAACACAAACAAACATGTCTGCTAACGACTTTTACTCTTCTGGCCAACAAGGCGAATACAATGCTCCACAAGGAAACCAAAACCAACAACAGGGTCAACAAGAAGATGGTGAAAGAGGATTATTGTCCACCGTCGTCGGTGGTGCTGCCGGTGCTTACGGTGGTTCAAAGATCAGTGGTAACCACTCTACTTTAGGTGGAATTGCCGGTGCTCTTGCTGGTGCCGTTGGTGCCAACAAGCTTGAAAACTTCGTTGAAAACCGTCACCACAACAACCAAGAAGGTGGATACGGTCAACAAGGTGGATATGGCCAACAAGGTGGCCAACAAGGTGGTCACCATGGTGGTCATCATGGTGGTCCAGGTGGTCCAGGTGGTCCAGGTGGTTCAAGAGGTGGTAACTTTGGTGGTCAAGGTGAATTTGGTGGACCAGGTGGCCAAGGTGGATTTGGTGGACCAGGTGGTCAAGGTGGATTTGGTGGACCAGGTGGCCAAGGTGGATTTGGTGGACCAGGTGGCCAAGGTGGATTTGGTGGTCCAGGCGGTCAACAAGGTGGTCACCATGGTGGTCCAGGTGGCTTCGGTGGTCAAGGTGGTCAAGGTGGTCAAGGTGGAAGATGGTAAGGAAACTTCACTTCAATGCTAGTATATAGAGAAACGATTTAATACATACCAGTCTCTTTGAAGATGATAAAGTATTTGAAAGGCATTGTAGATACGTCAATATACCCCACTATTTAGTGCAACAGTAGCTTTAGTAATTCAGGCTCGCGAACTGTAAGATCACCGTTATGTGTTACACGGAGATGTCCACCGTCTCCACATATGCAGTGATGGTTACACATTTTTTATGCACCATAATATTTTCGAACACTCCACTTTCAGAACTTGAATATTCTATTGCGGTAAAGATTTCAGACTAAAAGTATGGATCAAAAAGTTGACAACATTGCATCGTTACATTTCATGCTGGGCGAAAAGAAAAGGCTCTAATTAAACTATCCTTATTTATTAAAAGTGGATGTTAAGCAACTGGAAGCTTAAATCTCCCACTCATCTATGCCATACAAAACTTTACAATGCGAGACCACCTCTGTTGCCTTCAAAGATGCCCAATGCTGCAATTTAAGGCGTATTGTGCTCATCATTTTTGTTACAGCCATTTTAAATAAGCAGCTCCACACATTCGTGCATGACGATAATACTGCATATAAAACTACATGTTGCAGAGTTGCATGGGTGCAAAAACCCTCGCAAGATCTGAAGACGTTAGTTAATGTATCAGTTGGTACATTACGTAAAGCCCTGTTGAGCCACAAAGGGTTGATGATCGGTAAAAATAACTTAATTTATACTTCGTAGTATTATTTCAATAACAAAATTTTATTTTTTATGTATACACAGCATTATTAAATTTGTATTGAAAAGAGAATGTTACACGTTGAAGACTACTTCGTGAATAAAGTTCTCCAGCAAGCTACAGAGTTTCTTAAATTAGTTCAGATTACTGTAATAAGCCGTGAATGTTTTAAAAAGAACGGTTATTTAGTTCTTTTGTATTGGAGAACCATAAATGCTTATTTCAATTACTGTTACGAAACCCTATTACCAGCCAAGAGACTTCTGAATGCTTGGCAAAAAAATATCGTCTCTCGTAGTTGCAAAATCAGTATGGTTTCTCCAGTAGACGTTACATACTTAAAGGCGAGTGAATAGCATAATTTGGACTGAGTATCTTCATGCCTTGCTCGTTTTAGACGGTTCAATTCCTATTCAGTAGTACTTTAATATGACAAAATTGCTTATCACTGTTGGGGTATGGGCTTATGTACTTGCTCTCGCAAATGCAATTGAATACATTACGGTGACTTATGATGATGGATCTACTTCAAGTTCCTCAAGTGGATACATAACGGTAACCTACGATGATGACCCTACTTCAAGTTCCTCAAGTGGATACATCACAGTAACTTACGATGACGACCCTACTTCAAGTTCCTCAAGTGGATACTTAACAGTAACTTACGATGACGACCCTACTTCAAGTTCCTCAAGTGGATACATAACAGTAACTTACGATGACGACCCGACTTCAAGTTCCTCAAGTGGATACAAAACGGTAACTTACGATGACGATCCAACTCTAACACCTTCTTCAAAAACTGGTAGCAGTGATTCTCGAGGCAGTGGTACCACTCCCGTTCCCTCAAAAGCTAGTAGAAGTGATTCCCCGGGCCGTTTTACCACCCCTGTCCCTCCTAAAAGCGGCTCTAGTCACAGTATCGCAAATGGAAACTCTGATCATTGGGTAAGGTCTAGTAGCACTTATCCTAGTGGGGGCTATCTTGGAGGCTCTGGTACTACTCCCACTCCTCCAGGTGGAAATAGAACACAGACTATTTCTATTGCTACTTCTTTTGATGCAGGCGCCAATATCTTTGAGCCTATGCTTGGTACAACAATAGGAACTATTGCCATTATTATTGCAATGTTGCTTTAATTTGAAAACAAAATTAATTTTGTCTAGGTTACAATTTAAATGAATACCCTTTCTACCCTCCACGCTTATCGAGAGATTGATAAAGCGTCTCACAAATTGACGCCGATAATCCATTTCGCTTATTTTGACATATCTATACTGAGGAGGAGTTTGTAGCCGACCTGAACTTCTTCGACCTATGTAGTTCTTACTATCACCGATTCTTTTAAAAGGAGTGATTCTATGAGTAATTCCTCAAGAGCTCTAAGTTTTGTAGACTTCCCCTACGTTAAAATTCGTTCTTTACTGGGCTATCATGGGTTGCAACACCACCACAGTAATATCCTTATACGATTTAGTCTCAATAATTACTCAATGAATAACTTGATGTGTATTAACAGTATGTAAATTTATATCTAACAAAAAATCAAAAACAATGACTGTACATAAGTGAATTAATTCTCCATGGATGGCTATGTTTTGCAATTGTAATTTTTGATTATGATTATGATTATTATTATCATTATTAGAATAATTTTTGATGTATTTTTTTCTTTTTGTAGTTTTGCTATTTGCTATTGGTTTTTCAGTTTTTGATTTTAGTTCATTATAATTTTGATCTCTTAGTTGAGCTGAAGGTCGAATAAAAAGAAACAATGCTTTGAAATCCCGCCTATTGACAACACAATTTAGACCAGAATCCCTTGCTTTCGCTTTCGTCAACAGCTTGTTGTTGGTGGTGGACTTGATATTGTTGTTGTTGTTGAGATTGGTGCTGTGCCAGTTGTTGATGTAATTGTTGATGGGGATCATAACTTCCTTGGTTTCTGTTGATCATGGCTCCTGATGTATCGTACTTATTGATGTTTTGAACCAGTCTGCTGTTGTGTAATCCAGAACCATTGGTCAACATGTCATTAGCTCCACCAAGATTATTATTGTTATTACTAGATTCTTGCTTGATTGGGGGTAATGGTCTATTAACAAGATGCTGCAATTTTTGTTGGTGCAACTGAGCAGCAGTCAAGTTGCCAGTTGCACCACCAACTGCGGAACCTGGAATACCAGCAGTGGACGACATGCCCTGTTGTTGCTGAGCTTGTTGTTGTTGTTGCTGTCTTGATCTTCTTTGATCTCTATGTCTTCTTTCTCTTTCATTAGGTGGGTTTGGATGTCCATACCCGTGTAAATTAGGTTTCTTGTTAATTGAGGAGTCCCATCCTTTACCACCGTTCAAATGCAACCAATCGTAATCACCATCACAACGTTCTCCCAAGTCGTCCAATATTGACAAAAATAACATTCTATACTCTTCATAAGCTGGTTCTGCATCAAATGGTAATGATCTTACGGAATCCAAATATTCAGCAAATTGTCTTGGTAAGCCTTCACATAAAGTTACAGCTGGAGTTGTTCTCTTCTTATCACCAATCTTTTCGTATTTTTGCTTGTTGGTTGGAGCCTTTAACCCTTGCCAAGGTAATTGGCCTCTTAAAAAGTAAAAAAACACATGACCAAGAGCTTCTAAATCATCTCTTCTCAGTTGCTCTCTTCCTAAATGAGTGTTTATGGACATATAACGTGCTGTACCACTTAACGATTTCTTTTCCCTGTACGGAATATGTTGCTTTGTTCTTGGGTCTCTATAATGCTTGGCCATACCAAAATCAACTAAATGAACATTGTTTTCATCTGGGGATGATTGTCTCCCAATTAAAAAGTTATCCGGTTTAATATCTCTATAAATTAAGTCATGTCTGTGAACCTCTTCAATTAACGTCAACATTTGGATGGCGATTTGAACTACAGTTTTAACTGAAAACCTGCGTCCACACCAATCAAACAAATCTTCCAATGAAGGACCCAAAAGATCAATTACTAAAATGTTATGTAAACCTTCTTGTCCAAAATAGTAAGCGTTGGGAATACCAATGGATCCTTGTAAATGCTTGTAAGTTCTGTACTCGTCTCGTAATTGGGGTGCCTCTGTCTTTCTTGGTTCAAATTTAATGGCCACTGGTACGCCGTTTATTATGTTGGTACCTTCGAAGATCACTCCAAATGAACCTTCACCGATCTTCTTACCAATCTTGTAATGGAGACCAACAACAGAGTTGTTACTGCTGTTATTTTGGGATGAAGATGACGATTGATTAGGGTTGTGGGCGGCGGCAGCAGCCAATGCTGCGGTATTTGAAGACATGTTGCGGTTGGACATAGTACTTTGCAACTTTTCTTTCTATCAACGCTGTGGTGATGATAACAAGTCTTTATCAACTATCGTTCTGCTTACTTTTCTTAAAAAAAAAAAAAAAAGCTCCAATTTTTTTCGGTTTATTTTTTTTTTTTCGATTCTCTGTGTGTAAAGGGAGCACCTACCAAAAAATCAGTGTGTTTACAACAGCAACGGTAACGAGTAGCTCAGTGAATTGTACGCTATGGGAAGCCGTCTGATTGGTCGAAAACGTTTCTTTCTTCCTCACCTTTTCTTCGCCGAAGTCAGCCACTGTGCTATAATTTCCAGTCCAGTGGGGAGGAACGAACAAAAAAGTGTAAGTCGAAAAAAAGAAAAGCTTGAAATTTAGTCTCTCTTTTTAGATATGTTTCACCCAGTGGATACCTGTTCTACTTAGATTGCTTTACACACTAAACCTTTTCTGAATCAATAAATCGGTAAGAAGATGTCCTTCCTATATATTGTTTATTTTTTTTCTATTTATATTCTTGCCCTTTTTCTGTGGGTGAAGGGGGAATGAACGACGAACCAGAACAAGATTAAGATTGTGTAGTGAAAGTGACGGACGTTCATTGTGTCGTTGGCTCTTGCGGGTCTGCGTTTGACGATTGTGTAGGTGAAAATTACACAAAGCCGCCCTTTTCCCACTCAGAACTGAATCAAATGTCCTGCAGAAAGATAAAAGCTTAAAATCAAACATGCACGAGTACAGTCGATGATACAGATAATGTATCAAGAGCGGAATTCGAGAACAGGTTGTTTTGGATTCGAAGTTTTGTTTCAGAAGTCAAAGAAGAGATGGGCTATTTTTGGAACCTGCTACAAGTGAACTGCGATTGTACTGTTTTACTCTGAGAGTCAGCGGACTGTGGTTTTTGTTCGCCTGGTCTAATATTTTTTACTCTCTTTTCTTTTTTATTCATCGTACCCCAATTGCGGCGCCTCAATGATAATCTCCCAAATCAAAGGGTCGAAAAAAGAAAGAAAAAAAAAAAAAAAAGAAAGAAATCTGGCATGCCCAGGTGAGAGTTGAAAAAACAAATCGACCTCACTACCTCGCTCCGTTGGCTTTTTTTAGGTTGTCTATACATCGCCACTGGATATCTTCGTCAATAATTACACACTGCACTCAATTGGCACTGAATCGAAACTTGCTTCCTTAGTTATTTAATTCTTTGACCCTCGCTGCGCATTTATACGCAGAATTCTCTCCCCCTATTCTTCTATTGTCCTACCCTTGCATCAAGCATTTTTGCTAGTTTGGGATTCTGTGTGTCACGTGGAAACCGCCAAGGCGGCGCCTAGCTGTATTTATAGCGAACGCTAACCGTGCCAGGCCAGTAAATCGCACCGATGAGTTTTCAGTATGGCTCTCTCACCGACTGTGTCTCTCTCTACCACTCTCTCTACCACTCACTTCAACACAGTCTGTCTCTGATGATAACTGCCACTTAGGCTGTAATACTCGCCATCGAGCTGTCACACTTCTTCTCAAATAAACAGCTGGACCTCGTGCACAAGCACCAGCGTCGAGCACTTTACTTTGGTGTATATTTTGCAGCAATTTCCATCACCATCTTAAAATTATTGCATAATACTGTCCTTGTACAGTAATCGGTCGTCTAGCGTATGTGGTACCTCTCACTGAATTTCAAATTCAACCAGGAGTTTTCTCTGTTACCCTTTCTACACAATAATTCTCACCGTGTGCCGAACTAAGCTTTTTACAAGCATACACAGCATCTCTACAAAGCAGCTTTCGTCTTCTTCTTAATGCTTGTTTATTCTATACTATAGTACATAATTGTATTCAAGATATCAATATTAGTCCATGCCACGATGTATCATCAGCATGATAGTTTCTGATGGTCAAGCTGTGCCAGCTTTATTAACCCATGCTCATTGCACAGAATGTAAGTCCAGATTGCTCAGCGCTACCTACTGATGCTACCTCTCACCAAAAATATCTCATCCCCATTCTTGAATCTGCTACATCTCTCACTGGTTCCCACCAAAATTGGATCTCCCAGTTGGCCCGCCAAAAACATATTCAACCTTTCATCAGAATCGTTGGTAGAGTTATTATAATTCCGTATCCTCAATAACTCGGCAATATTGTCTAATGCTCTTCCTGCGGGCCAGTTTTTATTTATAAATATAGCTTCCGCTTTGCCTTCCTTTCCGTCTATCGTCTTCACCCACACATATATTTTATCTGCAACTTGAATCTTGGAATCTCCCCGTGCAGTCTTTCTTAAAGTCGCAAGGTCCACCACCTTGCGCGAAGTGGCTGTAGATGTAGCGCTAGTGGCTGTCTTGGAAACAAACAGCGATTTCCTCTTTTGAAGAAATTTCGTGAACTTCGAAAATGCAGTGGTCTTACCCTTTGCAGCATCTCCAACTCTAAACAGGGTAGCTTCCAAGATTGTGGTAGGCTTGGGTGGTTTATTCAACGAATCATCCACTTTTTTCATATCATTTTTCCTATCCGGGAAAAGTGAAGCGACAGGTTCTTTCGAATCCTTACTATTGACGTAGTCAATAAGATCACCAGCTTGTCTTTGGGGTCTCTTTCCTGGACAACTGTGAAGTTCCAAAGTTCTGTGATCAGAACAATATACATGATTACAGAATTCGCAAGGAAATGGCAAGAAATCCAATCTTTGACATTTAAAACAATGCTTCCCTATATCAAGGATACCTTGAGTATCGTCTCTTTTGGTCATAAATAAGGGCATTGACATGTTAGTAAATTCTGGTCCCAGAAAGCTTTGACTAATTAGTAGTTTTTTTTATATAGTAAAAGGTCTTTTGCTTAAGTTTTTTTTTATATTTATTTGTTTAAAGTGAATAGAGAATAATCACTGGAGACCGGTAACTTACATTATATGTCGGGAATACTCTTTGGTGGCAACCCAATAGTGGCAAGAGTATGATTACAAATTTGGTGTGTCGTTTTTTTCTAGCAGTTTCTACGTGGTGACAGAATCATCACAAAAAATAATCCGCGCCCTACCCAAAATGGCTGGGAGAGCTGAATGTTCGGTGCATCAGATTTGCAACCATTCCTTTGCTGAGTCAGCAATTGTGAGTAGATAGACACTTCTATGTAGAGCTATACGTCAGAGACCTGGGACACTGTATGCGGCAATGGCACGGTTCTTCTACCAGATCTAACTGATGCGATGTGCGGACAAGCATGGCTCGTGTGATGAATAGTGCGAATGCTAGTACAGCGCATAAGCGCAATTACATGCCACAGAACTCTGCTCTCCAATTTCCCCAGCATTCAGCATACCAACGCTGTGACCACTATCATGAAGAGCATAACAGTGTTGGATGTCATGGAGATACCAAGATAACTAGGTGAAGAGTGTTGAAGGTAGCAACTCTGCGCTTGCACTGGCACTGGGCGGAACCGCCCTCCACACAGGTGTTACTGAGCGTCTCCTCTGGCTATTCCATGCCACTGGGTAAGCGAGACTTGGAACTCGAGCAACACTCGCCATTCCTGTGGCAACGCTAGCCAAAACAATTCAAAGAAACACTAGAGAAAGAAGGAACCACCGTGCACCCGCGCACCCGCCCATAAGATTCTCCCTTCCCTAACCCCAATGCCACCACACTGTCGACCTTATCCTTAATCTTATGCTTTTCCTTGTCCTATTCATTCCCCACTTTCCAGAGTTTCTTTTTCCTCCCTGCAATCGTCGCTATCCTTAAACTGCAATGGCGGAGAAGCTCCCCAGCTAAAATTTTCGCGCTTACTCGCAGGGACGAAAATCAAAAGTTGCGCCAAACATTTTTTTCACCATCGCCAAATCTCATCGCTTTGAAGAGGTTAGTGTACTCACACGGTGACTGGCAGTTTATACCCTTATAATTTTGGTGGTGTTGATTATGTTTGATTTGAATGTGCCATGGCCCGTACAGACGTATAATAGCCCGTCGCAGCAGCAGCTTACTGGCCTTTATAACGTAATAGCTACGTTGTACTGTCTAGGCTATAATCACCTAGCCATAAACTTTAACGTACAAGAAAATGTCAAACTTCCGTACGGTCAACCGACATCGATAAACCCAATCCCCATGCAACAGTTGAGAGAGCGATTCAGTGAATACCCTAATTTAAAGCTCTTCTCCAGGATTACCTTGCAGATTAGTGATCCGTCTCAGTGCCAGGGATTGTCTAAGCTTCAAAATATCTTCGATATAATCCTGATTCAGCCAAATACTGAAAAAGCATTACAATTGGCCACCACAAACCTAGATATTGACATGATTTCGTTCAGTTTGACTAGTAGACTCCCCTTTTTCCTTAAGCATAAAACTATAGGAGCTGCAATAGACAAAGGCATAAAGTTTGAGATAATATACTCACTGGCACTCACTGGGCCAGCAGGCTACTTGGTTACGTCAGCCAACGATAATATGACCTTATCTACAACGGCGCTATTAGCACGTAAAGTGTTTTTCAATAATCTTATGCAATTGATAAGAGCTTCTAGAAGCAATGGACTTGTAGTATCCAGTGGGGCGTTCCAACTGGTCCAAGTTCGCAATGGCCCAGATATCTTGAATTTGTTGCAAACCGTAGGTCTTGATAGAGCAAGATCGAAGGCATGTATAACAGATAATCCAGAAAAGGTGTTAATTAGTGGTAGATTGAGAATCAAGAGCGCTAAACAAGTGATAGCTGTGAATAATGACGAATCTATGGAGGGACTTTTGTATTCCAACGAGGGAGAAGATCCAGTGAAGAAAACAGAAACCGCAGGTTTTACGAAGAAGTTGTCTGACACTTCCAGTGGTAGGTTATTAAAAAAGCAGAGAATAGTCTGAGACCGTTTAAGCTATACTCTTTAGCTGATTAAAGGATAATTTCAGACCATCCAAGTAACACTCTTTAGCTGAATAAAAAAAAACCCCATTGAGAGACACATTCGGATGAAGGTGACATGACATGCTTTGGTCTCATCATTTGTCAAGTGAATGGGATAATGATTGTGTATTATAGAAATTCAGAGATTTATTGAGTATATTCAAATAAGATAAAGATCAAGATGTTTGGTCCATTGGGGAGAAAAGAGAGGTACATATCTCACCATGTCGAAACTGCAGACGTGGATGGGATTCTACGGCGTATATAAATATGTCATTGCATTCATTAATAAAAGTTATATATTTTTTCTAACTGAAGATAGAGGACCGGATTGCCTGTATCTTAGAGGGCTCACTCACCTCTGTAGTAACTTTGGATGCTGTAGAGTCGGTACTAGAAGTAGATCCTTTAGGTCTGGACTTAACTGGACTCAGTTTCAGCTGGGGCCGTTTACGGGAGAGGAATATCGAAGGTGGTGGTCTTCGCTTTCTGGGAGGTAGTATAGTCTCTGAACTTGCTGTCTCAACCGAAGTTGTGCTGTCTTCGAAAGTAGCACCATCACTTTGATTAGGAAGTATTTCCAGTGGACTCGTGAATAGGCTCTCTACCTCTTTTCTTTTCACATCTTCTACGGTGGGCCTGTGAAGAAGAACCTGCCTCCTTGTTTCAGCTGTATTGAATGAAGTAGGCTTTCTACTGAGCCTACGTTCAACCGGCGACAGCAGCTGTGGTTGCTGCTTAAATGCAGCATATGCATCGTATCTGTTCTGGTTCTTTCCCTGGAACATAATCAGTCTGTTCTTCAATTCTCTTCTCGCCTTGCCAATGATTGTGTTCAGCTGGTAAGACGAAGTATTTCGCCCTACGGAGGTGCCATTGTACATCCTTTTTCTGCTGTTTACAGTTGGATCTCTTAGCAAAGTCGGCACAGCCACTATAGCCTTCGCCTCTTTCTCTTGCTTCAACCTCTCGGTGATTCTTCTGAGTCTCTTCGCCAGATCATTTCTGAAGGCATCTCGCTCCTGACTGTACTGATAGTAGAGTGATCGGTTCGGCATTCTCTCATCAAAAAGATCGCCCTTGGTATGTCTTATTGACGGCCGTATTGGTACTGGTCGCCTTTTACTGTAAATGGGTCTGTCTGGGAAATCTTTCTCTATCAAGTTCGGCCACAAGGTATCTGATAGAGGGATGAGATGAGGGCTACAGGTTTCTATCGTTGAAAGCTGTTTTGCGTTCATACGTTCCAAAACCGGGCTCAATAAGTGAAATGGTGTGGATCCGACATCGTTTAATTTGTATATGTTTTGAATACATTTCTGAGTGGCTAGTTCAACTAAGGTCTGTAGTCGAGTGGAACCTTTGCTTGAGTCTGTCATGCTTGTTGTTTGTGTCTGAATGAACGGGGGATTTGGAGGGGTGTAGAAGAATAAGTAATGGGGTCTGCAGGCTGAAAATTGACTTATTAGGCTCTTTGATCAATCGCGTACTGTATTATACTTCTATTATACTAAAAAGAGGCTACGTTCATGCAAACAGTGGGTTCTTTCAAGGTGTCGTACTGTTGCGATGGGTAAATTTGCTCTGACTTTGCGTGCAGCAGTAGATAGGGTGGATGTCACGTGACCGAATAAGCCAGTTTAGGGACGATGCACTGTGAAAGCCTTTCGCGTTGTATGAGCTACTTTGACTAGCCTAGGGAAGCAGTGCTGAGCTATTTCTTAGTCAGCTAGCTCTCAGCACCCGAGTTTACAAGAAGCATCGCCCGTAAGCAGATATACGTGCTGGACGCATATTCCTATGTTTTCTGTTGCACGTGCGCGTCCTGTGATGTCCTAACAGTAGCTGAAGCATGCGAGAAGAGCATGAGAGAAGAGCAAACAAGATTCCTGTAGGGAAGTCCGTAAGGAGCACCGTTTTTCAATTCCGTCTCGCTGGAAGAGCTTCTCTCTTCTCCCACAGACCAGGCCAACTGCTAGGAATTTTCCCTTTTCATCCTTTTTACTCTGCCGCTATTTCGCAGCCATAGCTTCTGTACAAAGTGTCCCATCTGGATCTGCATAATTCTGGAACTGAGATTCCCATTGAATCATGCAGGTCAGGTCTTTGCTTGGTTATGAAATTGTTCCATGAGTCAAGTGTAATGGCCAGCGATAAGCTTCATATTATTGTAATTTATTTTTTCTTGGAAGGAGTAAACCTACTTCTTAATGTTTGGCGGAAGTCCTCTCTCTCTCTCTCTCTTTTGTCATAAATGAGCGTGCTCGTAAGCGTAGCCCCATCGTTACATATTTCCATCTCGTTCTGTTCCGCTGCCTCTCGCAGCTGTTCCGCCTTACCTCCGGTATTTTTCATGTACTCTTTACCTACCAATACTTAAATTCGTAAAATCTCGGGTTTACAGTTCGAAGCCGAGCCGACGTTTTTGTTTGTAATTCACGTAGAAAGCCAAAGAAAGAAAAATAATAAAAACCAAGATACAAGAGAAGGTAAATAAAACGTTTCTTTTCTTTTCTTTTCTTCTGTCCACCTGTCACCTTTCACTTCACTTCTCTTCTCTGTAACCAAATATGTTCAGTAAATTTAAGAAGGAATCCTCCAAGGGTATCACGCCAACTTCTACCAAGGAGATCGAGAAGACTTACGTACCATTCTCGTCTCTCCCTGTAGAAGCAAAGATTCCAGAGGAACAACCACTTGAAAAGGCACAGGTAGAAAAATATGAAGCTGTTTTCGAACACTTCTCCACGCCAGGCTTGAAAATTGCAGTCAGTGAAGAAAACCATAAGAATAAGGATACCAGCAAATTCCTTGAAATAAGCGAGTCTGAGAAGTCCTGGCTCACCAGAGAATGTTTCTTGAGATACTTACGCGCAACCAAATGGGATACCAAAGAAGCCATTAATAGAATAGAGTTAACTATAGCTTGGAGACGAGAATTTGGTATTGCTGGAAATTATGATTCTGATAACGTTGTAAATCACGAACTCTGCTCTGAGGAGAATGAAACTGGTAAAGAGGTTATATTGGGTTACGATAATGACGCTAGACCTTGTCTTTACCTCAAGCCAGGACGTCAAAACACTAAAACCTCCCTCAGACAGGTCCAGCATCTAGTATACATGCTTGAAAAGGTGATCGACTACATGCCACTGGGACAAGATCTGTTGGCTCTTTTGATTGATTTCAAGGCCAGTCCGGTCGGAACTCAAGGAGGTAAGATCCCTCCAGTGGGAACCGGAAGACAAGTATTGCATATCTTACAAACACATTATCCAGAAAGATTAGGTAAGGCGCTCCTTACAAATATTCCGTGGTTAGGATGGACATTTTTGAAGATAATCCACCCATTCATTGACCCATTGACTAGAGAAAAGTTGGTTTTCGACCAGCCGTTTGTCAACTACGTCCCAGTAGAACAATTGGACCAGGACTTTGGGGGAAACGTCAACTTTGATTACGATCATGCCAAATACTGGCCAGCAATGGTGAAAATTGCCGAAGCCAAGAAGCAACACTACTTGGATAGATTTGAAAAGTTCGGATCACTTATCGGTCTCTCCGAGGTCGACTTGAGGGGTGACTGGGAAGAATTGAAGTTCCCAGTGAAGAAACAACCTCAAGGTGAAGAAGAAGCCAAATAAGGAGGGAATTCCACTATTCCAATGGCACATTTGTGCATGGTGGATACAGAAATTGTAGATAAGTAATGAGAAGGTTTATTTAATTTATATACAGATACATACATGTACAAGAGGTACTGAATATATTCATTTTAATTTATAACTTTGCGAATTTGTAGTCACTTCTAAGTCCAACACGAGTACTTCCTTAGACGAAGGGCTTTGCACACTTCCTCTTTTCTATAATTCCACTGCTCTCGCAAATCATATGTTGCCAGTCTAAAGCGTACATCAAGCCACCAGATCCACCTTCACTCTTGGCAAAGACCACTCCCAAGTCATCCTTGGCAGTGCTAAGGTAGTAGTTTGAGCCATCTCCCAATGAAATCACCACTGCTCTCACGATATCACCTGGCTTGAAGCATTCTATGATCTTTACTTTGTCTCTTTCGGTCAGTCTGACATCCTGCGACCTTATAATCCCCTTGAAAGTCTCGCCCAAGTCGATTGCCTGTGCATTTATAGCAGTTGACTGTGAAGATGCTATGGTTGTGTGTGAGCTGAGGTTCTGCGACCCCCCACCAGCGGCAATCAGCTGGTGTGCCAATTCGCCGTTGGATCCTATTCCGGAGTCCTTTATTACGTTTCCGTGAGATTCTACGGACAAGATTTCTGCAAATGCCTGTCTTGGGTTGATCTTGGTGATTCTGACAAGTACAATATCATTTTCTTGTGGCAAGTTGATGGAGATGTTCGTGCCTTCGATGTCTTCAGCAGATTCCAAGTATGAGTTGGATTTAGGTACCACAGACACTATAAATGTCTTTATGTTGTCCACACCACCACCAGTGGTGGAATTGGTTGAAGATTTAAGCTCTCGAATCACAATTTTTCCCAATATGGTCGCTACTATGACGGGAATGGAACTGAACTTGTTGTTCTCTGGGACTTTTATGTTTGCAACCGTTGTCCCCCTGCCGGAGACGTATTTTTCCACTTGAGAGCCGCTGTTTTCATCTTCCGTATACTTGTATATGGAAGATATGTATTGACCAGGAATAGCAACTGACATCCTACTTGGTTATGGAGATATGTGTATCCTTTGTGGTGCCTTCTCTGCCTAAGTGAAAGTTTGTGTGTGCTTTTTTTTTCGCTGGTAAGGTTTTGATATGTCACTATATACAGGAACTCATCGACTGGGTGCATCGAGCAAGCGAGAATGAAGAACGGACTATCAATAAACAGTAGGCAAGTTTATACTGATGGAGCCTAACATCATAAGCTTTTTGCAGATTTTCTCTTTGTCTTGATATTTGTTTATTATGGTCGCTTACCCAGAATTTGTTAACGGCGCCCCTCCGGTAATTACTTTGAAAGAATATGATGTCGCACCATGGGCTGGTTCCACATGCGTTGACTCCCAACGAGGTGAGTATGTTGTGGTAGTGATGGAAGAACCTACTAAAGTCGTCGCTAGAATCAGTAATGACGATAAGGAAACGTTGGATAAGATCTTCAAATCCGCACATGCTACACATGCTCAACAACAATCCAAGTAGATACAGGTACATGGAACTAGACTGGGAGAGATATCATTGGCACTGCATATAGGTCTTCGGGACAAGTATGGAAGGCTGCTATGCTTACACAGCGAGTGGTTTAAAAGAAGAGGGAGTTTGCTGATATGAGCGTGCTATGGGGCCTCAAAGTGGTATATATTTGTCTCTGTTTACGTAGAGCTTAAAAAAAGTTGACTTTTAGTATCTGAAATTGCTCGATGTAAGACTTTGCTTTCGTTCTTAAGTTTAGCCACTATACAATACTGGTTGAATTAAGACAGCTGGAGCCATCATTACTAAGAACATAGTTTATAATCACAATCGTGTCCTAGTATTTCTGACTTTTGAATATTGCATTCCTTACGTAGTGTCCCTTTAAATGAGCTTCTATCATCTAGAATTTGGTTCGGTCTGAGATGGCTGCAAATTGCAACAGAATCTTAATACTGCTCACTTATCATCGCAGTACAGGTTGGTGATATACTTAGAGTACGGTTCTAACTAAAACACTTTCTACAACTTTTTCACTAATCTCGAAGATCGAATAAATGCAGGTTATATAATTACTTTAGTTCACTCTATAATACTTACTAATACTAATAAAAAATGTCAAAATTTACTTTTCCTTGTTAAAGATGTTTTCTTGTGAAATTTAGAAAAAGTGTGTGTAGCATCTAGAGGTTTCATGTACTGGCATTTGCAGCTTAACCATATTCAACTCCTCCTTAATTTGCTGGGCCAACATGGGTGTAAGTTGGTTACAAGTAGCTGTATCAGGGTGCCTATCATACTCATCTCCATTGTATGTATCATACAAGACAATTCTTGAAGAGAAGCGAACTCCATTACGATGATTAGTTGGCAAGATGACAGTTGGCGGCTTTGGTGGGACTCTTGGAGAAGCAGTAGGTCTTTTCCATGAACGTGCAATGAGTGAAGAAAATGACCTTGGAGATGATGTTATGCTGCTTGGAGAAGGCGCCGAAGAATAGTAGCCATTATTGGTACCAGTAGAATATCCATTTCCGTATCCATTTCCGTATCCATTACCGTATCCGTTTCCATATCCGTTTCCATTCGTATTGTTATTTCTAATCGACCCGTTGGACTTCTTTTTGCCAATAACTGGAGGAGGATCAAAGTTTGGAATATTCTTGCTAGCATAATCATCATCATCATCATCGCCGTCGTCGATCTCCACTTCATTATCAGATCCAAATCCGTTACCAATTCCGGATTCATCATCATCGTCTTCGTCTTCGTTGTCATATTCACTTTCAATGACACCAGTACTACTTCCCACATCGCTGCTATCTGCGAATGAAATATTGAATGATTGATGTGAAGATGAGCTACGGATATTTTGAAGTGCCAACTTTCCTTGGAAGGATGGACCATTTAGTCCTCTAAAGGACATTGAAATAGGTCTGTTATTGTATGTTGTTCTTCCATTTTGGTTTAACTCAGGAGTATTTGAAAATGCTTGCTCAATTAAGGATTCAACTTGAGAATTGGCAGGACTAGCGCCTATTGCTGCTGGTCTTTCTATTTGCTCAAGATTTGGAGTCAATGGCGTACTGACGAGAGCTTCATTTGGAAGCTTTTCGTCCTTTGCAGAATTATTTGTTGCAGCAGATGTGATAGGCGTATTACTAGACAGAGGCGTTTTACTCATTTCTGTGTTTATCCTTGGTAAATCTTTAGCCAAAGAGTCCCTACTTGATTTCTTTGGTAAGTCCTTAGTAAAAGAGTCTCTGCTAGTTTTCTTTGGTAGCTGGATTCTGCTACTTTTTCCAGCGGCATGGCCCGATTTTGTACTAGGAATCGCTGGCAAATCGACTTCTTCCTTTTTCCTAATTGATTCCTTGTTCAGTTGTACAATAGGGGATAATTCTTCCTTTCTCGTGTCAACTTGTGGTACTGGTGAAGCCTCTAAACTTTCAATCTCAACATCAAACCCTTTATCAAAGCTCAATTGTGGACTAAAATTCAAATTTTCAACGTTAATGAAATCCTGGAATTCAATGAAATCATTAAAGTTCCCACTTTCTTCAAAGCTGTACTGGTCATGTTCTTCTTCTTCTCCACCTCCAACCAATTGAGTGGGTTTTAAAATCCTTGACAGATCTTCATTTTCTATGACACTATCTATTTGCAAATTTCTCTTAGAATCACTGTTTTTCAAAATACTTGTAGATCTATTAATAGTGTGGTCAGGAGAAGATAATATGGAAGAATCTCCTTGAATAATATTCTCATTACTTCCATCATAATTGACAAAGGAATTTCTTTTATTTGAAGAAGATCTAAATGATTTCATTGACCTTGATCTCTCTAAGGAAACAATACTCTCCACTTCTTGTGCATTGAGAGATTTTGGAAACAAAGCTTCACCCAATAGTTGTTGATTATCTCTTTCTCTTTTGAGTATTGATGAATTGGTGTTGCTGAATTCTTCTACAGAGTCCTTTGGTGAGTAAGAAACTTCAAATGGAGATCCAAACCCAGAAGAAAGTGGGCGTTCGTCAAGTATAGTAGAAAATCTGGATGGTGCAGTTGGCGGAGGAGCCAAAGTACTTGGAGGTACAAAAGTAGATGAAGTTGTGCTATCATACGATGATCTCGTGTTAGGGGTTGATGAAAGTAATGGTGTGAAAGCGGGGATAGACGGAACAGCAAAGGAATCAGGTTCAGTTCTATTATTATTTCTTCTGCTTGCAGCTGTAGTAGTTATGATTGGGGTCGAATTTGCATTTGAATTGAATTCAGGCTTTGCATTCGATTTTGGGGTGATAATTCTCTGTTTCTTCACAGTTAGCAGCCCTTTACTACTTTCATAATCTTCCAGGTCATCAAAGTTTGGTGGGGACATTTTCAATTCGTAATCTTCGTCGTTAACCTCTCTTATGAAGAACCCATTCGAATTAGGAGTGCTTATATTATCAATAGAACTCTCATCCATTTTACTCTGTGGAGTAGCTGCATTAGTCTTTATAGATGAGGGCTTGGAGCTATCTCTTTTTAATGAAAGTAAATTCTCTGAAGATCTATTCTTCTTGAAAACATTGAGAAATGAGGAAGATGAAGGTGAGGAACCCTTCAGTGAAGATTGAGTGGGTGGCGCGGGTGTACTCATTACGCTTCCCTTCGCTTGTGATGAGGAAGATACCTTCGGCATCTCAGTCAATTTAGAGAGATTAGGCGAGGAGAAAGATCTTGGCTTTTTCAGGAGTTTAATTCTAGGTCCAGAATCTGCTGCGATTGAAGCAGAATTTGCGGCTGCATTACTCTCATTGTTTTTCGATTGAATAGATCCAGCTGGTGATCTTCTGGTTTCTTCCTCATTAAGACTATGTTGCTTAGACTTCAGCTTGAATAATTTCTTAAAGCTAAACTTTTTAGCTGAGGGAACCTTTTGTGGTTCCTCATGCGTTATTTGGGACAAGTCGCTTAATGTGCTACTGCGCTTATGTGAATACTTTGGAGTCAGATGATTCAGTAATTGAGTTTGCTGTTGACTTTGTAACAGTACCAGCCTCTGGTCATTGTACCTTCCATTTATTGGTGGAGGAGTCTCGGTTATCAGTTTCTTCGTGTTATGCAATGAATAAGAACTAGTAGAGTTTTCGTAGTGCGATCTAGGAGTTCTTGGTGTCGATTGTACTGATGGGCGAGTAGTGACAGTATGTGGTGTGTCGAATGTTGAAGAGCTGGTGGTTTGTTTGGGGGTGGAAGACTGGTTAGAAGACGGTGTGTTGCGTTTAGAAGGAGGTTGTATTCTAGGAATATAGTCCGGAATCATGGACTTGGAGGTAGTGCTTCTTTCTGCATTGAGCGAAGGAGAAGGTTCAAGTACGCTGAAAGTAGGAACAGTGCTAGCTCCAGCAGCGCTATTGTTATTTGGGTTGGTATTCTTAGTTGGAGATACGTTTGGAATTGAAGGTGGAGGTAATAAAGAGCTAGAAGATGAAGTGCTGGTCGTGGTGATAGGAGAACCATTGGCAAGCTTCTGAATTTGTTTATTCATATGAGCTCCTTCAATGTTGCTATTTTTCACTTCTTCATTAACCTTTGGTTCAATAAGTGTCGTGTCATGTCCTTCGTCGTCGTCGTCTTCTTCTTTACGTTCGATTTGTTCATCTACTTTGCTCCTGTTCACTATAGGAGTGTCATCACCGTCTTCGAAATTGTCTGTCATTTGCAAAACTGGTGTCTTGTCTCCGTCCATTGTTATCATCGACAACCTGTTGCTAAGAGCATTCACACCATTGTTATGGTGAGTGCTTCCTGAAGTGTGACTCTTAGACGAATGAAACGTTTGCACCGAATGTGTAGACTCTCTAGCGCTTTGCAAGCTAAATACTGAAGTAGGGTTTTTGTCTTCTTCTTCCTCTTCATCTTCGGGTTCTTCCTCCTCCGGGATACTCTGGTGGTCCTCTCGCTCCTCCGAGATGCTGGCGACGGCAGAAGTGCTTGTGGAGCTAGGCTCACTTTTCAGATTCAATATCGACTCCAACGCCTTCATACTTGGCGAAGACTTCATCGCCGACGTTTTCTGAATGGACGAATTGGACGAGGAATTTCTCAATGACCCGTGGATTGATGTGTTGGAAATGGAATGCGGGATGCTTACAGATTTCCGAAGGTTGTCAGCATGATTATCGGCGGATTCATTAGACCCTCCAGAATAAAAGGTATCCGAAAGGACAAAGTCGTCATTCGATGCCATCCTTACTGTTTATTATCGGCCTGACCTAGGAAAAGCAAAAGGAAAAAAAAAACTTAGACGAATGTAACAACTAATCCTAAATATCAAGCATCCAAAATCAACAGTGGTACAAGAAAAAAGAAAAAAACGTTTTCAAAGAAGAAAAAATAAAAATCCATAAAAGCTCGCGTTTTGGGTGAGAAGGGAGTTTGTGGAGAGTCAAGTGAGAGAGACGGGAGGGAGCGAGAGTTGAGGGTGGGTGTTTACATGTTATTATTTTTCGTAAAGAATGTCGGATAGTGAAAAACGAGAGAAAATTGGCGACAGAGTCCTTAACTAAGAGATTCCTATACATTCGATTCGATGTGGGAGGATTTTCACCACTCCTACGCTATTGCATAAACATAGAGGCTAGGTAAGCTTTGAATTTTGGTTTTTTCCTATTTTAAACTTTGTAGGTGAGCAGAAACCCCCGCCTTGTTTCTTAAATACAGCGTGCCTTTATTCAGTACAAGGCACCGAAAAGTGTCAAACACAGGGTTGTATGCAGTATTTCGATACGAAATGGGTGGGAAAATCATAGGAAAATGTTTGGGCAATTAAGGTATGTGGGGGATAAATTGGAGATTGAAGGCTTTTCAAGATGTACATGAGGTAAGATGGTGTTGACAACGGAAAAAATAGTCACTCATGAGAAGTGAGACTTAATTTTAAAAAAATAAAAAGTAAAAGTACGAGTACAAAGCTAGAGCTAAGGGCTGGAACAGGTTTGCAAGTCGCTACTGGCCGTTCGAGAGTCATCCCAGCACTAATGATAGATAGGAACGGAATTCGGAATTTCTCTTTATCTTTATTTACCTTTTTATTGTGCCGGGATGTCTAAAAAACAGCACCACTTCTTATATTGGCATGCAAAGAATGTTTTGCATCCATTGTCGGTAGCCAGGCCAGCATAGTTGGCGAGTGCTCGTCTTACTCTACTTCTTTCTTGCCCCATCCAGCGTAGGACGTTTCGCAGCACATATTCACGCTGCAGTTTTCTCAATTTATCCTATTTAGGATAAAATCTTAACGCGTCAAGAGATTAAATTTAGTCCATCATGCAGGTGCAATGTTGATAATTGTCTAATTTTCACTATGCAACACGCATGAACGCAACATTTTTTAATTCAAGGGAGATTTACCACAAATTCCATGGTTGTCATGAAGAGCCGAATTATCAAACAGTTGATGTATGTGTCTAATTGTGAACTCTCTTGTATACCATCCTAAAACTAGTAGTCAAAAAATAAATAAACAACATTCCAAGGTGAACATTCCAGGTTGAAAACAGAAGCTTATCTTACAGATTTTTTCCACCTGGGAAAGCTTAATCTTTTCGTAAACTATGCATCGAAAACAAAGAGATCTAAGTTGGTTGCAATGATCATTAGTAATATTTTACATCTACGTTCTGGGCTATAACAATCTGTTGAGCTTGGGCTAGTATAATTCTACGGTAGCCACCCCCCGCTATTCTTTTTTTTTTTTTTTTTTTATATATTCACTATCGACTAAAATCCCAGATCCTACCCAAGTAACTATTATTGACGCATATTGTATTCATAGGTTTTCTATGTGCGACTTTAAATAAATAATAACCTCATCTGCCTTCTCTCTATATCCTTTTCCTTCTACACAATTACACAATTTTCCTTTGTTTTCGTTCTTATGGAAGTTCTCAGCTTCTTCTTCTTTCCAGATTTGGCGCTTATATTTGTCGATTCTACACCTTCCTGTATATTCTGCATCAGTGGTTGATTGGTCAAGACCGAAGTTTGCTGTGTGCTCACACTTCCCTTTCTGTTGTCGAAATAGTCTCCGTGCGTCGAAACAACAGACGTACTGTAAGAAGTGGACCTGGTCGCAGGATCACCTCCGAGCATACTAAAGTTATCACTCTGTGGTAAATTTTCATCGCTGTCTAATTTATTGTGTTCAAAAAGATGGTCTCTAGAGAGTCCAGTGTTATCTGTTCTATTTAATTTCAACTTTGGGTCCATACCAAATTGAATCATACTATTGGCCAAGTACATGTATAACTTAATCCATAATATTTCTAAATCTTGGTTAAATCTCTGACCAAATCTTTCATGGAAAGTCTGAATCAATGCTTCACCCATCAACTCGAACTGCGGGGCTTCTATGCATAAAATTCTAGCATGCCTTTTACCCAATTTAGTGAGGTAGTCATCAATATTGGAGATATTTTCCAATTGAGAAATTGCCAAAGACATCACCCCTGCGAATGCAACGGCCTGGTGCCTTACAGATGGAAACATTTTTTCCAATTTAGGCTCCATCTGTAATAAATTACCATACAATTGACGACAGAATAAAGATGATGCCATTGCAGTAGACGATGTTTGCTTGACAAAGTTGAGAGACTTTGACGCAGAATTGGCTGCTGCAGAATTTCCCGCGCCTGCAGCATGTTTCACATGTAAGTCGGTTTCTATTGGAAATTGGCCGGGCATCTGTGGGAGCACCGACTTCTTCGTAACTACAGGCTCTTCTAACAACAACTTGTTCCATGTATATCTGACCAATTCAATTTCCTTTTTACTGAAATTTAAGGTTACTTTGTAATGCAGTTGAACGGAAAACTGGGAATCAATGGAACTATTTGTGTCGACTCTTGTCAAAGCAAAATTTTCGGAATCATCTGGAGTTAAGAGGCCAAACTGATTGAATGAAGAATTTTTATGTGGGTTATTATTTGAATGCAGATTAGGATTAGGGTTGGTGATTGGCGGAGGTGGTAATTGTTTAGATGATCTTATAGGGTTTAGTGAAGAGAGCCTCGAATTTCTGGCTACTATGGAAGAGGTCAATGAAGAACTTGGCATATTGTTGAATGATGCATTACTAGAATACGACGAAAGTGTGGCCATCTTGTGTGTATGATGTGTGACTGTGTTTGTTAGGTCTCTCGAGGGATCTGGCTAAGTGACAAAATAAATCTTCAACTAAAAGAATAAAAGTTTTGAAAAAATCAGAACAGAAGTCAAAAATGATGATTGGTAAGGAAAATACGGATCTCTTTCCCAATTTATATTCACCCACATAGCCTTTCTAAGTATTATTGTTTCGAGGAGAATGGCTAGGCTAATCAGAATTGAATCAGACAATTAAGCATATCGTATAAAAAAAAAAAAAAAAAAAAAGCAAGAAAATAAAATAAAAAGGTAAAATAAATTAAGACAATTACCTGAAAAAAATAAGTTGGCCAACAATAGACGAGTTGATTATTCCTTATTGTCTGATGTAATATTTGACTCCATAAGGGGGGGGCAATTATAAGAGAAATGGTGTAGTATTACCATTGCGGGAAAAATGTGCAATATTTCGATTGTAGTTTGTAGTTTGTAGGAAGGGAGCATGGTGAATGTGAAATTTTAGCGCTGTAGCGAATAAATTTCTTAGTTTCGATAAATTGATGAGTTTCATTCTTTATGGCACCATTTTCTTCTGGTCCCTCATAGAACCTTGAATTGTAGTTTCTACGAAATAAAATACTCCTTTAATCATCCGATATTTTCTTTTTTAGCAGGCTAGTGCCGGGGGTTACATTTTGTAAATTTTTGTTGATTCTCAATGGACGCAATTAGGTTGACCTCAATAGTGCTTGAGAGAGTTGCATTAAAATATTTTAAGCCAAAGTTTAATTGCAGCGGAGATATTTCCTATTGCCGGCTAATGAGAGAAATTTACCACATTAACAGTCAGTGCCAATGTGAGAGAACAAAAATAATTCTGTACGGTATACCTGTATCATGATAAGGCGTATTTGCTAATTATTTTCTTGCAATTTTCAGAGGAGTATTTGATTTAATCTACTTACTAACCAATATGATCCGAAAAGAAAGGACAAAATTCCCAACGTAAGGATCTGAGGCGACATTGGGCGCACGTAAAGCTGGAGGCACCAGAAAATATAAAATTTTAATTAGTGGATCGACACCATCGAAAAAAAAAAAGTGGCCCGACACCACAGTACAACGGTAACGGTCTGTCCAAGGAGACGTTACCATAAGAAAAAAAAAACAGAATGCAAGATCAAATTAGTATGAACTTGGTCTATGTGATTAGACCTACTTGCATGCAAGTAGACACAAGCGTTAAATTCTCCGAAGTATTTAGTAGAGGCGGCTATGTTTCAACTGCCAATGTGAGCTTTTTATGGGAGCCTTCCTGGGGTATCACGTGCACCAGTGGGGGTGTGGACTCAACAAATTCATTATCTCGAGGTAGTAGCTAAATTAGGCACTGTCCTCTCAGTTCTAAAATAGGATTCACCTTGCATGTTGATGAACCGATGGGACAGTATCTTGAGAGAGACAATTCTCCACCCCTCGAGCTTCTCACATAGGAGTTTTTACATTTCCTCCGCAAGCACTAACAAGGATCATACCTGAAGTATAACGCGGACAACATACAGATCCTGTATGCAGCCACTGCAAGAAATAATCGAACGTACGTAATTCCCTTCAAAAAGAACGCACAGCGAAAGGGAAAAAATCAGTGCTAACAGAGAATGATGATTTCGAAGTATCACACAGAAAATAATTGAAGAAAGTGTGCATGGAGAGGTTTCTTGTAATTAATCTGCAATGCTTGTATAACTAACTACCAATCAATCGAAAGATTGCAAAAATAGGACACTTAACAACAACCACAAAGTTAATGTCATCACAATTTTGTGGTAGATCTTCTTCCTGCAAGACACACGCGGTATCATGCAAGGTTAATGAACATGAATGATTCATGGTTGGCACATAAGATTAATACACCTGAGGAATATGTTGTCAAGTAATGCAAATTATGCTCAGATACGAATTTGGTTGAATTAGGAAATAATAACTTCTAGCTCCAAATCGGGTTTATTACAACACAGGAACATAAAGGGATTGAGTATACTTTTATCGAATCGACATCAGAAAAAAAGAAAAAAAATGCAGCCAAGTGTATTCTTCTGTTTTGTATAATTTTCTCATAAATCAGGCTCTCAACCCAGGCAGCATAAGATTATGAACCTGTAAAAGAATATCCAGAAGTGAAAACAGGAAAGACGACATATTTTCCAGAGTAATAACTCGCAGCTGGCGGCATGCTGCTGTAAAAAGCATCTTGCCCACGTGAACTTGATCTAAATGTGCCTACGTAAGTTGACATTCAAGAAATAGTCATGTGATGGAAATCGATCTCGTGAAAAAGCACGTGTATAGAGTCATTAGGAATTTTTTTTTCATAATGGAGACACGTGATACAACACGTGCACTTCAGGTCGGTAGTTACATGTGAAAAAGCCGGCTCCTTGATAGGAAGCTAACCTTCCCCTCCGGAACACTCTGCTCTGGAAGACCAGCACTTGATGCTAGATTTGAGGTTAGAGTCTAAGAGCAGAGAAATATTTTCATGGGTGAAGGTTATATTCCAGTACTGCTATAAGTTCAGAATTTTATTTCCACAAGGTCTCGTACTATACACGGGTTATTGTATAATCTACCTCGTAAGACTCGTAAAGCGATGTTGCTTTGTTATACTCTCCAAGAAATATGAAAGCTTATAAGTTATGCTATACCCAATACCTCATTCGGAAATGACGTACTACGTGATAATTCCGGAATTTAGACTTTAATTGTGAAGGCTAATTTTTACTTTATTTTCTGTGTTTCTTATCCCATTTTTTCGTGGATCGTTTAAAGTATAAAGTCTCTTAACTAAGGTAGAGAAATAAACCTATGCGGCGCAGGAATACCTCGGGTCTTGTAAATCGTGGTGAGGTCAAAAGAAACTACAGGAAGATCAGAAAAGCTTTTTCATGGTTCTATATTGATAGGCACACTGAATAATTTGTTCGATGCTGTGGATATCACTGTAACCATTGCAAGAAAGAGAAGTCATGCAATTTTCAATATTCTTTCTCTCCCAGCATGTGTTTCGGACAATAGTCGGATTATTTTGCTTGAACTTTAATATTATTTTTAAGTTAGTATTTATATTATTAAACTTTAGCTATACTATTATCTTTGTCTTTGTCCATCCTCTTTGTCCCGGGATAACCGTGTTACTATGAGTGTGCCACGGAGCCAATTTGGGTGCACCACCGGAGGCGTGCCACAGTTCTAAACCGAAAGGGTACACTGCAACTGATTATTTTTTGATGTTGCTGTAGGAGCAGCCACGCACGTAGCGGATTTCCTTATCTACTAGGGTATTAGTTTAAGCGCATCTCACATATACCATATGCTAAAAAGAAACCCTGAGAGTACAAGAAAATGGCACGCTACATTTGAATTCTTTTTTATTCCACGATCATGTCTATGAGAAAATATAGAACCATACATCTAAATTAGAACCTGCCTAAGTAAAGTTAGCTCACACTGATCCACATCCATTAAATAATTTTGAATTTTTTTCTTTTCTTTGAATGTCCCATTTTCTCTTTATCACTAGTAAATCTCTATTAATCCATTTTTCTTTATCTGTTAATCAATCGTATTCTATCGGCTGTTTCATTTCCTCATCAAATTCTATACATCGAGTAATAAATATCACAAAAGTCTATTATCTCGATTGTTCTTGCATCGTCTACGCTGCATATCTGGCCCATTTACTCGTCAAAATGGTTGCAAACCATATGCTCTAGTTCGTAAACAAATGAGAATCTTGTGCTGGAATTTCGGCGTAATAGCTTTGTAAGGCTCTCTTGAGAGCAGGTACCAATTTGTCCCATCTCAAGATTCTCACTTCCTTATCGAATCCTCTTGGCTTCCTGATGTCATAAGCCATAATTCTCTTAGCCAATTCAGCTCTAAAGTCTGGAGATGCATTGTTCTCATTCATTCTAGACAGTATAGGCTTCTTGGACCAGAATGGTACCAAGTTAGATCTAACTCTACCCCGTTCTTTTCTTCTATCAGCTGGGTCCTTTAGTTGCGTTCCAATTAATAACTCTACAATTTCCACAACTTCCACTGATGTGATATAATAGTAATATCTGTTCCCGAAGCTATCATCCGTAGTAGAATTATGGCGAAGCGTGCTTCTGTCGTAATTTGAATAACCATACGATGAAGATCCACCATAGCCTTGTGGGCTTTCCCCTCCGCTCTCTTGAGACTCTTCGTCTTCTTGCAGGACAGCACATTCCAAGCAACTTACTTCAACAACGTCAGTCTCTGGACCTGCTGGTAATGCAGTTGGATGTTCACTAGCTGCTCCAACAATAGAAAACTTGGCAACCAAACGAGGACCCTCTTGGGTTCTCTCAATTCGAATTATTCTTCTCCTATCGGTCTTTTCTTCATTCGACCACTTAGGAAAGCAGCAATCATCTAAAGATGCAGATACCAAGTCCAATTGCACTGGGGTATAGAAATGTTCAGAAGAGATTCCATTCTTTGGGGGTCTTGTGGCACAGCCACCAGCTGAAACTCCCCTGATAACCCTATACCTTCTTTTACCACCAGGGTAATGGAGGTCTTCTTCATCAACCAGTCTAATGGAACCCTTTCTGCTTTCTTCCGGCTTAATGTAGTCATTCTTTGCATATGTAGAGGTGAGTTTGTTACTACTATAATAATCAACACCAAGTGGTTGCAGAACATTGGGTAACTGGTTATATGACATCATGTAAGGTGACTGGCGCTGTTGGAGTTGTGGCTGTTGATGTGGTTGGTGTTGGTGGTATACTAAGGGGGATTGTTGTTGTGGTAACAATGGTGTGTACGATTGCACAGATGTGCCAGTGGAAGACGGAGTGGCCTGAGCGGTCTCTGTGGTGTTGAACATACTACTGTTATTGAAGTTGAACACATCTTGATGGCCCGGTGGGGGAGGTGGTGCTCCGACTGACTGCACATATTGGGGCTGCAGCTGCAGCGGCTGAAGCGGATTACTGTTTGTAGCCAATAAATGAGAAAATTGAGTTTGTTGTTGAGCATGTGGTCGTTGTTGATACTGTGGGTGGTATTGATCGTATAGTTCTTGAATGTTGTCAAACTTCTGTTGGGGCACTTCATCATCAAGTGCTGAACCCATGTTAGACCCTACAGGTACATTACTAAGAGCGATTCCGCCCAACATCTGTTGTTGGTGATCGGTAGGTGACGGTTCAAACATGTCGAAGTAGCTGTTGTACGTGACTGGGTTAGCGAAATACATCTATAGTGTAAGAAACTTCTATGTCTAAAGGTTTGTAAGCTAAACAAGCAAGCAAGATATGGGAGAGAATTTACTTGGGCTCCACAGAATGGATTTTTTTTATTCGAAGATTTAAAAATTAATCAGATGATTGAATAATTGAATAACTAAATATAGTGATTAACAAAACTGCTTACAACGGTAATTTGTACAATTTACAGGAGGGATGGTTTTATCTTTATACTTATGGGCACTTCTATTGACCTTCTCTTTCCTTTTTTTTTTTGTATTTTTTTTTTTTTTTTGATTGCATATTTGCTATGCATTTGCATCTTTTTTTTTTTTTTTTTATTTATGTCATTTTCAACCGACCATGGATTTAATTGCGCAAATAGAGTTTGGGTTTTGTGTGGTTTGGGGTGCATTTCATGCACAGTGCTTGCATGAACTTTGAATTCTATACCCGCGGTCCGCGATGGGATGTAAGGGAGAACAATCAAAGCCACTACACAACGTGCGGTGTGTACTGCAAAGAACAATAAAAACTAATGGTCGTTGTCAGAAGTACCATGGTATATTAAATCGATGAAAAGTGAAACACATTGACTGTCTCTAGAAATACATACGTAAGGAAAATAATAATTCCGCATGTATGCTGGGGTAAGTCATTTTACCCTTGTTAAGAAAGGAATTACTAACTTCCGACGGCACACCTTTTGTAGAATCTGAATTTTCCAGAATCTCCTTCTTTTTTTGGTGTGTGGGCTGGGTTTGCTACTTGCATCAGCTAAAGATTTAGTATATGCAAGTCTTTTTGGCAATCCGCGGGGGGACCGCGGACAGTGTTGACGAGTGGGACAACTTCGAGAATCGCATTTGGTAAGTGAAGGCACATAATATCTGAACAGACAGGTTCTAGTATGCACTTACTTGAAATAGAATCAACCACAAGTCACTCATAGTCATCCATTGGTGTCTGTGTGTGGCAATGTACCCTCTTTTTCGTTTAAGCTAACGCTAATGATTAGGCTGTCGAACCCCCGTATATTTTTTCTTTTTCCCTTTACGCACTCCTAAAATATAAAAATAGAAAACTCCACCTTAATTTAGAGTACCATTGGATAAAAGAGTTGCGTTATTTTTGCTTAGAATTTTTCTCAATTAAGCGGTGTACGGATGTATCAATTTAATACAGAAATATTTTTATGCACGTCGTGTTTATTACATGCAACAAGGAATTGATTTTAGCAGAAATGTAAGGAGTACAGTTGACAATCAGTGAAGAGGTTGATTGGCCAATCGTCTCCCTTTCCCCCCCTTTCACCATAAGTCTGACGCCAGTTTTGTGTAAAGTGCATCATCGAATATTGACTTCAACGAGATTATTACTATCAATTTTATCTGGTCCTGCAATTAGTATAAAATTACTTTTAGCTTTCTATGCTTGCTTTTCTTTAAGGTTAACAATAAAGTTTACCATTCATTTGGAATTATAATCCCTCTATATGCTGATTGTAATATTTACATTGTGTTGCATGTTAAATTCCAATGCCCACATTAAAAATAGTTACTGTGCATCGAAAAGAAACTGAGCTGCATAAACAATATTCCGACTGAACTTGTCTGACTTACAGTTTTTAGAAGAAGGATAATATTTTTATGTGCAAGTGAGCATGCACCAATTGTAGGCGCTTTCTAGAATAAAGTTTGAGACCGATGATTTTTACATATTAAAAGTTTTTTTTTTTTTTTTTACTTTCTTTGCATTAGTTTTTGATCATTGTGAAAACCAACGACTTCAATCAATTGCTCCAAGAATAGAAAAATGGCTACTCTCATCGTCCTACTAATCAGCTAAATATATGAAATCGAAATTGGTTACTGTACAATATCGTTTAGCTGGAGGGTAGAAATGCAGCGTAGAGCCCCTTGTAGAATTCAACCTGACTGAGAGTTAATGCCTAGAAAAGAAGTGGCTTAGTGTTGTAGCAAACCCTTTACTTAAAATAACCATACTTCGATAATCGTTAATTTTTTAAACTCTACCATGTGCAATCCAGCCCGTCTATAGATAAAGCTTACCTGATATCTTCTTTGTTAGCAAAGCTTGTTAAGATTACAGGCAATGAGTTTAACCGAAATAAAAAATAAGCCAATTTGGAAAATGCGCATAAACAACCTGCAGCGCGGTTATCGTTCTGCATGGCCAATTTATGCCACATCCACATCGCATGCAAAAGCCTTTTGCTCCACCATTATTTCTTTATTCACATAGTTATCCGACGAGCATTAATTGACCAACAAATCAAAGTAACATAGAAGTATGGCTAGCTTACAAAATTAATAATTTTATGTTTGAGAGACTAAATGATGTAAAATTTCAGGAATATTTAAACATCATTCTTTGAATGTTTAATTCTAAAAAAAAAACAGTTTACGTACAGCAACGTACCACGAACCAAAGATGAAGGAGGCTCAAATGTGGGTAAAAGTACGCAATGTCCTAATGTGGAACAAATGAGCGCATCCTTGATTACAGCTTTGCTAATAAAAATAAACAATTCTTCGATGAAATTAGTGCTTGCGCCCTCTTGCTTTTGGCAGGGACCTCCGGGTGCAAAAAGCTTCTTGTTGTGGTTGCAATAAAAGTCTCAACGTCATCGCTCGACAATTGATTTTTTTTTTTTTTTTTTTATTTTTTACTTATTTTTAAGTATATACATGATATACGTGATTTAACTATTCCAACATTGCGCCAATATGAATTTCACATCGGACTCCTAGTACATATACCGATTACACTTAAAAGAAAAGAATAGGAAGGTCATGGATATGCATACAGCCATCATTGCTCGGTTCCGTAAAAGATCCTCTTCGCAGATATGGAATTCAGTACGATGGAACCTTAAAGTTTGATGAATAATCTCCAGGGCGCTCCGCGGTAGACATAGGTGAAGAATTTCACTGCCTTACTAATGCTTGCCTGCGTACCGCAAGCGCAAGGCATGAAGGAAGTTCCGGTTTGTACTGATCAAGACGCCAAAACGGCTTTAGGGATTGCTTCTCCGTTTGTTGCAGCACTCGGTAGCCTAATTTGGGTGTTTTTTTTACAGTGCTTACAAATGCTCAACGGAGAAGAGGAAATGGTTCATAAATGCAAAAGTCTATTGTTAAATTTAGTTAAATAGCATACAGAAGGGTTTACTTCATGTTTCACTTCTATCTTTAATTCTAGCCCCAGATAATGATTAGTGATCTAGATCAGTCAGAAATGAAGCACGATTAGATCAACGTCATTTCAAATTCAAATGACAGCCCGAAAAGAAACGTACGATTTGGGCTGCAAAGCAAATGAAACTGGTATACTTTAAATGTCATCAGATAACTAAAAACTCGACGAAACAACAACCAGTATGAAATTTAACCGGGCGCAAATATGAACCACAATTTTAATAAAATTGGGGCTTGAGAAAGAAATTACAGACGTTCGACAGTGGCACAGTCAAATCAGTTCTTTCGCAAGATATTTCCTCTCATTTCTTCCAATGATAAATTTACTATTTCATCTTTTGAAGTTTAAAATCCTTCAAATACTTGAAGCACAAGAATGTGGCTATTTAGCAATTGGGAAAGAATAATCATGGCATCCAGGTGTTATACCATTCTTCTTCTTGAATACTCCACATAATTGAGAAGTAATCTGACAAGTGATCTTATCAAAGATCTGCTACACAGGGTGTAGCAGCAAAACCATATGCACGTTCTTCAGACTTTGTGCTATGGAATGATTTCGGTGCGTATGCCCCACATAAGCGTACATGCACATAGTGTGTACATGCAAGCAATGTGCCCCACTCCTTGCCTACCAGAAGTAAGGGGTAGATGATGGAATGTCTGTGTAAAATAGAGCGCGGTAGCGTTCGAAGGGTATAGTGAGCGTGGAGAGGGATAGGTAGTGAGTAACAGAGCAGAAAAAGAGCGAGTGAGTGAGATAGTGAGAGCGAGAAAGAGAGAGATAGATTCTCGCCCTTTCGCAGTCATTTTAACAAACGGCTCTTGCACCGAAAAACACATTACAGGGGAGGGACGCGTACCCTTTCTAATACAAACTTTCTGTTTTATTATGAATTATTTACAATTTCTTGCTCTTTTTGTCATACTGTGGATAGTACTTTCCAAATAAGTAAACGTCCAAACCAATTAAACCGGTTATAACTGCACCGTGGATAGCTAACACGACATTACTGTCAGTTCTAATTCTATGTCTTTCCAAATACCCAATGTATCCTGCAACGATACCACTGATACCTGCTACTGCTTGGATAACAACAACAGGGTTTTCTAATTCAGTAGATGATTTCGCAACAATCTTGGAAGTGTTGTCTCCCAAATTTGAGAAAAATTCGCTTGTATATGCGCTAGCCTCTTGATACTTTTTACTCAAAAGGGCAACCAAGTCACTGTATTCATCCTTAGCCTTCTTTTCAAAGTTTTTAATATCCTTCTTAGCCTTCTTTTCAAAAGCTTTGGCATCCTTTTCGAACTTGCCAGCATCTGATTCAGCGGCTTTCTTCAATTCATCGAATTTGTCTTCAGCAACGACTTCGATGTTTCCGGAGACAGGGCTGGACTTGACAGTGGTTGGTTCAGGGATCTTTTCGGCTCCAATTGGACCAGATGATGCAGCAGCGTCAGCGTAAGACATGATTTAATTTCGATATAATATTTCGTAACTGGTATAGAATAGTAATAATAACTCTATTCGAATAGATAAATGTAAAATAAAAGTGTTAGTTTTGTTTTCTTTCTTAAAAAACTCAATTCAACCAAACGTCTATGGTAATTTTTTTTTGTCTCAAGGGGGCCATTGATTTAATTTGGGGGGCAGGAGGGTGACGATTGCTATCTATATAGAAATAAGGTGAAGGTTGCTTTCCTGCAGGTGGCCACAGAAAAGAGACCATTTTGTCCCAATGGTGCGGCCTGCGACAAAAAATATTTATGGGGCGATAGTCAATAGAAGGGCAACAGTGAACATCGGGTAGAAGAAACGAAGTAGAGTCATTGCCAATGGTCAAGAAGGTGCAAATGTGAACTTTGTGCAGTGAACATATTGGAACCAAGAGTGATGGTTCCGAAGTGGCAAGAGGGCAAGAGTCTTCAGCCTGTCGCCATCGCCATCGCCATCACTGTTCCGCGCAGCTTATCTTGTTGCTGTTGCATGAGAAAATGATGCAACATCTTTGAAAATGACCATGGATCCGTCCACGGGCTTGTCTTGCAAGAACTTCCCAGGGAAGTGCATAGTTTCACTGAGTCGCAGCCATGTATTCCCAGGTCCTCAATTGCTAGATATCGCTACCTGACAGTGTAGAATTCAAATTATTCATAGACCTGCTGCTCTCTGGCCTCGTAAATTATGTAGGTGTGCTGAGAGACTGCACATGGTCCACGATATTAACTTAAAGTATGGGGATTCTAGACTTGGACAGAGCGGGAAGAATGTAGTAGCAGAAGAGCCAAACTGCTTCTTGGGCAGATACGTACACGGACAGGAAGCGCGCATTCCCAATGAGAAGGAACAACTATGGGTCAAACGGGTCTCCTGCTCATCTTCTCCTACCTGGCAATCCACTCATACCCCAAACGGGCCAGTACCGTACTTGAGACGCATCGATCTCGACTCTCGGTACTGCATATATCCCCTCTTCTTCTAGCTCTCCCGCCCAGCTTGCTTGCACACTGTCCTGTCCAACCTACAACTGGACCATGGCAAAGGACGCAGATGTCACCTCACATCACACCATAAGACTCCTTCCTTCGTAGCTCTTAGCACTCGAAAATTTGCTCTACCATATTCCGACGTCTCTCCTTCCTTTCCTACGTACCACGCCCATCCCCCATCTCTCATCTCCTCTCACTCTAATTCACCCCTCCTAGGGCTCAGCCCTACTACTTTACACGTGCCTCACATCCTCATTTTTTTTTTTTTTTTTCCAAAAAAAATTTCACCTCATTAAAAATTTCAAAACTCACCAGGCCACTCCTAGGCACCACCTCTCCTCTTCCTTCTTCAGTTTATTTCTCCAGTCGATCGAAAACCACTACCCCCCGGCTTTCCACGTAACATTCCGACAGTTTAAATAAATTAATAACAAGACAATGTCTGCTCCAGCTGCTCAACAACAAGGTGACGCCCCAAAGAGAAGATTTGGTGGTAACAAAGGTGGTCAAAGAAGAGGTGGAAGAAGAGATGAAGAAAAGGGATGGACTCCAGTTACCAAATTAGGTAGATTAGTGAAGGCCGGTAAGATCTCTTCCATGGAGGAAATCTACTTGCACTCTTTACCAGTCAAGGAATACCAAATCATTGACCAATTATTACCAGAATTGAAGGATGAAGTCATGAAGATCAGATCTGTCCAAAAGCAAACCAGAGCCGGTCAAAGAACCAGAATGAAGGCTGTTGTCGTCATTGGTGACTCTAACGGTCACGTTGGTTTAGGTATCAAGACCGCCAAGGAAGTTGCTTCTGCCATCAGAGCTGCTATCATCATTGCCAAGTTATCCATCATCCCAATCAGAAGAGGTTACTGGGGTTCCAACTTGGGTAACCCTCACTCTTTACCAACCAAGGTTACTGGTAAGTGTGGTTCCGTTGCCGTTAGATTGATCCCAGCTCCAAGAGGTAAGGGTATTGTCGCTTCCCCAGCTGTCAAGAAGTTGATGCAATTAGCTGGTGTTGAAGATGTTTACACCACCTCCTCCGGTTCTACCAGAACCACCGAAAACACCTTAAAGGCTGCTTTCATTGCTATTGGTAACACCTACGCTTTCTTAACTCCAAACTTATGGAAGGAAAACACCTTGAACGCTTCTCCATTGGAAATTTACGCTGAAGAAGCTTCTGCTACCAAGAGAAGATACTAAGTGTATAGCACATTAATGTACATCTAGCTAGAGCATATGTCTAAATCGTTGTAGTATTCGTAGAGTTGTGGGTAGAGCTAAGGCGAGAGTGAACACCAGCACCAAGCAAAGCTGGCGTGTGGCTGAATGCTTCATATAGCTAACTTAAACCATAAATTTACATGGTTGTCTTGTTCAATCAGTAAATGCAGGGCATGCTTCGATTTGTTCAAGCCCTTTAGTCGTATTGTATACTATGAATCTATATATAAGCCTATTACTATACATGTTATATTACAAAACAGAGGTTGCGACGGTCCTCTGTGTGGAAATAGGGTGGTGGAACTATATATCACCTGTGGTCACGGTCTGGCACAAGTCATGCATGCTAGTAGTTTAAAAGAGGCACAGATTGGTGCCATACTTCCTCTCTCTCAGCTTCACCTGATACCTGCTCCAAACCCGAGTTTTTACTGCAATATTGCTTCCTCCTCACCATCATCCTCTTCTGCCACCTCTTCTATTATCTTATCTTTTCTTTTCTTGTTTCTTTTCATTTGTTTTCTTTTTTATTTATCTTTTTTTTTTTATTTAATCTGTAAATATATATAACACAGCAAGTTTGCAGAAGCTATAACACAGCAAACTCGCAAAAAGCACAACTCCAGCAATTACAAGTCTACTACTTAATTCTGGATAGCTTGTTCCATAACCTGGTCGTCGGGAACAGCAAATTGCCTTTCCTGGGTAACCGAAGGTTGCTCGCCTCCGTCCTTCGTCCAGGTATTAGATGAAGTGATAGATCTGCCTTCTGGATGTCTAAACATACAGGTCTTGTTAGTACAGTTGGCACCAAAACGACAGTCTTCATCTATTGGATGTGAAAAGAAACAGTCCAATCTCTTGCAATTAGCACCTTCACGACACACCACAGGAGTAGACGCATGTCTCTTGGGACACTTGTAATTTGTACAAGCAGCACCAAATTTACATTGCTCCAACGTAGGAATTGGAGCGGCAGGTGGAACACCGCCAGCATTCAAGGCCGCTGCTCCTGGTCCTGTTGCTGAGCCAGCATGTGCACCATTTTGTGACTGGTAGTTTGGGGATGGATGTGCCTTGACACAGCTGCCATCAGCACAGGCCTTTCCGTTTGAACACCACTCTAACTGTCCAACAACGGCATTTTGATTGGCTGGAGTTGGGTGTCCAAATGGACAACTCTCCTTTGCACAGTGATGACCAAACTTACATAAAGTGATAGGAGGCACCCATTGCTGTTGTTGTTGTTGGAATTGCTGTTGTCTCTCTAACTTCTTCTTCTCAACGTATTCCTTCTTGGATTGCTCTAATTTGGCCATCAACTCTTGGTCCTGGTCTGGATGTAAATAGTTACAGGTACCTGGTGGATTAGGACAGTTCGGATACGAGAAGCAAACCTTAGTAGGATGTGCCAAGGGGCACTCCTTGTTTGTACAGTAAGGGAAATCTGGACATCTGCCCTTCGGTTGCCTCTGGTTGAAAGTTGTCTTAGTCACATTGGTATTGTTGTTCATGCCCAATACCTTTTCGAAGTTAGCTGGATTTTGGAGAGCAAACGACTTCTTGCCACCGCCGATATTCTTACCTCCTTTATTGATTCCTCCTCTGTTCACACCGTTTCTTGGTCCACTTGGTGGAGCCTTATTAGGAAATGCCAACATTGGGTGGAACGAAGCATGGGGACTAGGGGGCTTATCGGTTTGTTGCTGAAAGGAACCCGCTTTTTGTTCTTGTGGTGGCTGCTGGTGCTGCTGTGCCTGAGGCTGTTGTGCCTGAGGTTGTTGTACCTGGGGTTGCTGTGCCTGGGGTTGCTGTGCCTGGGGCTGTTGTTCCTGGGGCACTTGCTGTTGAGGTGCCTGTTGTTGTTGGGTAGGTTGCTCTTGCTGAGGTTGTTCCTGTTGCATCATTCTTCCAATTTCTTGGAATATACTATTCACAAATTCTTCATCTATAGGAAAATCAATAAGCAACCTTACTTCGCTGACAATATCAGCAGCCGTACGGTTATTACCAATCAAAACTAAGATGAACTCTGCGACGTCTTCTGCATCATCTGTAATATTGTACTTCCCTTGAAGTTCGGATATTAAAGGCGCTTTCAACTGCTGCGCTAAAGGTCCTTCGGGATCGAATGAAGACATTATATAAATATGAGGCTGATGCTGTTATCAGTAGGTAGACTAGATGATTTGTAAGTTTGCCCTTCTGTTGGTTGGAGTGCCTTTGTATTTTTCGTTTTTTTTTTTTTTGATAGAGTTCAAAAGTCATGTGATCGTTGAACGTGACCAGGAATTGGTTGCATAGAGTCATGGTAACCTGTCTACCTAAGCAAGAAACAATGGCATCAGCTACGGCAACGACTTCATTAATTAGGGGCCTCTTAAACTAGCCCTCAGGGTGCATTAACGTCATTAAAATATTTAAACTAATCTAAAATCAAACTAATTCGAAAATCTCCTCATCAATTTCTCCTATTAAATCTCTGACTAATTCCAATATCCTGTCCAATTCCAAAGAAATCTTGTTGGTGACTAAGATATATGAGTATAGTAAGACATAATCTTCGTTTGTTAACGTCAAGTCCTTCTTAAGCGCTCCGTTACTTCTAATCTCGCTTAATTTGAATAGCATTCTATCCTTTGCGTGTTCTGTGGACGCTGGTTTATTCGGGAGTGGGAATGACAACCTGAGAGCACTTGCAAGCATATAAAATATCAAAAATATCCTATGTTCAACTTCAGTTCTTTCAGCACTGATATACTTTAACACATATTCTTCATTAGTTGATAAGCTCGGATCAACTTCGATCATAAGGTTCATATTTTGAAACGAGTCAATGATATTGGAAGTGCATTGTAGAATCTTTTCGTATTTCACCTTAGGAAACTCACCCTTCAATCTAAACTCTTTAGGGGCCTGCTTTAGTAGTGTTTCACATTCACGTAGCAAATCATGTAAACCCTTTTGATCTTTTAAGCCTATGAGCTTCAGTTCTCCATCTACAGTAAAATCCAAGGGGTCACTATTCCAAATTACTCCCATTCTCAACCAGAGGATAGTCAATCCTTTCTTTAATCTTGATCTAGCACTATTGGGCAAAAATAATGAAGACATAGACACAGAAACCATGATACCTACCGAAACTGCAAAGAATCTATGAAATGCAATCTCTCCAATGATAGGATCCTCACCACCTTCCAATCCATCTTCTGCGTCCTTTTGCGTCATACTGTATGAGTATAAGGCTGTAATGTTGTATGCTAATAAAATAAACCTTCCAAATGGATTATTCTGTTTCCAATACATGATAATATAAAAACTTGGAATAGAAAGTAGAAATCCACAAATACATAAACAGTAGACATTCCCATTTGTCAAAACCCAGATCAAATACGCTCCATAGCATCCCAAAAATGTCCCAATAAATCTATATTTAATTGTCATTGAAGTACCTCCAACAGATTTGTTCATCATGATACAATACACCACTAGAGCCCATTCTATTCTCCATTCATTGAAATAAATCTTAGTTTGAGGAATAAATGCAAAAATAGATATTATTAGCGCTCCTAAACCAACTCTAATGCCGAACTGAACGTCTGTTCTTTTAAATACTTTTAATGACTTCCAGAGATTGAAGGATAAAATAGATAGCCTGGAATGTATTTCGCGCCTCTTCTTCAAAATTGATCTACTATGAGTGCCATTTTCGTCGCCATTTCTATATTGGTTTTGAAAAGCCAATAGGGCAGCATTTAAGGTACTCTCGACACGAGTATTGAAAAGTGGAAAACTCACTCTTCTTTCTGTACCATTTTCTTGTGGGGGATCCTGAAATCCTGTGGATCCTATTGCATCCTCACCTAAATCATTAGAATCTATACCTTGACTGTATTGGTCCTTTTTTCCTTGATCACTGGGACTTTGGTGCCATAAACTATTATACAAATAATTCCATGACCTCCTACATTGAGTTGTTTCTTCGTATCTCTCAGTTAATTTTAGAAATCCATTCAAAGTCCTGGCAAATTCTCCTAGCAAAGAAGAGAAATTACCACAACATGCTGTAACTTCCTCTTGGTCTGTATTAAAAAGGAATTGGTTGGAATCTTTTTTATGGAAAATCTCCTGAGAGTACAATCTTTCAAATGACTCAGATTGCTTTTCCTTGTACAATTCCAATGCACTATCGATAGATCTTTGAAATGTAGCTGTAGTTGCAAATTTGCCACTACATTGATTTTCAAATGGTATTTCGCTCAAGATGTTTTTGATTGTGAAGATAAATGATTTCATCGATGGCGCAAGATAATAAACAAATAAGTCGAAGATTTGACCTGGATTACTGGCCGTATAGTTTGGTACATCACTGGTATTTGTGCCTGAGAGAATTTTGGACATATTCTCGATAGATTGCGATAAGTGGATTCTAGAATCTATACTTTCATCACTACTGACACTATCTGCGTCATTATTGTTATTATTATTGTTCTCGGCACCGTCATTCTCGTGTAAAAGCTCCCACTGCATTTCAACTGACGATCTTAGTGCTTGAACATGTCTGGCCAATGCTTTTGTCAGTGAAACCAATTTCACAAACAACTTCCACTCTTCTTCCCTTCCTCGTAACAAGAGCTCATATTGAGCTTCTTCAAGCAGCGAATTCAAAGAGGTTATATTCTTATTGAGTCTATTAAAGAACTCGATATCTTTTGCAGTAATATTTTCACCGTTGAGAAATCTATTAGCAGTAATCGAAAGTAATCCGGACATGATGTTATAAGAGTCATTTAATCCCTTTCGTAATTGTTCCACAGCACTTACGGGCCAAATGAGATAACAGCAAAGTACAGATATACTACATCCGGTTACGACAACAATGATGGTACCAATGAATCTATCAACAGGAATTTCTGAGGCGTTCGTACTCCCTTCCTTGATAATACATGCAACAATGGAAATGGAAGCTAACGAGCATGCAGTATTAAAGGTCTGCTTGTTGATTTTTTGCTTCATATACGCTATGCAGCCCAAGGATAAAGATGCAACTATCAAGTCAATCGCATAACAGATTTCATCTTCTCCATGGTTGAAGAAACTTCTCAGTATAAGTCTACAGAAAAATGTCATACTAAAACTGAATAGCAACGAACATATTACAAACAATAACGATTGGTGCATAGAGCCCTTTGAACGGGATGGATGGAAATATACGGCCACCGTCGCTACAACATGCTTGGAATCAGTTCTTCCCAAAAGATCGTCAAATCTCAGCCAATAAACACCCAACGAGGCCAAAAAATATGCAATTGAGCACTTCAATACACTTTTATATACCTCATTTGCATAAACAGCCTCCAATTTCCTCTTAGACCTTCTGTAAATCTTTTTGAATTTCCATCTTGAAGTTTCTGGAGAGCCTTCCAAGGTGACATTTGACAGCGATGGGGCCAATGCATTACCATTACCATTGCCATTATTGCTTCCTGGTAATAATGAAGAGCTTTCGCTAGGATTGTCCTCAATACCTCTAGAGTTAAAGCTCTCAAATCCTATACTAAATGAAGAAACTGACCTTTGAACCCTCTCACCTGTCTTCGGCATAATAACCGATGCTTGCCCAGTAAGCTTTCGAACTCTCGAACCAAGCGCCAGAAAGTTTAAAGAAATCTCATTATCTTCGTCATCCACAGGGGAGGAGTTCCGGTTTTCAGTCAGACCGTAACCTGACATTTACCGAATGAAGGACGATATGACTTTCAAGCAATAAGAGAGGCCCTTGCTTTCTAGCAAATGCCCTGCCTGCTTCTACCGCAAGCAACGCCATTCTCTTATCGTACTGGTCACGTTTATGATCACGTGACTAGTTTCTTTTCTTATAGGCTCAGAAGTTGCTACATGAAGATTGCTAGTGAGTCCTACACGTTCCGATGACTGGCTGTTTATGTACATCATTAAATCTATAAATTATTATAAGTATAATACACTTATCTCATGCTCCATTTGGGAGAGGTTTTCGTTTAGTTTTTTCAACCACAGGTCCTTTCTCTTCATATTAAGGACTTGTTTTTTCACATCTTTTCATTTTCATGTTCAAATTTTCGTTTCTTTTTTAAAATATTTCTTCAGCATATCATCATCATTCAGTTGATACCATCACAACATTCAAAGTTAGGCATATATCTATCGTTTATCATTACTACTTCCTCAAAAAATAGTATTTTTTTGTTCTTTTCTTATTTTTTGTCTTCGTACCCAATGATTTCTCTGAATAAATCTTCACAAGGAACTGTTGCTCCAAGTCTAGCACACAATAAAAATACTCCACTGAGCTTTCTATGTAACGAGTAGGTTTCTTCTGGAGGTGGGGTTAATCTTTCATTAAGCATCACTCCAACATTTCCCCTAACTCTATCAGTAATGGTTTGATCCTTGAAGTTGAATGGCAGACCACCATTATCGATTGGTGAGAAGGCTTCTCCTAGCACCATGACCGAGTCAATATGTGCTTGAGTCATTGCTGGAGACTCTAAACCTGTTAAATAACCCAATTTCTTGGAATAGTATTCCACTCCGTCCCTGTCCTTCTTGACTGAAGATCTTAAAACGTTAATATAGTCATCAATAAAGCCATCGCCGAAATCTCTAGCAGCACCGAAATCCAATAGTTCGATTTTACCTACTTTGGGGTTGTAAAGGAAGTTGGCCCAGTTAGGGTCCGTTTGCATGAATTTGTAAGTCTTGATTTCCATAAGACAGAGTTTCATGATTTGAGTAGCAATCCAATTGTTGGTCTGTTGGTCCCAATCGCCCTTCACGATTTCGGTACCATTCATTCTTTCCATGGTAAGTACATGTTCTCCACACATGTGGTTGTACACTTTAGGAACGCTGAAGGCCGAGTCATGTTCAATCATATCTCTAAATCTGATCAAATTTTGAGATTCTCTAATATAGTCACACTCCCATTTCAATTCAGTTCTTGCATTGGCAATGGTCTTGTCGAGGAACAAACCAGCTGGCAAAATGGAAGACGCAGTAAGGAGCATCAACAAGTTGTTTAAATCTGAGTCAATACTGTCTACTACACCAGGGTATTGTACCTTGACTACCACTGGAGTCATTTCTCCATTATCAGCTTCGATCACCGCATTGTGAACCTGTCCAATAGAGGCAGCTGCGATGGGCACATCATCAAAGGATACAAACAATCTTTCCCTCCAGTTTTTACCTAAATCCTTCAGCATTACTCTCTCCAATTGACCAGGTGGCATGTAATGAGCAGAGTTTTGTACTCTAAGCAAGATTTGTTGAATTTCTTGGGGCAAAATGGATGAATCCTGGAAGGACATCATTTGGCCGATTTTCAAGGCAGCCCCTCTCATTTTGGAGAACTTCTTGGCCATTCTTTCAATATTAGCAGGTGATAAGAGCAAGGACTTGACTGATAACGACGACGAGGAGCCGCCCGACGCATAGTGCTTTAAACCCTGCTGAGCAGCTCCAAGTCCCATACCGGCAGCCAAGCTTCCATAGTGGAAAATCCTAGCAAGACGGGTGGATGGGACTTCAGAAGAAGTCATTTCAAATTCGGGTGCATCCTTGACTCCGATTACTTTTGATCCTGGCTTGTTTTTTTGAGAAACAATCACTGGAGCCATTCTGACCACTGAGCCTGGCCCGTTGCCTGAGCTAGCAGGCTTCTTGTCAAGCTCCTCTATGGGGAAGGACTTGGTGGAATAAAACCTTTTAGTTTTTGCTCCTGTTGATGATGTATGGAGTGAACGCACCGACTGTAAGTTTCCAGGCGATCTGAAATTACTGTCACCTAGTCTGGCCTCTAACGACTTGCTCTTGGCCACAGACCACATCTCACCAGACCCATCCACGGTCCTACCAAGCAACGAGTACTCTCTGTACTGGTTCACGTCACTCACCAAAATCGAGCCGGCTCCCTTGAGTACCTCCTTTGCAGCATTGGCAACAACAGCAGCCTCATACAATTTTTTGGTCAACGACATACAGTTGTGTGTTGAAAGTCTTATACTAAGCTAGCCTTGAAGTCTTCGCAACAACTTTTTATTTTTTGCTCTTCTTTTTTTTTTTTGTGCTGCCCAACTTTTCACGTTCCAATTTCGATCCAGAAAAAGGGATTCGATGTCTTCTTCTCGGTTCAAATTCGTCTGTAGAATCAAAGCTACTTATAAAGAATATATACAAGTAATCTCTGGTTATACGTCCGCTGGCTCAGTGTAGTAACTACTGAATAAATTTCTTAACTTGCTGGTTTTTCCCATGTGCTCATTTGTTTCAATTCTTACAGGCGGTGTGGATTGTGAGCTCTCGCTCGGGGAAATGGAGCGCATGCATCGAACATGAAAAATAAATTGGTGGGAGGGCCGGTGGTGTGCAGGAGAAGGGCTGCAGATGGCTAGTAGGCTGCAGAGACGTGGGTGGAGCAAGGCAAGGGAGCTAGGCTGAACGGGGTACGGGGGCAGATCTGGGAGGTGGTGCAGAGTAGAGGAGAGTGAGGGAAAGCGATGGAGAGCGATGGAGAGTGATGCAGAGTGCGACTATGCCACGAAGATGCTGGGAAGACGATGGGTTGAGCTAGAGCACGTTCTTCGTTCTTGTAGTTATGGTATGTTAGGCAGGAATACGGCAGATTGCGAAAAAATATGCAGCAATAATCACTTGGAGAGTAGGAGGCTATGAAAGTAAAATACACCAGTGAGATACACTGGCTAGCAGAAGATATCGAAATGTAAACAGAAATGAGTAACTATTTTGCCAAATCTTCTTTCCATTTCCTAGCTCTCTTCGTAGATACCTGCCCTTTTTCCTTGTCTCGTTAATCACTTCATAGCAAAAGCTTCTCAGGCTAACGCTTGCGCTCTTTGGAACACACTACATGCAGGACACGAAGAACTACCTGGCTTCCTTTCTATTTTCAGGCTAAGTCTTCAAAAAAGTACTCTCTTTTCATTTCTTCACTCTATTCGTATGTGCTTACATCCTATTTCCTACCTCACTCACTCACTTTATAGTCAAACTCCGCTACCTTCTTACTCTGTGTTCAGTACCTCTTGCTCTTGTGTTCCAGTACTTCCTGCCATATATCACTACATGCAGGTCACCGTTTCCAAAACACGCACACTACATGCAGGTCAGGAAGGAACCTATCGATACAATACTCTTCAGCCCACGGACCTCTCAAACCCTCTGGAAAACAGCTTCACTCCATTGCCACTACTTAGCCACCCCTCAATACGAGCCTTCCTCCCTTTAACCACTCCAAGCGCCCCGAATCTTCTACCATCCGCTCCGCTCTCTGACTGACCCAAGTGTACTGCATATTGCACATCATCGCATCTCGCTATCAAAATCAATATAAGCAAAAAAAAAGTCAAATTTACTGCCTTAACTCACGATCTATTCATACCCATACGCCCACCATGTCAGATAGACCTTCCAAAAAGTTGAAGATGGACTCAGAAGCTGAATTGGTTGCCGAGGCTGCTGAAGAACACTTGAGAACTCATCCTCACAACTCGAGACCACCTACTCCATTCACCGCACATGATGATGGCGAATTCAAGGGCCTTACCAAGCATCAAACCACAGCAGAGCAAGCTGAAAAGTTAGAAAATGGACCTAAAAATCCGTTTACTGGTGGCGAATTGCTGCAGCAATATTTTAAGATCTTAAAAGGTAGAAGAGATTTACCTGTTCACTCCCAAAGACAGGAGTTTTTAGACATCTTCCACTCCACTCAGATTATGGTGTTTGTTGGTGAAACCGGTTCTGGTAAGACCACCCAAATCCCCCAATTTGTGTTGTACGATGAAATGCCACACTTGACTGGAATGCAAGTTGCATGTACTCAACCTAGAAGAGTTGCAGCCATGTCTGTTGCCAAGAGAGTTGCCGATGAGTTGGATGTTGAATTAGGTGAAGAAGTGGGTTACAGTATCAGATTTGAAAATTGCACCACCAACAAGACCATTTTGAAGTATATGACAGATGGTATGTTGCTTAGAGAAGCCATGGACGATCACAATTTGGCTAAATATTCATGTATTATATTGGATGAAGCGCACGAAAGAACTTTGGCTACTGATATCTTGATGGGTTTATTGAAGCAAGTATCTATCAGAAGACCTGACTTGAAGATAATCATCATGTCTGCCACTTTAGATGCTGAAAAGTTTCAATCATATTTCAATGACGCCCCATTATTGGCAGTTCCAGGTAGAACACACCCTGTAGAAATCTATTATACACCAGAATTCCAAAGAGATTACTTGGACGCTGCCATAAGAACAGTCCTTCAAATCCATGCAACTGAGCCTGAAGGGGATATCTTATTATTCTTGACTGGTGAAGAAGAAATTGAAGATGCGTGCAGAAAGATAAGTTTGGAAGGGGATGAAATGATCAGAGAACAAGGTGCTGGCCCCATCAAGGTTTACCCATTGTATGGGTCCTTACCACCAAACCAACAACAAAAGATCTTCGAACCTGCTCCAGAGCCATTAAAGGCAGGAGGCAAGCCAGGTCGTAAGGTCATCGTTTCCACCAATATTGCTGAAACTTCTTTAACCATCGATGGTATAGTGTACGTGGTTGACCCAGGGTTTTCCAAACAAAAAGTATATAATCCTAGAATTAGAGTGGATTCGCTTTTAGTCTCTCCAATTTCAAAGGCTTCAGCTCAACAAAGAGCTGGTAGAGCTGGTAGAACAAGACCTGGTAAGTGTTTCAGATTATACACCGAAGAAGCATTCCAAAAGGAACTTATCCAACAATCATATCCAGAAATCTTGAGAAGCAACTTGGCATCTACTGTTTTAGAATTGAAGAAATTAGGAATAGATGATTTAGTTCATTTCGACTTTATGGATCCACCAGCACCGGAAACTATGATGAGAGCATTGGAAGAATTGAATTACTTACAATGTTTATCAGATGAAGGTGACTTGACTCCATTGGGAAGAATGTCTTCACAATTCCCTCTTGATCCTATGTTGGCAGTTATGTTGATCGGATCTCCTGCATACCACTGTTCTGAAGAAATGTTGACTATTGTTGCACTCTTATCAGTTCCAAACGTTTTCGTTAGACCTGCCAGTGCAAGAAAAAGAGCTGACGAGGCCAAGATGGCATTTGCACATGAAGATGGTGACCATTTAACTCTCTTAAATGTATACGACCAATTTCAAGGTGACGAAGCAAGAGTGATTGGTTTGCATCAATGGTGTAGAGACAATTTCCTTTCATACAGATCCTTAACTTCTGCTAAATCGGTTAGACTGCAATTGACAAGAATAATGGAAAGAAATGACTTACAGCTTATTGGTGGAGACTATGATAACCCAAGCTACTACAATAATATCAGGAAGGCTTTGGCCGGTGGCTTCTTCATGCAAGTTGCTAAGAAGAAGTCCGGAAGCAAAGGATACTTAACCATTAAGGATAACCAAGAAGTCTTGATTCATCCTTCTACCGTACTTTCCAATACCAGCGAATGGGTTATTTACAATGAATTTGTATTGACTAAATCGAATTACATCAGAACAGTTACCAACATCAAGCCGGAATGGTTAGTTGAAATAGCTCCAAAGTATTACAACTTGGATCACTTTGCTCCAGGTGATGTTAAGTTGTCTTTAGAGAGAGTTATAGAAACTGTAGAAACAATGAAAAGAGTTAATGGGGACAAGAAGGTAAAGAAGAGTTCCAAGAGTTCCAAGAGTAAAAAATAGAGGTGGTATGAAAAGTATATACATTTTTTTATAGAATAATAGTCATAAATTATCAGAAAAAGAAGTAGGGACTGTTGAAGTGCTTCTCAGACGAAGAACAATTAGTGATTCAAGAGCACAAGAGTACAGCGTGTAATTATCGACAGTGGTAGACTATCGGAAATATGTGTAGGTAGTCATAATATAAGTAGTTGGGTGTACTTAAAATCAATCATGCATGGCGGTTCCAGTGATTTCTAGACTGGGACAGAACTAGCCAGTGTAGTAGTAGACTAGCTGAAATGTGTGTACGTAGGAGTGGCACTCAGCTAGTTCCAGTGCGTTTGCAGCCAACAATGCACTTCGTGCATGATGGCCCCAAAATAAGCCGTCAAAGCACTGGAAAAGCCCGAGTCCGCAGGCAATTAATGCATTCCGAGCCAACCAGGCTACATAGCAGAGGAATGGGTACAGTAACAATCTTACGAGCTCAAATACGAGACATCTGTGAACAGCTGTATGCAGCAGGTGCCCTATGATCAGCAAAGTTAACAAGAGTTGACATGCCACACAAAGCTAAGAAAGCTAAGAAAGCTAAGCTATTTTTTTATTTCAATAACGCTTATGGTGCTAAAATACCAACTAAGGTGGTGCCGTGCGTTAGACTTCGCTTCATGCATGAAAAGCCATTCAGATTAGATAAGATAATAAAGTAAACAAAACGTAAAACACGAGTGCAACTGTAAACGCAGCAGAAAACAATCAAATAAAGCTGCACCTCACGTTCCAACCTAAAACCCCCATTAGACACCTCCTACCCTTGCCCCCCTCCCCAGGGCGGTGGTAAGGTCTCGACTGGTCAATGCAAAAATGAAAAATTTGTCTCCTGCGCATTCCCGCCCTTTACGAGAACGTCTTTATGTTCTTTCTTAGCGAATTTTTCTTTAATGGAAAAATAAATGCGTGAACTACCTCCTTGACGCGTTCTCCCTCCTCCACGTACTTTGATGTGTAAATCTCTCTCCACCTCGTCAATGTGAACAGCTTAATCGTATACCGAAAACAGAACACGATTTAGCTTATGCCAATTCTAACAGCGAATCACGTTACTATCTAGCGAAACAAGCCCACATTAACCGATTCGCTTCACCAGAGATGCACCTCCATGCCCACACTTTTCAATTACTCTCACACTTAGAGCGCTCCCCCAACTTTTACGCTCGCAAGCACACTAATTTTCCACTACGTATCCCACTTCATTTCCCACTACGTCTCCCCATACGTTTAATTTCCATCTAAGGTGTTTTTCTTTTTTTTAATATTTAGATTTCTTTTATTTAAGTTTTTTTTTTTTTTGTTTTTTCTGTCACCCACTTGGTATACTTTCGTTGTTTCGATATTTTAATTGATACTTCTTTTGCTTTAGGATACTCTGTATAACTAGGATCATATATATCGCTATATACTACTTTTGTTACCGGGCTGTTTATTACGTGAACTAGTTCAACCATACAAGGAAAGATACAGGAAGAAAGGAATAATAGGATATCATCATGGGACTTTTAATGGTATGTAGTGGCCAAGGGGAACGTGTAATCTAAGCACACCCCGTTGAAAAAAACACAAGAAGAACAAAATACTAACTATCTGTAGTCAAAATTGTTTAAGAACAGGGAGATGAGAATATTGATGTTGGGGCTTGATAACGCGGGTAAAACCACTATCTTATATAAATTGAAACTTGGTAAGACTTCGAAGACTGTACCCACAGTCGGGTTTAACGTGGAAACCGTCAAGCACAAGAACGTTTCCTTTGCTGTGTGGGATTGTGGTGGACAAGAAAGAATCAGACCATTATGGAGACATTATTTCACAGGTACCAATGCGTTGATATACGTGGTTGACCTGTCTGATATAGATAGATTGGAAGAGTCCAAGAAGGAATTATTGAGGGTTATCAGTGACAAGGAATTGAGCAACTGTCTTTTGATTGTGGTTGCCAACAAACAAGATGTTCCTACTGCCATCAAACCAAAGGAATTGATTGATAGATTTGAATTGAACAAGTTATCTGGTGACCACACTTGGTCTGTCATTCCTACAATTGCCATTGATGGAACAGGGTTAGTGGAAACTTTGAATTGGATTTCATCTCACTCAAAGTAAGGTGAACAAGAAGTTTGTAAGATGGTCATCACGCAAAGTAAGCTGCGCGAGAGGTTTGTAAGATGGTCAACATTTCCCTTTTGTTTTGGTATTTCTTAGAGAGAAAGTCAGAGGAAAAGAATTGAATTTAGTGAGAACAACACTGTCATAATTATACGTAGACCTTCTTTAGTCAGTAATATTATACATAATACAGAAACTGAGCGTAGTTAAGTGAGTGGACACTTCGTCATTTGCACCCAAATACTTTGGGGAAGAGCCATAGCAGAAAGAACCATCGTCAGATCTATAAAAAAGGCTTCCAAAAAAAGAAAGAAATAGACCACTAGTACTACTTGCCTCAGCAGGACTCGAATCCATACGATACTGGCTACTGGGTGACCAGTGAAGGCCTTTCTTGGAACTGTGTTCAGCTTGCCTGGTCCCTCGAACTCTCCTAGAAACACATCCTGCATATAACCAACACATATAAGCTACCCTCTATCGCCTACAAATCAGCATACCACTTAGATTACTTCATGGTGCCATATTCACCAATTCTTTATATTTCTATACAACTATATGCTTTATTCCCACTTCCATTTTATACTAAACGTCATTGGGATCTCTTTTCCTTATTTTTTTCTTTTTATTGTTTACCAGATGGTAACTTCACCACTTTCTTCTCCAAAGTACACCTTCTTGGCAATGCTAGTGAATAAACCAGTTTCCACAACACCAACCAACAATTTGATCTCAGAATGAAGCAGTTTAGGATCTTGAATTTCTCCAAAATCGGCATCAAGTAAGAAATTGTTGTTATCAGTCACTACAGGACCGGCCTTGGCCAGACCACCTTGTCTTAAATTGATCGACTTGGCACCCAATTTTTCCTTTAATTGCCTAGTGACACTAACATAAGAATTTGGAACTACTTCAATTGGGACACCCTGGGTCCAATTTTTCCCTAACTTAGTAGGAGACTGTTTCCTATAATCGGCTACAACTATAAAAGTGTTGGCAGATGCTGCTACGAGCTTTTCTTGGAAAAGACAGGCACCTCCTCCCTTAATTAAATTCAAGTCCGAGTCCACCTCATCAGCTCCGTCAAACGCAATATCTACATTAGGGAATTGTTCAATGGAACCCAAGTTCAAGCCATTGTCGATAATGAGCTGTTTGGATTGGAATCCAGTTGGAATACAAACAAATGAGCTCTTGTTAGGAAGTTGTCCAAGTCTTTCTGCAACGTATACTACGGTAGATCCGGAACCCACTCCAACGACTTTAGCGGACTTGGGAAAATTCTCGTCAACGGCTTTGAAAGCAGCAGCTTTCTTTGCTTGTTCAACTAAGGAGGACATAAATCGAGCGGGTGGGAAACTTGACTGCGAGATGTACAGACGACCACGTAATAAAGCAGGCAAGAAAATCTTGAATGTACTAAACTAGGCACTGATATAGAAACAACAAGCTGCAGGGGCACAGACAATTGCTGGGGTAATTTTTTCTTTTTAGTGGGTGGTCCATCGCTATATGCAAACGCATAGGGTGTGGATATATGCAGGACATCACATAGCTATTAGTTTATGGAGAATACAAAGGATAGGCAAGAGCAGTAGGGCCATGGGATAAGGTTGTATGGTGTAGGGTGTAGCGTAGGAAAGTTTAAGTGATTAGGGTGAGCATGCAAGTAATAGTAAAACTATAATCAAATCGTGGAAAAAAGCGGCGACCATGGCAAGGGGACCGATTGTTGAGGGTTCCACCACTGGAAAGCTTAGCCTTTACATTTTCATAGTAGAGCAAAAGCATCGACACGAGGGTTGGCATTCTGATCTCTGCTTCAAAGATATTTTGGAGGTGAAACCGCACTCTACTTCTCTTCGTAGTCTTCCAACCATCTCTCACGCAAACAGTATCGATCTATTGCTCGTTCACTGCCCGCTCCCTCCCCACTGTGTCCCTCGCCCTTCGCGATCCAGCGAGCTTCTCAGCAGCCCACCAACGGGCAAGAAAGCTACACCAGTCACACTTTCTCTTCATATTTTCCCGAAAAAACCTTCCTCATCGACATCCAGCATCAAGTCAACTTTCCAACCACCACTCAGGTCCTTAACCTTTTGAAATTGCGGACAAAATGTCCATACATCAACTTCTATCCTCCGCTGTCTCTTCACCAATTGCTGCAAACCTGGACCAGTTCACTATGCAACCACCCGGCCATATACAGGAGCAAACCGAGCCCATCTCGTAAAAAAGCAGTCACCCCAGTCACACGACTTTCACGTGAATTTTCAGATTTCTCAAAATTCGCGTGGTGTACGGATTGAGATTCTGCATTTTTCTTTCTTTTTTTCCCACTTTTCCTCATTTTTTCCACTTTTTTTTCACTTATATACACTCCCGCTGCGCAGTTCCTCTCCAACCAAACCCTCTGGCTCTGGTTCAGTCCTCCCATACTCTCTGTCTCGCTAACCACACACCTTCCAGTCAGTGCCAGTCTCTTCCTACCCAGTCTGTGTGAATTTTTTTTTTAGTTTTTTGAACAAAAGAACCCAACTTAAAGTTACCCCCTTCTTCTGTTTCTTGTATCATAAAATCAGTATCAATATCATCATGTCTGCTGCCCAGAAGATCTTATCTGAAAAGCCAACTGACTTAGAGTTGCAAGTCGCTCAAGCTTTCGTTGACCTCGAAGCTCAATCTGACTTAAAGGCTGAATTAAGAACTTTACAATTCAAGTCCATCAAGGAAATTGAAGTTAACGGTGGAAAGAAGGCTTTAGCTGTCTTTGTCCCAGTCCCTTCCTTGTCCGCTTACAGAAAGGTTCAAACCAGATTAACCAGAGAATTAGAAAAGAAGTTCCCAGACCGTCACGTTGTTTTCCTTGCTGAAAGAAGAATCTTACCAAAGCCATCAAGAAGATCTAGAAAGGAACAAAAGAGACCAAGATCAAGAACTTTGACCGCTGTCCACGACAAGATCTTAGAAGACCTCGTTTTCCCAACTGAAATTGTTGGTAAGAGAGTCAGATACTTGGTTGGTGGTAACAAGATTCAAAAGGTTTTATTAGACTCTAAGGATTCAACCGCTGTTGACTACAAGTTAGAATCTTTCCAACAATTATATCAAAAATTAACTGGTAAGCAAGTTGTTTTTGAAATCCCAGGTGACGTCTACTAAGTGTTGTTTCTTGCTAAGAGAAAATATTAATATAGTTACATGATCCAGAAATAAAAAATATACATTTATTACTGACTAACTTTTGTTCAGTGTGTAGGTTGAGTTAGTTTTGTTGTGCTATTTTAACGAATACCAGTGGAATCTTTCGAGAATCTCCAACAAGGCTTCAAATTTTGTACTTCTTCCTCTGCTACATACTCTATTGTAGTGTAGCCTTTTATTAGGGTTCTTTTCTTATTTTTGCTGGAGATCAACGTAACGAAGTCCAAAACTTTTATCATCTTCTTTCGATTTGGCCAATGGGTGCTCATTTTGGTGGTAGCCCATACTTTTGGGTGCAAAAGATTTGAAAGTTTAGCCCACCCTTCTTTTCTTACTTAAACCTTCGTCACATAACTCGTTGGGAACATCCCTTTCTTCCCGTTCAAGTCCCCCTCGGTCCATCCACTGCCGTCCGTGTCATCTTGTAGCAAGATGATCTTGTCTCCAGCCCGAATGCTGATTTCATCTTCCCCATCTGCATCATAATCATAAAGAGCTTCCACATACTGAACTCTTCTGGCCCCCCTCTTTGGTGCTACACTGGGCCCTCTCTTGGGCTTGCTGCTAGAAGTCCTGCTCACATCTGCCGAATCATGCTGAATCTCAAGGTAGCTCGTTGGTACAAGACCTTGTGCTCCGTTCAGCTGTACGGAAGTCCATCCAGAACCGTCGTCAAGCTCTAACACAACCAACATATCTCCAAGCTGCATTGATACCTCGTCATCTCCCTGAGCATCATAGTCGTAAAGAGCCTTCCCAGTAGCAAGACCACCACCAGCGCCTCCACCACCTGAGGATGTTGCTAATGAACCGTCGGTTTTCCCCTTTCTCAAATTAAATATGCCACTTACTCCGTGGGAATGGCTGGATTTTACCGTATGAATAGATTGAGCTTCGCTTCCCGAATCTCCGTTGTGATCTGCAGTAACAGCGTGAGTGCCACTACTCTTGCTACCTCCTAAGAATCCAAATCTTGATTTCTTCTTCTCCTTGACCTCATGGTATGTCAAGTCCCTGTCCCCAGCATAATTTTGAATAACTTCAATTTTGACCTCACATTGAACTCTGCTTGAATCATCTTTCATGAATTGTTCTAAGATTTGCAAAGATTTGTACAAGCTTGCATCGAATTTCAAGGTCAAAGCCAGATAATCTACTCCAGCTTCTGCTCCATTGGGCTTCCGTTCTACAGTGGATTCTTCCAATTGTTGCTTAGTATTTAAACAGGCATCTTCCAATCTCGATATTTGAGACGATGCCTGTGCCAACATCCTCTTTAAGTGAGTCAATTCTGGCTCCTTCACTACCAAGCTTTCATCGTCGTGCCAAATTTCACATGGAATGAAGTAGAAATCCTGTGGTTCCTTCCAGTTGGAGACGTTGTGTTTAATGAACATAGCCGTATCCAACTTCGGGTCATTCTGGTCAATTGTTCCGTCAATTGTATGCAATTTCTCCTTTACTCTATCGTTGGAATTTCTTTCGATAATCGAAGCATTCTTGAGCAATTTGTTTAAAATGGCAACTCTCAGTTCGTTTAACTCCTGGAAGTAATCCAAAACTTCAGGTATATCTTGGTAGTAGTACTTATCTTTCAATCTATTGGCAATATTAAGATTAATTAAGTACTCATTCTTCCCAACATTCATGTCAACTTCTTTCTCTGCAAGTCTCTTGCTATACTTATCAGATGATGGAGACTTCTCAGTCTTACTGCGCACGGATTCCGTTTGTTGGCACAATCCATCGTAATGCTTTTTGGATTTGTTAATCTCATCTTCTAACTTCTTCTTGTCGTGTTCTAAGAACTCGTGAATCATTTCTATTTTCCTATGGATTCTGGCACTTTTCTGTTTTAAGGAGTTGACGTTGTCGGAAACCTTCGAGTTCAACTCGGTACTCAACTGGATCTTTTCTTTGGCAATGTTTTCGGTTTGAGTTAATACGTCGGTCCAGAGAACCAAACTTGCACATTCTAATGACCCTGGAGTGATCTTAGGCTCGTCACCAACCGAAACCACACTAGATATCTTGGCCTTTTTATCGAAGTGCTTCTTTGTGAGTAGCTTCAACTTATTTGCATACTCCAATTCAATGGTTGCACGTTCTCTATAGAACTCCTCTATGTCCGATAGCCAATTGATATTGTTATTTATCCAATTTGCTGTCGGTTTGAAGGAGTCTTTCAATTCATTACCGATTGAAAGCGACATAGTTATGCAAATGTTGAAGAGTGGAAATGTAAATGTATATGTATATGTGTATGTGGATGAATCGGGCCCACCTCAAATCGTCCAGTCGCTATCTACTATACAAATAGGTAGCCAGTATTTTTTTTCTCTGCTCTTCCTAATTTGTAAGTTAAAAAAGGAACGCTAACAATTAGCCACTATATATTCTCCTATATGGCTCGTAAATGTGTTGAAGTATTTTTTTAACACAATTACTATCGATTGATACTCTAGCTCACTAACAAATCGAGGCACAGGAGGCTTGATTTACTGATGCCGCGAACTCCCCACTCAACCTCCTCGCGGCCCCTATGTAGCCCTGAGGAAAAAAGATAAAGTCGAGCGCAGGGAGCGCAGCCATATACACACTCAGAACTGATAGATAAAGCAAAAGCAAAGTCGCAGAGTAGATTTCGTAAAACCAGCGTACACAAATATAGTATATAGTAAAGAGTGTTTCACGTATAGCACATACTATCGTTCAAGAACCCAAGGTGAAACGCTTTATATTTAAACCCTTTTCGAGGCTATTTCCTCGAAGGTTAACCTTTGTGAAGAATATATATAGGGATTACAAGTTGTTGAAGAGTCCTGTTAAATCAAGGAAAATGACAGAAGACACATCAAGAAGAGCCAAGCTACTTGGGTTCGCCAGAGCAACTAGGGATACGTATATACCGAAAATTGCTGGAACAGTGGCAGGCTCGGTCACTAGCTTGATGGGGGAGCAAACCACAGATCAACATACAAGAGAAGGAGTACGGGCAGCGGCGGTTATCCCGGAGGACGCATATATATCGTTATACCCAACGTATACAAGGAAAATACACAATAAGGACTCCATATATCTGTACCACGTTGACGTCAATGGGTGGTTATCCTGCCCTGGTTTAATGACTAGAAAGAACAGACTCATACTTTCATTGGCGAGACAGTTAACCAGAGGTTCTTCTTCAGCCGCAGCCTCAACATCCCAAAAGATAGACCAGGAGGCTGCTATGGTTGAGCTTAAACATCAAAAGCAAGATATCTACGATGATTCAGACAGCGAATCCATAGTTTCCAATTCGTCATCAACAAACAGCGCTGTAGCGTCGTCAGGTGGTGATACATTAAAGGAGAGACTTGCGGGCTTTATAGCAAGAAGCATCCCCAATGTGGAATTGGAAATCACGATTGAGTCGGATAATATTGATGAGTTATCTACCCACAAGATTACGACTGACTTGAACGGGAATTTTAATGTTTGCGTCGAATGTAACTATAAACCTTCCACCCTCAAAATATCGGCTGTTAAAGATGAAAGCATATGTGCATACCTGGAGGTCATGCTCATCGAAGACGTAGGAGTTGGTATTATAAGTGACATTGACGATACAGTTAAGCTTACAGGAGTGATTGGAGACAAAAGAGAATTGATGAGATCCTTATTATTAGGAGATGTTTCTCAATGGTATATTCAGACGGTGGTTAAGTGGTATGAGCAGATTTATAATAACAAAGACTTTGTCAATAAAGTGTCTTTCCACTATATTTCAAATTCACCTTGGCAATTGTTTCCGTTAATACAAAAATACTTCCACTTTGCAGACTTACCACCTGGCTCTGTGCATTTGAAACAATATACTGGGAACATAATTGCCTCTTTAATGGAGCCAGCTTCACTGAAGAAAAAGCATTCTTTATACAAAGTCATCGGCGATTTCCCTGGTAAGAAATTCGTTTGTGTAGGAGATTCAGGTGAGTATGATATTGAAGCTTATACCGATGCGGCTTTTAAATTTCCCTCTCATATACTAGCTATTTACATCAGAGTAGTTCCTGGTTCGTTGTCGGACAGAGATGAACTGAAGATTTTAAAGCAAATCAGGAAGATATTAGCAAGAAAATATGCTGAAGAGCAACTGATCCAAGAAACAATTCCCATCGCCAATTCCACTTCTCCTATCTCAACGACGTCTTCCTTCTCATCCACGGACAACTTAATTGATCTTGACTCCAGACCTGGCCCAATGGTCCCTAAGAAGCCAGACAGTTTAAAAGGCAAGCCTGTTGGAAGGAAACCTCCGCTTCCTGACAGGAATCCAGCCTCTGCAGTAGTGCAAAGAAGCGACACTATGTCTCCTCCTGTTCCACCTCTTACACCGCCAAGAAGAGAGAACACTTCGAGTAGCGTTTCATCTTCTTCCCCCTCGCCATATGATCACCCGAATTTAGACTTAATTGTCGATGCCTTACAAGAAGTTTATCCACACGCAGAAACCATGTACGAATTGGAAGAAATAGATAAGAGGGGGACTTTATGGATAACAAGGGTAATACAGGCGCTGGAACAGCTAGTTGGAACCAATACTGAAATACGATTCTTTACAGATAAGGATACCGATTTGGTACCACATACGGCTGAACTTATCAGAAAGGTGCTCAATTCATAGAATGATCTATTCTCCCATTTTCTTTCTACTTCTAGTTCTACATTGCTTAGGTATTAAGTAGTTTTATTCTAATTTAATGTACATAGATTTTAGATACCGGAAATATTACTTTCGATTGTAAATTCGCCATGCTGAATTAAAGCTCTCTGAAAGCAAGCATAAAAGCAAGCCTTCCGAGCTTCTGAATGCTATTTCTAGATAGAATGTGAGTACTTCGTGTCTACTGACGAATCGTGAAAGAGGATATTAGTGTTCCAACTTGGTTTATGCAGTGGAGACATCCGGTGCAGTAGAAGGATTTTCCACAGGCGCATACCCAGGAAGGGTCCACTGGTGAATTTAAAAAGAAGTTGTTAATGCTCCAACTTGGTTTATGCCGTGGAAACATCCACTGGTTCAAATGATGAAGGAGTTTCCACAGGTTCATCTCCACTCGTCGTTTCAGATTGTTCTTCAGAGGTTTCTTCAACAGCTTCTGGCTTTCCTTCTTCTTGCTCTTGTTCCTGCTGTTCTTGCTGTTCTTCTTCCATTCTGCTGAATGGATCAGCACCATCACCATAATCTTTGATATTCGAATCCTCTTCTTCAGGTAAATCTTTTCTGAACACAGATAAATCCCATGCTTCGCCGGAATCAGCATCTCCCTCTTCGGTATAGTACTTGTCTGCAAACTTCTTCTGGATTATTTCTCTACCGGTTAACGATCTTTTGTTCTTCTCATCTTCCTTCTTTCTATCGTCATCTCTCTTGGCCTTGATTTTCTTCTTCCATTCGGTGAATGTGGCCCAAGTAATTGGTGTGAATTTAGTTCTGTCCAATCTTCCTCTTTCCATTTCAATAAACTCTTCCAAAGTGATCTTTGGTTCGTTTTCTTGAGCCAATCTTTCTAACCTCTTCTCTTCCTTGGTCTTAAGAACGAAACCTGGAGGCAAGGAATGTCTATACTTACATTCGTTACCTCCGTTAGGACAGACCCAAAACCAACCATACTTACCATTTTCGACGGCTTCGATGAAATATTTACAGACAATATCAGTGGTAGTCTTTGGATTACCATGCTTGGACAGAATAACCTTTCTCAACTTCTCTTCATCCCAGTTATCCATGGTGTCCTCTTCCTTCTCAGCCCTGGCATCGGTGTACAAGTCCTTCTTCACAACCTTACGTCCAACATCCAAATCATGCGAAAACTTACACTTCGTTCCCTTGTTACACACCCCATTCTTGAAGAACTCACACAATATAGACTTGGGGTCGACTCCAAATGGAACCTTGGGCTGCTGAATACCCATGGATTGTGCAGCTTCCTTCTTGGCCAACTCAGCTGCCTTCTTCTCTTCGGCCTTCCTCTTAGCTTCGGCTTCTTTCCTCTTTTGGGCTCCACCATCTGAGCCTGCTACTATTTGATTGATTTGCAGTTGAACTCTCTTGGACTTGTTCTTGTTTTTCAATCCAAACGTTTTGTCTTCAGCATTCTTGGTCTTGGCCTTTGCCTTATTTTTGTCTGATGGTTGTGGGACCTTCTTCTTTGGAGGCATGGTGGGTAAATTTGGTTCGAAAAAAAAGTGTTTAAACTATGCAAAATTAAAATAAAATACACGCCCTCTCTTGTGGATGGAGTATCTGTATCAATGATAAACTAGACCACTTCCTAGCTGGTATGAGTCTTCAAGAGCAAAGAGAGCTAGGAGGAAGGAAAAGAAAAAAAAAAAAAAAAAAAAAAAAAACCAAAATCAAAAGATTCAAAAAATTGAAATTTAGTTATGAGCCAGGGTGATGAGAAGAAGCTGAAAATTTTTTTCTTTGGGTGCTCCTCAGCGTAGTAGTGAAAAGTTTAAAGTGTCACAAGAGTATAGGGCATATACAGTACACAATAGGAAGGTGGTTAACTAATTTGCAGCCAACGGATCTACAGTCTACTTTAGGTTTATGAACCCATTATCATTATCCTAATATATATTAGTATTTAGTGTAAGATATGCTGATACCAATGTTGTAATACGAGGTAGTCTGCTGCTTTACGGCTCTACAGTTTAATCCGTACTATAAACCCCACATTATTATTGTCCTAATATAATTATGTCTTTATGTAAAATATGCTGATACTCTTGTTGCCGCACTATGGAGGTATTTTACTTGTTTATCTTTACTCCCACATCTCGTAATGCGTGTTTGACTTTGTTAGCGCAAACCCAGAGATCATCTGTAATACCTCAGAACCCATAGGGAAACTTCAAGTCCGGTGGTAATAACCCTCTTATTTTTAATAAAATTCATCTGTGCCTCGTGAGTTTGTTCTTAGGTGGTGTTTGAGTGATACAACACTATGATGGTGCCTTCCTTGTTCTTTTCTTGCTCTCTTCCCTTGCCAATATACTATCCAACGGCAGACCAACTACATCAACACTAGGAGAACTTCCGCTGTAGGGATTGCCACCATTACCATTCAAATTAGTACCGTTAGAGTTAATAGACATGTTGGATGGAAGAGACTGCGTGACAGGAGTAGTGGTAATTTTAGGAGAAGGTCCTGTAATACTGCCCCCCGCATTAGCAGGTATACTTGAGAAGAATCCGTCGTTTGTCGTAGGGCTCCCTATTCTAGGGGTCCTAAACGGGGAAGTCGAATATCCTATTTCTCCCGAATCCAACGTTGGGGATCTAGGGCTATTGATATTGCTATGGCTATTCTTATTAGCAATGGTCCTACTATTTCTAAAAGGAATGTATGATCTTTTAGTTACTGATATACTTCCTTGTGTCCCTGGTTGCGAGTTTCCGGTAAAGTTAGATACGCTCACATTTCCGCTGCCGAAGGCATTGGTTCCTGCACCCATCGAGTCTGCTAAGCTACTTTTGAATGAAGTATTAGAATGTGTACGTGCCAAACTTCTATTCAAAATAACACTTGCTTTCTTATCGTAAACTAAAGGAGCAGAGTCCATTGCGACCGAGTCCAGAGCATTGCTATATTTGGTGTCAATCGATGCACTATGTCCATGATAAAAATGACCACCGCTGATATTTGCGTTGGAGATAGCATGAGGACTTTGATTTGGGAAATGTTGATCCCTTCTGGTATTACTACCTATATTCTTATTGTAATAATTGTCAACATTAGAATTGAATCCTAGTACATTCGAAACTGAGTTGGAAATAGCACCACCTACACTGCTCGCGACACCACCGACACTACTGACAACTCCTCCTGTAACTCCACCTCCACTTGTTGGGTATTGCTCCTTGTCTTTTGTCAAAAATGAGTCAAAGTCATCCAATGCAGCCCACATATTACTTAAGGAAGCATCAGGTTCCCCAACCGTAATTGATTCACCATCATTGTGATCAATTGATGGTCCATAATAGTCCTCCATATGGAAATGAATTTCTTCATCTTCATCTGGCGTGTCATAGTAGTGACCACTATTGAAAGTACCGATTCTTGCAAAATTTCCAGGACCTATTCCTCCACCAGGAAGTTCAATCGACTCAATCCTTCTTATTCCTGAGTCACCGTTGGAGTTTTCTCCATCTTTGGTGACATATCCAGAGTCCCCATGCAGATCATCTTCAATTATGCTTTGTTGAGGAATGATACAAGTTGAAAATACAGAATGAACATTGCTTCTGGTCGATGCAGCTGTTGCAGCAGGCATTGGGATAGCCCATCCACTTTCGTCAGGGATACCGAATAATGTTGCCGTTTTTTCATATTCCTTTTTCATAGATGCATTGCCAAGCAGCATCCTTAATACGTCTTTATCCAATTGAGATCCTGAGATTATGACAGATTCATCAAGAACTTCCAATGCTGGTTCAGCAAAATCAGTCAACAACAATCTCAATAATGGGGAAATAAGATCAGCACCAACCCCAACGAATTCATCACGTGTCAAATCAACTAGAGGGAAGATGTACTTCAATAGATTCATAGTTTCCAACTTAACCCAATCAATTTTGTTTGATAATAAACCCAAATAGAACACTAATGTCTGAGCTTCATACTGAGGGAAGAACAACATTTTAATAGTTGATACAGTCTGATTTAAAAAGTCCTTCTTACTTCTGAACCTATTTTTGCCCAATGAAACTAATATTTTCGATAAAGATGGTTTGTTGGCATTATCTGACATCTTTATCAACAAGTTACAAGAATCTTCAATTTCTCTAGTAATTTTCTTTTTCTCCAATGCATGCAAAAATCTTGGTAAATTCGCCAATAGTGACATAAGTAGTCTTGAATCTCCCATTCCAATAATTTCACTGTCCTTCAACAGATTCATTTTATCCAAGAATTTTAATAGTGGTTCCCAAGCTGTAGCAGACTTTAACCCAACTAACACAATTTGTTGCAAACCTTCGAACTTTCCTTCCCACTTAGGTGGGAATGTTGAAATAAGACATGACACTGTGTCAGGTGCGTCTAAGTCAATTTTGGAAACGAATTTGCTCATGGTACTTAACACCTCAATGAATTCCTGCTCATGAATAGTAGACAAGCACGCAACACTTGACCAAAATAATTGGGGAAAGTCTATCAACTTTTTAGAATCCAATTCAGCAGTAATTGCATTGAGGGTCATTAGAATTTGCATTGCAAATCCTTGGATTTCAATTGCATCGTCTGATATTGTGTTAGACAATCTATGCAACATATCCCTTAGCATTACTTGATCCAAAAATGATAAAAGAGATCTAAAAATTTGAAAAGATCTACATGCGATATGTCTCACTGCACAAGTAGTTGCCCATACCAATGAAGTAGTACTCCACTCTTCTTGTAAGCCTGGCACAATGGGCAAGAATATTTCAAGAATATTTCTGACCAAAAGATCCATGTTCTTTGGGGTACGCCCAGAATTACTTGAACCGTTTCCATTATTCTTGTTCAAATCATCATATACCCAAAGATGCTTGGCATTGTCTCTTTGTCTTAATATCTCGACAGTCTCTTTCACCTTTTTTGATTCACTATTACCAGCTAATGAATGTATTAAATGAATCAATAAATTTCCTGCTTGTTCCTGAACGATGTACAAATAATGATCTAATAGTGAGAATGAGATATGCAAGAGTAATGGCAACCTTTCAACCATTCGATCATTTTGCGTGCAAAACAAATCCACTAAAAACACTGATGATAATTGCCCCAATGAGAAAGTAACATCCTTCTCGTTATGCGGAATCAATTTCCAAAGATTTGCAATATAAGGGAAATCGCCAACATCGAGTGCATTAGATAATGTCTTTGGTAGAGGAGGAACCATAGACTTAGGATGTAAGTTTGAAATAAATTTGTCAATAATATACAATAGGTTCTCAGTTTGTGAGAATGCCAAATAATCAATAATTTGTCTGGAAAACTCAACAAAGACTTGATTCTTCCTCTCAAGACAGTTACTCATGATATATTCGATGATTTTATCGAAGTTTGCAGCTGCATTCCCACTTCCCAATGCTACCCAAAGTGCCTCCACTTCGTTCAGCATGGCCAGGGAAAATTTAACCGTAATTTCGAACAAATTGTTCAATATCATTATTGATGGTGCATCTAGATTATTAATAAAAGTACCATGATGCAGCTGGCTCCTAGTGGTCAAAGGTCGTGGTGGCGGCGGTGGGGCACCGATCAGTTCGTCGTCATCAAATAAGTCTTCCACCTTGTCCTTTAATTCTACTATTTGAACCCAAGGTAAAATACAACTCAACGTATCTCTTCTGGAAGTGTAATTAACCATGTTAAAAAACATTGTCAAGTAACTGATTCTCTCATACGCTTCTTCGGGGTGTGCCGTTGCCAATGTGACGGAAATATCATACAAAGCTTTCTTGTAAACTACCTTGGTTTCACTGCGGACACATTCGACAAATCTGTCTAAATTACTTGTACCGTAGTATTTATTTTCCAAGAAAGTTAACAACTTAATAGCAGCAAATCTAATTTCGTAATTTTCATTCCCAACAAGTAACGAAGATAAACAGAATACTTCATATGGTAAAGTTTGTTGCATACCTTCCACATTGCTTGAAATCTTTTCTTGCTGCTCCATGAAAACTTCAGAAAATACAGTAAAATAGCTTTCCGTTGCTTTATTCTTTTCTTGTGAAGTATAACACTGATATATCACATTGTCATAAATCTCGTTATAATCCGGGTTCAATCGTAAAATATTTCTCAAGGCTTGTTTTCCAATCTCGTGACAAAATTCTAAGTCTGAGATGAACAAACCATGTATCCAGCTTTGTAATCCTGGTATGTCGAACGATAATACTGCAGACTTCCCTGGCACTTCTATCTCTTTCCTAATAGGGCCGGAGCAAAGTTTGGACATACAGCTTAGGGAAGACAACTGCAACGCTTTTCTCTCAACTTCCAAAATTGCAGAAGCTTGGGGTTGAAGTTCTTTCAGCTTAGCAATTTTTTGCATCATGGTATTGTATCTATCTTCTGCTATGTCTGCAACGTCACCAAAGCCACACCATTCCTTCAAAAAATTGAAACAGCCCAATCTTGCTTCAAAGGGGAGCCATTTGTCAAGTTCATCACCATTTCTGAGGTCACCATTATTACTAGAAATTTCTTTTATACCTAAAAAGACATTCTCCAATAATTGACAGAAGAACCTTCGTAATTTTTGAAATTCGATATCAGTTTGAATTAAGGGATTGCTTAAAAACGTCTTCACATTCTTTATTATTCCTACCAAATTGGCAACAATCCATTCATCGCAATAAATTTCCTCCATCTTACTTTGAAACCTACTGGTTACATTACTTATTATGTGAACAGTTTCAATTCTAAGTCGATCTTCACTGGGATCCCTTTTCTTATTGTTGCATACCCATTCGTTCATCGAGTCTGGCATATTTTCTAGCAAAGTTTTGAAAATATTAATATTTAGGCAGCTTAAACCATTAATCACTGCATCTCTGACCATTGGTTGTTTAGAATTGAGTAAGGGAAAAACCATTTTGAAAACAGATTTAGCACTAGTTATTTTTTGGTGTTGAATATACATCTGCATTGATTTTTTCCTCCCATGAGTTGGTTGAGTTGGAAATGAAATCTTCTGATCATTTGTCGAAGTCAAAGAGCAAGCTGCAAAAATCAAGTATAATTTCCATTGGTTGAGCATTACTTCGGGTGGAGTACCACCGAAATTGTGATTTGTCCTATTGAATAGGGATGAGGTATAATTCTTATAGGTGTCGGCAAAATCTAAAACGAATTCGTGCATCTGAACCATTCTCACACAAACAATAGATCTACATAATGCAACTGGAATTGGACATCTTTCAAAAAAGATATCTAAGATTCTGGGGTAAAGTCTAAACCAAAGTGTTGAATCAATACCATAATCACTCTCGGCTAGCCTGACCAAAATATTCTTCTTGTTTTTTAATTTAGCCAATCTGGAACGTTCAGGAATAGAGATTTCATTTCTAAATGGCTTAATTAGCTCAAGGAAGTCAGTATCTTCAAGAATGTGAATAAGACGAGTTCCAATGTCAGCTGCAAACTTAGAAGAATTTCTTGAGTGAGACTTAGATCCTTCAGGGGATGGTGACTTCTGTTTTCCAATCCTGCCCGAATCAGTTATGTTATAGATAGCTTGGTCAAAGTGTTCGACTATCTTCAAAATATAAATTCCAAAATGTCTAGTCTTGTAATCTTGGGAGCACAAGAAGAATAAGCCGTTACCTTCTACTTCTTCAATTACCGTTATAATATTTTTCCATTCCAATTCATCACTTGGTTTTAACTTATGCGCATATTCAACGTTTGATAAGTCATCAGCCTTGAAATTGATTTGATATAAGTCGTTCAAAACATCCTTACTCATCATTTCATCGTCTTGTGTTAAAGAATTTAATGTCTTGTTATTTGATTCACTCTGTTTCTCATTAATATAATAGAATTGACCTAGCCAACAATTTAATAATTCAACATATATCTTCAAAAGTCTATGAAATTCAGGAGAATTCAAATAAACAGAATTATAATTAGGTCCTGGCTTCTCGCTAAATTGGAAGGCAATTTTGGCGAAGATTGTTATTAACGATGAGGGATTCTTTCTGGTAGCCAATTTTCTTAAAGATTTTATACTCGCATTCGAAACTTTACTATCTGGATGAACTGCATTCCTTGCCAATACCTCCACTATATTTTTGAATGGAATACCACAAGAAGACACTTTTTCTGGGCCAATTGCTACCAATGTCCACGGGATGGCTTCTATAATTGCTGCGAATAGTTCTAGTTGACCCAGTTTGGTGTTCTGGTCAGTAAAATCAATACCGAAGTGAAAAAAGCCTCCAGCACTACCGCTTGCATTTCCGCCCCCCGATGATCCTGGCATTGTTCCAGATAAATTTCCATCTGCAGCAATTCCGGATCCTGTTTTGGAAAATGACGTACTGATTGGAGTTATCAGACCATTCTCAGACGTCCAGACGTCAGCGCCATATACACCATCAAGTAATCGCAATAAGTTTGCAAAGGAATTGCTGATTTCTTCGTGAGAAACTGCATTATTAGGATTTTTAGCAATAAACAAAAATTCATCTACCCCTCCGCCTTCCAAGTTAGAATAATTGGTGGAAGTATTTGTGGTAGCGTAATTCATCCTATTATCAAACTTCTTTCTTGTTTGTTTTACTTTGCTCTCACTTTCTTTCGCAATCACTTCATCTGTAGGAAAGCTAGGTTTAACTCCCTTTTCATAGCTTTGAATGATGGCGAGATAACTCTTGACTACTAAGACCAATCTCTCAGAAGAGACATTTTCTAATGAGAATCCATTGAAACATATTTTCAAAAGTCTAATTAAGACATTATCTAACATGTAGTTTAGATGTTGATAACCTACGATTTTCATTAGCATGATTAATGAGTTAGTTAAACCCGGATTCGTCGTAGTGATCCATTGCAGCTTCTTCCCAGTCACCGCCGCGTTGAAAAATAAATGCCCAAACAAACTATCCAATTTTTTGACGGTATTATTCAAAGAGTCAGGAAGTCTGTAGAGATAAACCCAAGATAATCTTGAGATGCAAGTTATCAAAGTAGTCTTTTCAAATACTTCTACCTTAGGCTTCAATTTAAATAGATTTTCTTCTATGACATCAAACCAAGCTTTAGCAAATAATTCTTTTCTTGAAACTGCAAGCATTGATGTCATAAGACAAATTGAATATGACCACCCACTGAGGAAATTTGAATTGGCGTTGGAAGATAAAGCACTTGAGGAGGTGTAATTTGAGGTGGATTGTTTCATATTATGATTCCATATTTGATATGCTTTGTTGAAAATGCTCTCTATTGCTTCAACCCAAGTCGGATGATTCGTTTCAGCAGTTAAGATGTTAGCCAATGGTAAAACTAAATTTCCCAAGACCTCGCAATAAGCATATATAATAGACTCATTCATAGACTTGCCGAAAAACTTGCCCAAAGATTGCATAAATTCGGCCAGTTCCTCAAACTTTTCCAATGGGTAATTCGTTAATTTCAAATATTTCATACCATGAATTAATAAATGTAAGCTGGGTTCAGTATCTTGCTGAATATGAGCAGGTATCTTTTCTAAATCAGCTATGAATCTATCGCTGACACTGAGGAATTGTTTCTCTGACATGTAACCTAGAAGTTGGGCAAAGAGATTCCAATTAGATGATCTGACTATAGATTCACTAGTACTTATAGGGTCCGTGGTCTTCATCTGTGTGTATACAATCTCTTCTAATTTAGAAGTCAACTCTTCACCCATAGTTTCAGTGGAAGTTTGCTTTACCACTTCTATGAGTACTCTACATAATATGTAGATCAGGGCCAATGATTTTCTATCGGCTTGTATAGCAGTTTCTCGTGCTTGATATATTTGACTTTCAAATTGATCCTCCAAAGTCTTCGAAGTACTCGAAGAAGGGGGTAAGATATTGCTGCTACTATGGTTGGAGTCTCCAGATATCAGACCAACTACGGTTGAGGCTGATTGATTTCTCTTGTGACTTCCGGTGAATTTAGAAATACTTTTACTTCTCATCAAACTTAAACTTCGTTTAGCTTTTGTTGGAGGTGCAACTACGTTATTCACGTCCATGTTATTATGACTATTTTTCACTATGCCTGGATTGGATGGTGTTATCATCAACCCGTTAAAATTGTTACCTTTTACAGTTGGATTACTTCTAGACAAATGAATTACTCTCTCAACTTCAAGAGCAGCCATTGATGCAACTTCACTCTTACTTTTTCTCCAAAACATTACACTATCGATAACAGGACTTGGTTTTCGCCTTGCAATGTACCCCAAAGATGCAATAATTTTATCGAATTGCGCATCAACACCTTCTCCTAACAACTCTACTATGGGGGGTTCTTCGTTCAAAGGAAAATCAAGACATAGGTTTAACTTCCTCTCCGCGTGGCGAACGAATTGAGTGAAAAGTATATGCAAAGTATATTCGGCTGGAGTCTTCAGATCAGTGGCCAATTCTCGTCTGATCGAATTGAATTCCATGCTTCTTCCGGTGCTCAATTTCGGGCTCCTGTTGAAATTGTTCATGTTGCTACTGTTGTTTGAAATGTTACGGATGGAATTGGAAATGGCAGCATCATTTTTCTCTTGTTCATGGATAGTTGTGGAATTTCCTTCATGTTCAAAGTGTATTGGTTCATGCAATTGTTGTGTAGTATCCCTTTCACCGGATTGTTCTTCGTCGATCTCCTGGTGTACTAGGCCAGCTTGAGATTCGTCTTCATCGTCATCCAATTGATCGCCATTTGAAGTGACCAATCGAGGGGACGTTAAGAATTTGGGTTGTGTTGGACTTTGGGTAATGGATACAGCTTCTGCTGTCTTCAATTGGGGCATATTAAACGAAATCTGAGAAGAGGACGCATCATGGTCATTCTCGTTCATGCTGTTGTTGAATATCGAGGTTGATTCACCTAGGTTGGAGGGCTGGTAAGGTCTAGGCTTAATTAACAGTCTCTCACTATTGAATCCACTGGTCTGGCCAAATTTGTAAGCACGCAAATCGTTTAAATAGTCGTCTGTGGATCCATTCATCGACACCGATGTGGAATCTACAACGTATGCAAGACTTGATGCAAGAGGCATGATCTCGCTACCGTTGTCACTGTCCATGGCTGCTTGAGGCTGGCTCTCTGGAGTCTCGGCAGCATTACTTATGTTATTGAGATTATCTCGAGAATTCGAGGACTCCAAGGTTAACTTGTCCAAATCAGGTATTTCGATCATGGCTTATATACGATTGATCCGTGACTAGTACTTAAATGATCAAACCCACCTTGTCTAGATCGTTAACCGTATTATTTTTTTTGCGTCAGATCAATTCAATAAAAAATACCAAAGGGAAAAAATGCAAAATTGGTAGAAAAAGAAAACAGAGCAGTTCCAAGCGCTCGTGTTTAGATTGGAAATACAATTACCACAGGGGGCGCTCTTTAGTATGGCTATGTAGAAGATAGAAGAATAGAAGAATATGGAGAATACGAGCAGCGGTGTGTGCGTGGCACGCGTTATTTTTCAGAGCTTTTAACACAATTGAAACACCAAGTGTGGTAGTAGGGTAATGCAGATTCGGTGTGTTTAAGTTTATTTTCGTTAGGGAGGAGGAGACTTGCATTTGGGGCTGGAGAACCTACATAGATGAGGGATACCTGGAAGCACACAGGCAGCGATTTGCTGCAAGAGTGCAGGGTTTATCAGTGCTTCGCTTGTGCTGCATGGAAGCCGGAATCGTACATCAGGTAAAGTATCGGTAGAATAGCTAGACTGCTGGTAATGTACACCTCCGTATTCTTGTTGTTCCGGTGTTGTATGGGGTAAGCTCGCACCGCAGAAAATGCAACCATTTCTCACATGACCGATTAAACCGTGATGTCCTGCCATAGAGAAGCTATTTGCTCATAAGAATCAAAAGAGCGGTGTATACTTGCCATAAATGTATCACGGACAGCCCACTCTTTGCCTTTTGGGCACCTTACGCATTCCAGTCCCGTCTTCTGCCCTTCTACCACTGCCTCTTGGACCCATATCTGCCTAGCGATGCTCTATGCCTGCCCTCTAGATCATTGATGGCCCATGGGGCGCGGGCTCGGAACCGCCGATAACTCGATATGGATGAAGAAAAAAAAAAGTCGAAGTTCAGCTGAATCATCTTTGTAAACCGTACTTGTTTCTCTAATATCGACCCTCTAGAATGAGCGAATCTATCCACGATCCGTCTACTGTAGTGAGCCAGTACATTGCGTGCACCACTGCGGAAGAATCGGCAAATTCGTCTGACTCGCCCAAGGAGTATTCAGACATCTTATCAGGGCTCGTCTTGTCAAAGGAACTTTCCCTCCTTCAGTTTATCCAAGTGTTGGGACCCTACCTCACGTCGGAATCAGAATTGATTCGCCCAAAAGCAATCCAATGCATTTCAGATACACTCGCAAGTCTCAGAACTACCAACCTGAAGATTTTATCTAGGCAAGATTTGACGGTGTTGTTGGACTTCCTCTTGACCAAGTTGGATGACAAATCTTCAGTCAGATTTATCTTGCAGTGCTTGACCAATTTATGTCAATTTGAAAAGTTCATCACCTTCTCTCCCTTATTAGAGAAGTTGTTAACCACCTTCCTCAAGGATTACAACCCAAAATCGTACTTGGCTAAGGTGAGGTACGAACTGTTTGTGTTGTTGAAAACCATATTAACTATCTACGAGATAGTTGCATCGTCTGCTGTTTTCGATCCCTTCGTCCAGTCATTCGTTCATATCGCCACGGGTGAGAAGGACCCAAGAAATCTCTTGATTTCTTTTGATATTAACATCTTGATCTCTGAAAAGATCTCCTTCGACCCAGTTCAACATAAGGACTTCTTGATTGATTTGTTTGACGTTGCATTTTGCTACTTCCCCATCTCATTCACGCCGCCAGCCAATGATCCGTACAAGATCACAGCAAATGACTTGAAATCAAAATTAAGATCTGCAATAGCCGGGCAGTCTTTGTATGCTAAGGACTCCATCCCTAGCCTTATCGAAAAGTTGACCTCGACTAATCCCATAGTCAGGAATGACGTTTTAAAGACACTAAAACTATGTGTTCAGAATTATGAGCCTGAAGTTATTGAGCAATATTGGTTAATCATATGGAATGCTTTGAAGTACGAAATCTTGCATAACGATGTGTCCATTTTTCAACCCCACGAAGACTTGATTGTCAATAAGAACTACAATGAACTAGTCAATGATAACGATGAATTTAAGCCTTTGATTATAACATTAGATATTGTTTCTATTTTAGGTTTCAAGTTGGAGGATACTGATGACACCATTCAATTAATAGTGCACAGTGTAACGGACGAACTTCGTGATAATTTAAGTAACGTAAAAGATAAGGTTTTCAAACAATCTGTGTTGTTAGTAGCACTGCTAGCCAGTAGCTGTAATTTGGCATTCAATAAGATTATGGACTTTTTATTTCTGTATGAAGTTTGGGGGAAATATCTTGGGAATGAACCAACTACAATTGAGCCTTCGTCCTTGAGCAATTCAGATGCCATGGAGAGGGAGGTCACTCTGGATGACTTAACACTTACAGTCGCCAAGCAAAGAGATCTCATTGATAACTTTGGCTTCATACTAAACTCATATAATGCAATCTCTTCTCGACTTTTAAATTCCAATAAGGCTGAATATGATAGCTTTGTTGCCACAAATCATCTTTTGAATTACAAGGATTCTCTCTTGATCTTCTTGGGGCAATTGTTGCAATCTTCTTCAAATTTAGAGAAAACTCTCAAATCGAAAACTATTCAACAATTGAAAAAGTTGATTCAATTGAAGGGGTTGTTGTCTGAGGACGAATGCTCGTTGATTTTTGGATATTTTAATGACATCTTAGTGGAAACAATCAATGAAGAACCTAAAAGCTGGGATAAGGACACTGTAGTGCAAGAAGTTAAAGTGGCTCTTAGATCAATCATGGATGGTTCTAGCTCTAAGAACGTTGAATTAATTATTCAAACTATTTTACCCAATTTACTTGGCAAACTTCCAGATCTGCAAGAAGAAACGGATCTGGATGTCGAGCGTATCCTCTCTTTGATTGGTGATTTATGTATCAATTACAAGTTCTTGGAAATTTTATCCATTCGTTTACTCAACAAACTTACCTATTACAGTCAATCAAATTCGAGAGAATACTATATCTTGACTGTTAAGTTACTTATCAACTCTATAATTAAAACGGAGAATAATCATCAGTTTTTGATGAATTCTTGGTACAAGAATTTCGTTCCAAGATTCACGAAGTCTATTGTTAATATTGTCAATGAAAGTAAAGACACTGTTAATGGTTCTGTTGAAGAGTTGATTGAAGTCTCTGGTGATTTATTGGCAATTATTGTTAGATACATAGAGAAGCTGCATCATGAGTCGATTTTGAATGACTTTACCGACTGTTTTGTGAATGGTAGCAAATTAAATTACTTCAAAATTGAGCCTCCATTAGAATCACTTATCTCCAAGCAAAGCGTATTCATAAACTTATACAATAAGATTTTAGCCAGTGTGAATAAGCCGGCAAAAGGTGTTGTAAAAATTGGCAGTGTGGATGCAATTGACTTTATTAAACAAGATATAGCGTTTGCGAAGGATTTGTTAAACGGAGATGAGACTTACAATGTATATATCCATTTAGGTTATTTGAAGAACTTGTGCTTAATAGTGAACAAGTACTATGACTCAGAACTTTCTTATTTAGCTGAATATTACCAACTTATTGAGGAAGTATCATTATCTTCTTCATCTTTGTCGCAAGGTTTTCTTCAAGATTACGAAATCTTTGTTTGGTCTATTAAAGGTTTAATTATGAAAATCGATCCACTTGGAATCTCCTATTTAGACAAGTTGATTTCGCTCTTGTCGTGTTCTAACGGAGAACTCAAACTGCTTATTTCCAAATCCCTTTCCATTATAATGATTGACTTGCCTTTGTTCACCAACGTGCAACAATCTATCAATCACTCCAAATTAATATCAGGAGTACAGTCATTCAATGTGAGACTCCTATACAAGCAAAGAATTTTTGAGATCATTCTCCCCACCCTTATAGAGGGGTTTAATTCCTCAACTTTATCGTCATCCAAATCGAGTTATTTAATCACTTTGTCCAATATCCTTCAAAATATTCCTACTAAGATCTTGAAACCCCACTTATCAACAATCACTCCACTTATCCTTACTTCACTCTCCATAAAAGACTCAGCTATTTTGAAGTCTTCACTTGAGACTTGTGAAATTATCATTGGAGAATCGTCTGATATTATCATCCCACACTTACAATCATTGATTCCTAGATTGGTTGATATTGTAATCACTCCAAATTCTGTAAACACAGAGGAAATCAGATTATTAAGTTTGAATTGTCTTGTATCAGTATTCACGAAAATAGAGCTCAAGCACGTTTTGAAGTTCCAGAAGTCCACCACTATCAAGCTTGTGCAGGGATTGGATGACAAGAGGAGAAGCGTCAGGAAATTGTGCTCAGACTTAAGGCAAGTATTGTTCGAATTAGGAAGATAAAATTACATATATAGACTAATAGAAAATAGAAAATAGAAATGACACACCTTTCTAAAGGAGGATGTAGGATATACTACGAGCAGATGATAATGACATGAGATGATATGATATGATATGATATTAATCTATAGTACTATATGCGAATGAGTTAAACTTCCTATTCGGAATCGGAATCATTATAATCCACTGGAGCTAAACCAGGTGTCAATCCAGGGTACGAAATGAATCCCTTTTTGATCTTGGCATTGAATTCCTTCTGTTTAGATAACGACTTCTTGGACTTCTTCTTAGGAGCTGTGGTTTCCAAGATATCTCTTTTAACTTGTGCAAGTTCTTGTTTCAAATCGTCATCATCTATTTCACTGAGTGAATTTATGGCGGAGATGTTCTTTTTTACAAGCTTATTCAAATACTTGGATTCTTCTGGAGTTATTGAGCCATCCTCCTTATGTGCCTTGATTAATTTATATTTGGCCAACTTTTGGAACTTTTTAGATTCTTGGGTCGACTTTAGTATCTTTTTCTTCTGTATTTTCTTCTGTTTAAGTGCTATACGTCTTATCTCATCGGGGTTCGCCTTCTTGGAAATCTCTTTCGATACGGTTTCGGCAGATGAAACTTTCTTCGATTGTTGCTCGGCGATTACAGATCCAGGGAGAAAATTTGCTAAGAGTTTATTTACAGTTGACTTGGCGTGTGAACGCGACGTAGATGAATTGAAAGACATTCTTGTTGCAGTCTCCGCTAAGCAGTAAATACGACAGGAAGGATGGTGGTTCTTGTGGGCTGGAAAATCATCGAAGAGCGATGAGCTTTTGATGTCTGGTCACGTGCGCGGCTTGATTTCGATTTTTTTTATTTCACACCATGGTGGGTCCCTGCAGGAAAGGTTTGGCCCAGTAGCAGATATGACAGAGTTGGTGTCTTTGGTCACTCTGGACATGTGTCTGCTCAGAGGAGGTATGAAAGTAGATGGAGCCGTTGGAGAAAGATTCAAGCGGAGAAGTCACCTACGTTTCATTGTTTCCCTAGGAACAACAAACAAGTTCAGATGCTTTCATGCTAGTACGCTTAATGTCCGATGGACAAGCAAACGCACGAGATTTAGGCACAAGTTGGGCTATGAATTTGGGACCGAGTGAATGCTACCCATTATCAACCGCAACCACTTGGGCCAGCTTTACTTGGTGGTATCCTAATCGGGACTCTTTACTGTATTACATAAGCGTCGTCATTTTCTGATGGCATTTTTCGCATTAGCGCTTGTGATAGAGAATTTTTGGTTCCAAATTGGCAAGAGGCAACCTGACGTAGAAGGCGACATCAAGCGGACAGATCTCCACCTTGAAGGAAGAAATGCCAGTAATAATCAGATTGCTCTGTATTTTCCAGAGTATTCAAATGCTATAAGAAGAGTAAGAGAGAATGTTGGTGTGTGGAAGAGCCCGTCTTTACCATGCCCCAGTACGAGTGCATTCAATAACATCTCTCCATAGTTCAAAATCTAGCTTATGTAATACAACAAAGTGAAACTAGGAACCACCACCCCCGCATAATTTTTCACACCACACAAGACACCAGACTGTTGGGCATGTCTCTCAGCGGACCAAATAAGTGACACAGGTAACACAAGTACTTCTCACTCACGCTCGGCTACTTACTGCGTTCACTCCAAGACCGAGCAACCTAAAGATCTCTACTTGCCATGTTGGACCTAAATAAGAAAGAGGGGGTAACCATTAAGCTTTTTCCTAAAATACTTTTTTTTCCCGTATGTAGTTCACTACGAATTTCATATGACAGGGCACATTGCTTTCACTATTTTCCCCCGGATTTCTGTCATGTGCTGCGCAACACCGAGGTTAAACGCAATGGAATGGGGTTTTTATTTTTTTTTTTGCTTCAGCGCACCGAATCACTATCATATATATAAAGAGATAGTAAACCCCATATAAAATAAACTTGTAAGATTTGAAAAAGTATACTTTAACAAATATTTATATATCCATATATTAATATTTACATTTATTTACTTTAAGTAGAACACACATCAAAAAAACAAAAGATATTCAATTGAAAATGTCAGTATCAGCAGACGGATTTAACGCTTCCAGTTTATTTGAACAATTGGCTGAAGGTCTCAAGGACGACAAAATCAAGGCTCAAGCCATCAAGCAAGTTAATGCTGTGTTAGTCATTACTTTAAAGAACAAGGAAGGTAAGGACCAACACTGGGTTCTTGACTTGAAGAAGGATGGTACTCTTGCCAAGGCTGACTCTGCTCCAAAATCAGATGTCCAATTACTTTTAAAGGATGCTGATTTCGTGAAGTTGGCCAACGGTAAGGCCAACGGTCAAAAATTATTCATGAACGGTAAGTTGAAGGTCAAGGGTAACATGATGAAGGCCACTGCTATTGAATCTGTCTTCAAGAGTATTGATCCAAGACCAAAGTTGTAAGTTTTGCAATTATAAGTAATAAATATTTATCTATTGAATATATGAGGTGGGCTCTTTATTAAAACGAACGAACATGTATGTAAAGTTTTGTAGTATTCGTGAAAATAAAAAATCATCAATACGAGTGAAAAAAAATTCGTGAAGTAGTATGGGATGCCAATTTTTCCGTCGAAACTGTGGTAATACCAGGAACTTGATCGCTAGATTTGTCTTGGCTTGTCAATTGGAGATTACCCTACAGTATAGAAGAAGAAACTAATTACACCGAGATGCTAGTTATTAATCTACGTACTACTTGAATCCAACTAACCCTTCCTTTCCTCCTGCAGCAGTGAATTTTCCATCGCATGCTATATCATTGACCAGCTCAATTCCAATCATATACAGGTCAAGCTGCAATTCTTCTGCTTCCTTATTGTAGATAAGCTTGAAGGATTTGCCTCCTGAGTTGACTATGAACGCTCTTTCTTGCCCAACTATATTTATGATCTGTTCCGGGAATGCATACTCAATAGTTTTCTCTTTACCCCAGATTTTCACTACTCCGTTGCTGTATCCAGCAATCACTAAGTTTTCTCCACTCACCATCGACAAGGCTGTTACTGAAATAGAATCACCAATTTGCGGGAACTTTACACTTGTTTGTGAATGTTCTTGTACATTGAACTCTTGTATATTTCCAGATTCATACCCCACGTAAACCCGTATGCCCGTAGTCTCGAAATGCAAGCCGTCTGTCTGGATGTCCAGTTCTCCTTCTTCTTCAGCCGTATCTTGCATGTGGCTAGCCTCCTTTTGCTTGTAGCTACATATACATGTAGCCAGATCGTTTAAATTAGATATCCTTTTGAAGGAATGCAAATTCAGTGCCGATCCGGTTTCCCAAAGTTTCACAGTACCATCGTTGGAACTACTTAGCAAGTTTCTTCCAGTTTTTCCCAACAAGCTGATCCCAGTTATGGCTCCTTTGTGTCCTACTAAAGTTCTTGGGTTAGACCCATCAGCCACAGACCAGAGCTTGAGTTGCATATCCAAAGATCCTGAGATCAACACTTTCCCCGAAGGAAAGAACTTTAATGAGGTTATATCTGAAAAATGTGCCTGTGTAATGGTTAGGACAATCTTATCAGTTATCCTGTTTAAAATATTTATAGATCCATTTGAATCGCCAACAGCCATAAGGTTCGAATGGACTGCTACAGCTGTAATATTAACGTGGGGATTCGACCCGAATGGGAAATGATTGCTAGGGCCATGTAAATTGTACGTCGTCGTAGAATTTATCACTAGCTTGTACAAATTCTTAGAGATGCTTTGAAATTTCACATCCTCACTACAATAATTACCATCTTGATCTACAGTTATACGATACTCATCCAGGGCATCTCCGTACTCGCGTAAAATCCAAAATGTTCTAGGTTGTGATTTCTCCTTCGAGTTGTACTGTATATCGTTTTGGAATGTCGATTGAACTACGATTGACATCTTCAATAATTGAGTGGCTATGAAAAGAATCAACACTGGAGTGTCAGTTTTTTATATTTTGACTTTCTCGAAATTTTTTTTTTTTTCATGTTTATGCTTTTATGATATTGCTTTCAATCTTCTTTATATTCACTACTTTGCTTGCTATAGACAGCATTTTAAGACCCATAGAATAGTCGCCATGTCCGCGGAACCTCTTTCCATGTTCTTCGATGAGGATTTCGAACCTTCAAACTATGTAGATGCACTCTTTAGTTCGGTAATCAAGAATAACTCCACGTCGACTAATTCGCAATCAGGTTCTACGATAGTGGCATCTTCACCGTTGGCGTTATCTTCTCAAGTATATAACGAAAAGACGCTCCATGCTCTTCAAAACAAATGCTCAAACCTTGTGAGTCACCTCGACTACTATACCAATGAACTTTTCACGCAATTGTCTGAGAAATTGGAATCTTTGAAAGACAGCGCTTCGATAGTTTCCTCCGGAGTAGCATATCTGGAAAGCAATGACGATAACAGCATGACAAGGTTACAATATTACATAAAATCTATGAATAACGCAGTAAGTAGTTTACAACAAGAAGTTCAGGCTACGATAGATAAGCCTAAGCCAACGCCAGAAGTAAAATCGCAAAGTTCTCTGACCCTGTTATCTTCATTATCACTTGCAAAAGGAGCTGCTGATGAAGATCCCATTACTAAACTCTCTCAGTTGAGAGAAGTTAAGTTAAAATTAGAAGGCGTACTTGGTATCTTTGAAAGAATATGGAAGGAAATACAGCCTGACTCAGTAAACAATAACGACTCTTATGCAGTGGTTACTATCGAACAATTTACTCATAGAATGATAAGTATACATGAAAAATTGACCAATGAAGCTGTTTCAGCAGAGTCTGGCTCAACATCAGAATTAACTAAGGATGATATAATAAAATATACGGATAACTTGAGCTCGGTGTTACCCTTGTTCCAAGGAACCTCATTCCATCCAATCTTTAAAGAGTATATAACGAAGATTTTGGCGGAGGAGGAGAAGCATTTGGGAAGAAAGATTTAGTATAGTAATATAGACACATGAATACAAACATGTAATTCAATAAATATTGAGCAAACACTCTTTTATTACATCCCTTTCATCCAAAACATCCTGCCCATGACTTTCAATACCCTAATATCCTACGTAAAGTCTTTTAAAAACTTTTATTTTATTAAATATAAATGCTACAAAATTATCCTCGTAACTAATGCTAAAAATTACTGACGTTACAGTCTTTCTTCAAGTTTAATCTCCTCTTTTACCTCGTCACTTTCATCTTGAGCTTCAATGTCCTTCTCCTTCTTCAATCTAAACCACTTAAACAGGATAACATACACGAACCCCCTCAAGAACTTATATGGAATAATTGCTTCAAACCATTCATTTGGACAGATTCTCAACAATGCTCCAGCTGGGATAGAAAGAAATCCACAAATAATAGCAGTTCCCCACATAGGTCCAGTTTGTCTAGCAATGGTGAAGGCAGCACCACCAACATACATGATTAAAATTTGGCACCCAGCAATGATTAAAGCAATGGCAATGAAATACCAATTTCTGAATAAATGTTGGAAGAAATCCAAATTCTCCCTGGTGATACGTCCCCTAATACTTCTGATTCCGTCGGCTTCATCGAGTTTCCTGGTAACAACTAATTTCCAAAACTGTAACCAAACAAATGTATTGAATGTTAAAGCACTTATTTGCTTTGACTGGTGGTTAGTTAATTCTTTACCTGGGAAAAAGATTTTACCACCAGCGAAATGTAAAATAAAAGTGATAATTAATTGAGTAACTGCTTGACCACATATCATTTTCCACATCGAAATCGAAATCAATGGAGTATTTCTACCGTTAGGTTTCCTGTTTAATAACAGGTCATCTGGTTTGTCAGTAGCCAATGCCAAAGCTGCTAAAGTATCCATAATCAAATTGACCCAAAGCAATTGAACTGCAGTCAAGACTGAATGACCATCTGAAGATGCAACGGCAGATACAAAAGTCAAGACAACGGCAGTGATATTAACAGTGATTTGGAACTGAATAAATTTCTTGATAGAAGTACTAACAGTTCTACCCCATTTGATAGCTTGGACAATATCAGTAAAATCATCGGTCATTAAAATAATATCAGAAGCCTCACGAGCTACTTCAGTACCAGCAATTCCCATGGAAAATCCTACATCTGCCAACTTCAAAGCTGGAGCATCATTAGTACCATCACCAGTAACAGCAACAACTTCGCCCAATTGTCTTAATGTGTGAACCAAGATTCTCTTGTCTTCAGGTGAAGATCTAGCCAAAACTTTCAATTGTGGAGCAACTATGTTCTTTTGTTCTTGACTCAATTCCCTGAAAGCAGGTCCCTCCATAAAGGCATATTCTGATGATAAATCATCTGGGGTTAAGATATGGCATCCCTTAGAAATAGCTTTTGCTGTGATCAAGTTGTCACCAGTAACCATTCTAACTTTAACACCAGCCTGTTTACATTTCAAGACTGCGTCGGGTACACCTGCTTTTAATGGATCCTGCAAACCCAAAATTCCATCTAAAGTGAAAGTTTTCTGGTCAGACCCATTCCATATCTGCTCAGCCAATTCATTGACACTAATATTCACCCCAAATTCGCTTGGAGGCCATGACTCAATTCCCACGAAATCCTTATGGGCCAAAGCAATAGCCCTAAGAGCATCGTTTGCATATTCATCAATCTTGGATAATGATTCATCTCTGGCATCTCTGTTCTCAATGCCTACAATTTTGTTGGTATCATTGTCATACTTGTAACCACACCTTTTGAACACGATTTCAGCTGCACCCTTAACATACAATCTATACCCATTGTCAATTTTAATAACGATACCAGCCCATTTTCTGGAACTTTCAAAGGGAATCACTTGAGCTATTTCATGTTGCGCTTCTTTACGTCTTTGATCCAAAGACTTGTCTTGGAAAAGACCAAATTTCTCCTTGGCAAGAATTAATAATGCAGATTCGGTCTTGTTACCCAAGAATGGTTCTCCAAGAGCAATGGCCTTTATAAGTTCTTGTTGATAGTCTTTAGATTGTTTAAAAAGAAGTTCTCTGAAAAAAGATGGCTTCTTTTTTGAAGCATCTTCATCCTTTTGTTTTTGAGCTGCAGCTTCATCGTATTGGTTGTTAGCAAAGGCTGTAGAATTCAAGATAATGTTAGTACTTAAGAATATTTTCATTTCTTGAGAAATCTTACCAACCATGGTACTATCGAATTGGGAGACACCAGTATCTCTATCAGCGCCGACTGAGTCATCGAATTCTATTCCTCCTATAACACCCTTGACAACTCTCATCTTATTTTCAGTTAAAGTTCCTGTCTTATCTGAGCAAATGGCAGTTGCTCCTCCCATGGTTTCACACGATTTTAAGACTCTGACTAAATTACCATTTTGCGCCATTCTAGTTGTAGCAAAGGCTAAAGCCAAAGTGACAGCAAGAGGTAACCCTTCAGGGACGGCAACAACAACAATAGTAATGGCAGTAATTAAGATATCTAAGAATGCCTTACCCTTTGCAGCCCCTGCCAATGTATTTTCGTTTCCGCCTGGAGCAATATTAACACAGAATCTAATGAATAATACAACAAATAAAACCAAAGCAGCTAAGAGACCATATTTGGAGATCCCCTCAGCTAAATTATCCAATCTAACCTGCAAAGGAGTGGTCTCCAGCTCATGTCTAAGACTCATCATGGTACGACCATGCATTGAGTAAGGACCCACAGCAGTAACGACTGAGTTACCTAAACCGGATAAGACCTTAGCACCAGAAATCAACATGGGGTCTCTAAACTTGATCTTAGTTGAACCAATGTCTTCATCAGTAGGTAAATTCTCTTGATATACTTTCAAGCATAACTTGGCTGGCTTCTTCTTAATGGTGTCCGATTCACCAGTCAATGCAGACTCGTCACATTCTAATTCACCATCCAATAAAACCAGATCGGCTGGGATTATATCACCTGTTTGGATATTCAAGATATCCCCCACGAGAAGATCGTGGATACTTATTAACTGCTGACCATCATTTCTGACCACTATTAACTCACGGTCTTCCTTTTTAGAGTTTAACTTGGCAAATTGTCTCTCCTTTTGGTAATCGTTAGCTGCTCCAACAAGAACCACAATAAGAACAGCAACAATAATTGCCACACCCTCAACCCAATCCACCTTCGGCATTGGTTTACCTTCATCGTCATATTCCTGCGCCACCCCAAAAGTTTCGTAAAGACCTAAAGCTAATGAGACTACTGCGGCCACAGACAACATGATCAACACCTTATCCTTCATCGCATCCCAACATAGCTTAAAAAAGGTCTTCTGTGTTCTAACGGGTAATCTGTTTTCCCCATAGTGTGACTTTCTTTCCTGTAAGTCATCGGTATCCTGCTCATTTAACCCTCTTTTGTAATCGGAGTTCAACTGTGAGAGCAAGTGTGATATACCACCAAGGTCGTAGAGCTTCTTGAGTGATTTCGGGTCGTGAAGCGCAGCGAGTTCCTGTGGTGTGATCTTGAACTTCAGTTCAGTCAACGGAGACTCAGAGTTTATAGACGATGTCTGTGATATGGACGACACCGACGATATCGAGCTCGATCGGTTGAATGTCGGTTGTGGGACTTGAAGTCTCTCCACAGGATTTATTGGAGCCATTGATTTAGAGTGTATGTGAGCCAGAAAATTAAATTATCTAATTAGGCAATACCCTTGCGTTCCAACAGTAAAGATTGTGTGAATGCGTTAGTTTTGTATGTGAAGTGTGTTGTAGTGTGTTAAAAGTTTTGCCTTTCTTTTCAGTAATTCTTCAGATGTGTGTATACGCTGCTCCTCTACCCTTATATCTTTTTTTCTTTCTCTCCAGATCTCTGAATGGAATTAATAATTGCTATATACTTATTTTTTCCTATCCAAACCGATATTAAGAAATTACCTTTTTTTTTTTTTTTTTCTTTTTTCCTTTACCTAACAAAATCAAGGCTGTGCTAGTAGCCGTGCAGGTGAAGGTGAATTAAATTGAGTTTGACTATCACCCCGGCTACAGTGAATTGGGGGACGGTATTTGAACCAATTACCTTTCTGGTATCAATTATTCTTGCTCTATGAAAACATTTGCAACAAGATGACCTTACTTCTCCCATTTCTGCTAAGTGATCACTGTTTCGCCTCCATTGGCCACTGTTGTCTACAGTCACTATACTAGCAATCAACTCCGCCCTTTACATTTGAGAGATTATTTTTTCTCTTTAAGGCTCGTTTTCTGGCTGGAGAGCGAGTGTGGAAAAGCTTGGCTCTCGCAAAAAGATTCGATAAATAAAAGAAAAAAAAAAAAAAATATTGCACCAAGTACATCGAACTTGGCCAAAATCAAGATAAAGATTAAGCAGAGAAAGAAAAGGGAATTGGTGGGAAAAAACGGGTTTTACTACAGTTAAGAAGGTTGGCAGGAGTGATTTTTGCCGTGCCTCAGACTGGGGGTGCGTATTGGAAACGTGGTTTTAGCTATTTTACTTGCTTAAAATGCACTTTTGCTCACTTACTTTTTGTTATGGTACCGGTGGTATTGTACATCTATGGCTCTGGTGCCGGACTAAAACTCGCTGGGGCCGACGGCGCATATGCAGTCCAAAAGTAAAATTAAGGTACCATCATTCTCTCTTTGATGTTCGATTGGCCTCACTACCAGGTGTGCCCTTCTCAGATATATTGCAAAATGTAGGCATAGATCATTGGAACCAAGACAAAATACAAAGGGGGCGGAGCTCAATATACGAGCTACATGAGATAAACAGACTCTAAATGTATGCCTTTTCGATGCCTCATTTCCAAAAAAAAATTTAATGAGGTGCGTTAAGAGGTACTACATCGACGAAAACAGTATGGGATAATCGTTTATCATCGTTCAGTAATCTTTTTTTTTCTACTGCTGCCTCTTTTTCTGGCCTCGTATCATCTGTGTAGGAATGGATGAGTGTTTAGCCTTTGCCCTACCATGTCATTATTTTCATCTGTCAAAAGCGAGGCAGTACTATCAAAAGTCACGTGTCGCTTCAAATAGAATGACAGCCTGAATATTTTCTGCCATATTCCGTAATGCTAAGCAAATTTGTTGCATAACTGGGATGTTTTAAGTTGCTCACGATATATTTTCTTATAAACCCCGTGCATTGCTGGCCGCAGGTTTGCTCATTCTTTTTCCTCTTTTGGGTGTTTCTGGGGTGTTGTTTGCTTGTAGTTAAGCTGCTTCGTTTTGCATGAGCATTGCAAAATCTACCCAGAAAATTAAAAAATTGTAACACCAAGTGAAAGTGACGTGGAGTGGAAAGATCTAAATCGATCAGGCTTTTCTTGTTACTGATCCCTTTTCGCTCGTAGTCAGATACTTCGCCTTCTGTACAGCCTCCTCCAAGCAAAATTCCAATTGCTGTTTCCTATCCTTGGTTACCTAATCTCAACTTCGAGAGTAGTGCCTTCTTTCTCTCTGCAACATGTCAATTAAGCCTAAAAAGGTTGCCTGTAGATGCTGTATATGCTAAGCCACAAGTGCCACTTTACGCTCTTAATACCTTCTGCCACCAGTGTGTAGAAATTAGCGCCGGTGAGAAACCGGAGATGGTGCCGACACTAGAGGTGATAAGAGTGCTTCAGCTCGTAGTGTACCTCAGCATTACATCTTCGAAGTGTGCCTATGACCAAATTTTGAGCTAAAGAAAGGCCGAAAAGCATAACTTACATGAAACTGAAGACATAATTCATCCAGCACGTTACTATGAGCAGGAGTCGTACGTACCGAGTAATATAACAGCACAAGTAAGTGCCATCGTATATAGTACTATTGTCTTTCTGCATAACCATGAAAAACTAAAAATGTTTGATTTCTGCCCTGCTGGCCAAACGGTTAAGGCATCCGCCTCCTAAGTGGAAGACTCCGGGTTCGAGTCCCGGGTAGGGTTTAGATTATCTTACTTTTTTTTTGCGCGTGCAGATTTTGTAGTACGTATGATTAGAACACCCTCTAACCGAACCTATACTCAACTGACCGGCCCTCTTCCTTTCTCTTTCTTAAGCATCGATTCCTTTACCTTTAGATTTATCTACTTGCTCGAGATTGATGAGTGATATTACATTGGAGATATGCATCCTCAAATCAAGAGGTTCTTAGCATTTGTTAAGTATTTAGTTCAATCGTGCAGATCTACGTTCCCTTATTTATTTCCAGTAGTTGCTGTAATATGCTTACCATTCATAATAAATCCAAATTCAATTGATATCTTGAAAAGTAGATTAACTGTTCTACTTACAAGACCATCGTACTGTAGCCAAATTCCGGAATGCAAATTGAAAGTTTTGCAATCCTTGGACGATCCAAGCATGGTACTAACCAAGTTTTCCACATTTGATCTTATCTATGTGCGTCCTTTTTTCGTTGATCAAATTGACCAAATTGTCATAGATTCATTTAATTCTGGTGTCGTTAAATTCTTTATTTCCCAATGCCTAAGACTAGGAGGTAAATCATTCTATAACGATGATTTATTTTGGCAATATTGGAGGGAATGTAGTCACTTGACGGTAGCAATATGCCATTCTATGGCGTTCAGCTTTATACTGAGCATTACTGTTACTAAATTATGGTTCTTCTTCTGTGTGGCTTTAGCATCAAGCTTAACTGAATCCTGGATTCATATATTTGATATTATAGAATTAGTATTTAGAACGACTCCCCATTCAGTATTTTAGTAGTAGTAGAAGAAGAAGAAGAAGAAGAAGAAGAAGAAGAAGAAGAATGGAGTAGTTATTATATTATATAGTTAATATCGTTATCAGAGCTCTGTTCGGCTTTTGATTAAATAACTTTTGAAATATTTATATATGCTATGCTTGTAACTTTATAAATTTAAAATATGCTGATATACTAGTCTTCTCTCTTGCTAGAACCCAAAATCAAATGAACTCATATCCGGCTCTTCGAATGCAACAGTAGGAGGTGGTTGTGATTTAATGGAGGAAGTTGGCTTATCAGTACCGAACCCATTTTTCTCCACAGCTCCTCCAACCAATAATGATGGTATTGAGCTGGGAATTCTTTCAATTCCAGCTCCAACTCCAGTACCTATGTCGTCGCCATTGGTTCCAAGTAGACCATTGCTAGGTCTTTGGAACAAGTTCTTTGTCAGATCGAACTTGACAAATTCCCAGTTGCGGACCATTTGTAATCCTAAATAATCGCACCCCATTCTAGTATAGATTAAGCTGACTTTAATGACAAAATTGAATTCTTCCATGGGACTGATCTCCAATGCTCCCTTTAATAAGTTAACATTGTTATGTCTAAGGTTATCAAACATCAATATCAACACAGGATCGTCCTTAAGAAAGATTTTAGAAGTAGAATCCAAGTGAACGTTTTCAAGATTGTTCTTGATGCATGTATCAGAAAAGCAGTCCTTATGTTGTGTTATTATTGAAATTGGAGATTCAATCAATGATCTGACTGATATTTCTCTTTGCTTCAATTCCCAAAATATCCAACTTGTTGTCCATCTATCTCCCTTCTGAATTGCTTCAGGTAAAATCCAAGTCTCAATTATGTGTGGAATACAAGAATCTATAGGGAAAGCACTAGTCTTTTTCGTGTGCTCATACACTTTGGCCACTGCAAGGCACAAATTAACATCTTGGATTTTGTTTGCAATAACATTGCAACAATCTTTTAAGGAATCTGCCAATAAGAAGAAGTATGCTGCATCAAAATAACGATGTTTACTTAGCAAAACAAATGCATTCTTCAAACTTGCAGTCTTCCATCTTTTCTCATTGAAGTCGTTACTTAAGAACTTTAACATCTTTTGCTGTTCCTGGTGCAGAACAGATTTCCATAAGCCTATCAATACATTCTTCTTATTCAAGGCCAAATAGAATAACGACAAAATCCCACTTGGGTCTCTATTGTCCCCAAATTCATTCCTGGCACACTTCTCGATGATATTGGCTAACTTTTGATGGTCATTTATCCAAAATGCCATTCCTGCCTCCCTGACATTTCTCCACTTCAATCTATTCTTGTGAGATTCTTCAATAACATTTATCACCATTTCTTGGTTATCACTATGAAGTGCCCAACTGATATCTCTCATTGTTAATTGTGTCTGTTTGGCATTAGATTGAAACAATTTGAATCCAATAAGAAATCTAATACCATTAGAATCCATTGACGTAAAGTTTTTATCGATTTCCAAAACACAAGAGATAACAGTGATAAGTGTACTTTGTTGATGTCTTGTTAAAAGTGGTAACGAATATTTAGTGAGCTTCTCAATTAAAAGCTCAGATAGTTGTTGATTAAATTCAAAAAAAGTGTCAAGAGATTGTATTTTTTCTTTATTATTATTATCAGCAAATATATTCTCTTTGAAAGCAGTGACAGGTGTAATCGATCCGCTTACTCTCACGGAATCTGTACTACTATCCATTAATTCATCAGACAAATTCATTTCTAAATCCCATTTGACTGTACTGTCAAATCTCAAAACTTTTAAAAGCCTCACCAATATGTCCTTCACCATTCCAATTTTATTTAGAAATAAAGCTTGAATGAGAAACTGTGGATGATAGACTGGTAAGGGACCATTTAAGATCCTTGCTAAATTAGATATTTCTAGCTCGATGACTTCCTCCAAATGATCTGTAGCAACTACACTTCTTCTTCTGTAATTACTTTCCGAGATATCGTTCCTCAAATAGCCCACCAATAGCTGCTTTATAGTCAGATCAATGAACTGATCACTGGAGCTACCAAGGGTAACCCAACGATCATCAATAAAAAACTGGTTTCCACTTGCAATCACCAAATAAGCGTGGTTAAGCCATATCAGGTCTCCAATTTCATGTGAAGTATAATCAGATATATCAAGCTTTTTCAAAACTCCAAATGACGGAATGTTATTTGTATAATCATACCTAAGCTGCGTGTATAATAATACATGTCTCAGAAAACCAACCAGGAATATAGCATTTGATGTAGCAGTTTTTCTCCTCTTACTAATAGAATCAATAAAAATCCAATCCATATCTCTAACTTTCTCTTTCGCTGTATCTTTAAAAGATTCTTCATATTCTAGTACCCCATTCTTGGTATCCCAAATGGACAAATTATATCCAGTCTCATCTACTACAGCGACTTTGTGAATTGATGAAGCACCATGAATTTTACTAACGTTCTTTAGATTTGTACGAATGGAGCATGTTTCCTTCCACTTTAATGTAGTTGTATCCATCGCAAAATTCCTCAATTTACCTTCGGTATCAATAGTAGTTAATAGATTCCGTGGAGATTCACCAAGTAACAGATCCATCGTTTGAATTTGGTGTATATGTTCATCATCCGGAAGTGGTAAGCTTGATACGTTTCCATTTTCAATTGTTACTTTTAAGATCGAAGAGGAATTTTTGTTGTATTTAACTTTGACAATCCATGACCGAACCAAATTGTTTTCAAATACACCAATGACACACCATAGCTTCGAATTTAATTCGTCACTTCTAACAGCGGTTGATACAAATGCTTTTGGACATTTATATATATAATGACCATCATTATCCTCTAACCGAAGTCTATCAATTAATTCTACTGGTTTGTCATCCATAGTTAATCCATTACAATCCCAGAAACTAATACATCCGGTTTTCTCGATTGAAATAACAAGATGGTGTCTATAATTTTCTTGTTGTTCTTCAATATCATTTATGATTATTGCGTCCCAAATTCCACCACCATTTACTATGTTTTCATCTTGATACCCAATCAGACAGTCAATTTGGAATCTTTTCGTTAAGGTCACAGTCTTCCTTGAACCAGTACGAAGTGTCAAGGGCTCCCAGATATAGTTATCTTGTGGAAAATCCAGAATAGAAATTAATATATTACTATGATTAGTAGATGCAGTTGATTTCCTGATTTTCCTTATTGCTTTATTATGTCCAGAGAACTTGTTGATTAACGTTGTTCCCAATAGCAAAGGACCGCTATTCTCTGGACTTGATTCCTTCTGCAGTAACAAGTGTGCAAACGAGAAAAAGCATTCTCTTATGGTATTTTTCACCCGATCTTGAATAAGTATGGAGATATTGTTACCAACTAGGCAAACTTCGGGAATGACAATTGGTTGGATGTGGTGGCTCAAAAAGTCTACCGACTGAATGTATGAAAGTGAAAGATTATCGAAATCATTCTGGTGTGTTTCCTTTTTATTAGGAAAACAATTTTTGTTGAAGTAAATTTCCCTGTCCTCATCGTCTAATCTCTTGAACTGTGTAGGACTGTTCACATGAGCAGTAGCAGAATATACTTGGACTTGTCCATATTCTGATATTGCCAATAAAAGTTCAGTTGGCTCTCCATTCGACTGACTAAAAGCGGTGGAAATTTTATCGAAAACATTCCCATTCAACTGACTATGATTACCCTGACTTCTTGTAACAAGATTCCTAAGCGAAGAATTGTTATAATTATCCACTACAATTAAATTGCTTAGTTTACCTTTGATAAAGTTTAATTGTAATTGTCCCAATTTTCTTATTTTGCTATGGCCCATGGTGGAATCATTTGCCCAAACTCTCACCACGCCAGAATTTGTCAAGGTGTAAAGGATATCGTTGTCATTATCGTTGTCTAATAATCCTCCCAACCCTAAACCTCCAAAGTTTTTTATATTAGTCATAGATGAATCTAGTTTCAAATTCTTCAGTCCCGCTTCCAGCTCCTCGTCCTCGTGGATTTGCTTCCACTTAAAATCGACCACGTACAGTTCTTCTGGATGTTCCAAATATGTTAACAGGAACAAAGAAGTGGTATCTCCATAGCTACAACGTGACCAAACCTTGATAGTTCTGTCGTAATTACCTCTCGAGACAAATTTAGAAGCATTTCTAGTGGTTTTGATGTAATGAACAGGATTTGGTTGAACCGAGTACCATCGCTGATTGTATTTCAAGTCTCCAAACTCATCATAAACATGAAAGAGAGAGAGTGAACCGTTCGTTCCTACAAGTAATTCATTTTCTACTACAGCCCACTGAAGGCAGTTTATGTCACCGGTGGCCATTCCCTGGTCCTTTTCTTCCTCTGCTAAGTTTATCGACAAGGCATGGCCCCACTTAGGCTTGAGCAGGTACTCATTTACAGGTGAATAAATATGTAGCTCCGCTTTAATGGAGATTGCTATATACCCAGTCAATTCGTTTAAGTCAATTGCTACAGGGTCACTCTCAAGGTAAATGGTCTGAATATTGCTTAAGTTAGCTTCAACATTGGAAGTCGATATGATTAAATTGTTTCCCGATCCGTACACTATAATATGGTGGTTCTTCCACACGCATTGAGCTAAGGAATACGGGGACGGGTTGACCTCTCCAGGAACAAATGTGAGTGTCATATATGTGCCGAAAATGTGCAATTCTTGCCAACAAAGATGGAAGAAGAATGAATAAGAACTTATGGCACCGTTTCTGTGGAGATCATGGAAGCAAATAAGGAAGTTCCGCTGGTCACGTTTTATATCACGTGGTAAAATACTTAAGAGTATACTTAGGGTGTTTAGCTTAAGGGGAAATCTGATGGGATTCTACGAATTGTTACTTCACTATTAAGTACATTGATTTCTCTCTGATTATACATGTCTATACATACAATTTATATGTCGCTGCTTATTATATAAAATTTCACAACTCGATGTTATTTCTACGATTAAGCAGATACGAGTGCAGGTTGATCTACTCCACTTCTGATACTCTTGATGCTCTTTAAATCAAGATTATGAGGGTCTAATACATCTTCTGTTACTTCAGTGTGGTCAGTGATTCTAAACAAAATCAATGGAGCAGCAATAAGCAAAGAAGCAACTGGTAAGACCCATGATGAGACAAACATGTTAAGATATGGAATCGTAAGTGCATCCATTCTCCATGCAATGACAGCTGCAGCAGATTGAATACCCTTGTAGAAACCGGCGTATAAGGCGGTCTTTCTTGGGTTGTTAGATAATGAACCCAAAGTCCACAAGATGAAAGTCTGGTACATAGCATCGTAGACACCGTAGAAAATATACAAAAACATTGGTCCAATATATCTTCCTTGCTTGAAGTCAATAAGTTCAGCTTGTGTCATTGCGGCAGCAGTCTCTCTGGTGTTACCCTTTTGGAAGGCCCAACCACCACCGAAGATTGCCATTCCACAAACAAAACAAGCAACCCAACCGATCTTAGCTCTGAAAGATCTTCTGAATCTAGTCATATCTAAGGTTAAACCTAAAATGGAAGCACCAAGCATTTGAGCAGCCCAGTATAACAAAGAGTTCAATGATCTGGTTCTGATATTGAATCTTGCAGCGTTAACGGCGTTAAACTGGTAGGTGTAGAAGTAGTTAGACGAGAAAAACATTGGGAATAATAAGAAAATCCAAGGTTCTGCAATTAAAAGCCTGTACAAGGACTTGATTTCTTCTTTCCAGTCAGGATACTTTTCCGTGACAACTCTGGTTCCGTCAGACTTCCAGACCTTTTCTATTGGCAACATGAACAACGAAATAATCGAACCCATGCACATCAAAATCAAAAATGCAATGAATGTACCAGTTGTAGCATTTCCACTCTTATTTTCCATGTTTGCAGCCAATGGGATAATTGAACCAATGACAGCACCCAAGTTGAAGATAATCCAGAAAACCATGATGGCAGTACCCTTCTTGTCTTCAGTAGGGTAAGACATAATGATAGTACCTTGAGCAGCCCAAAGACAACCGGCACAAATACCTAAGTAGGCACCAGCGAAAATGACAAATCCAGCATTTTCTTCGTGTTGCCAACAAAGTAAAGATCCAGCGTACACGGCATAACCAGTACCACCGAAACATAAACAAGCTTTCACACCAATGATGTTACAAATGGTACCACCGAAGAACCCAATGGTTGCAAACGTCGAGTAAAGGGCAACGTTACCGTTGTCTGCAACAGTCACGTCACTGATACCAGATCCACCAAGACCTGTCAAAGCGTTAAACATACCCGGACACATGAAAACCACAAACGCAAGCATCACCACCTGGAACATGGACCCTGAGTATGGGGGGAGAAATCCAAACAATTTCTTATCGTACCAGTAGTCACCAGGAATGGAGTGGACGTCTTCATGTTCAACAGAAGTAACGCCCTTTTCAGTGGAGCTAGCACCACTTGTTTCAACGTCAGCCATTACGATACTTTAATTCCTTTTTTTTTTAGATTTAACGTAGCAGATCAATTATTTTTCACTAACCAGTAGCCAAAAATATCAACGATGTGTGTATAAGTATCAAGTCACAAGAAGGAAAACCAAGAGAGAAGCAGGCAATGGGGGAAGCTTTTCTATCTAGGTGTCTCTGTATTAATAGTACTATTGACAGATCTACAAATTCCAGGTTCACTAGTGGGTCAATACATCTACTTATATATCTTTTTATCTCTGGATTTGGAATGATAATGCTCCACACGAGGAAGTCTAAATTGTAAGGGAATAAAGGTAAAAAAAAAAAAAAAAAAAAATAAAATAAAAAGAAAAACGTCCAAAGTAACATGGTTGCATTGGAATTTCAGGTATTCTGGGGTGCCTTTGGGGAATGTGTCCCAGTTAAGAGAGGATTAGAGGTAGTTTCATCTGGCTAGAGTGCAGCTGTGAGCCATTAGCTCCCACTACATGTTTCAGCTGATAGAGAGATGGATTTTCGCTTGTCATCTCGCACTGGCACTTTTTCCGTTACAGATTACCTCGTTTCTCCCGATTCCTTATCAGTTGCACTTTTCGTGTCCCCGAAGAGCATACACAGCGTACGTAATGTGAGTAATGCAGTCAAGCACCGGTTCCAGCACAGCAAATAGCAGCGCGCAACTAAATTAGATTTTATCTTTAATCTGAGACGATAATGTGTTATGCAACATCACATCGGGCCCTGCTCTTGGTAGATGACATTGAGCAGCACCGTGAGGACTTCAAGAGTGGGGTTAACTAGGGAATTATTTTTGGCTCCCTTCGGTGTTGTCTTTTTTTTTTTTTTTTTTTGCTGTTTATTTTTGGCTTATTTTGCCCTGTTTTGCACTCGGTCACTAGACGTTCTGGTGGAAAATGCCTAACAGCCTTTCCATTTTTATTTTTCCCCAGGCTATCAAAAATGCAAATCTTGGAATTCTCAAATGACTTTTTACCTCGTTGGGGAAATTTTCAATGCAACATCGATTGGGTTGCATTTTTCTTATCTGGTCCAGGGATACTACATTGCTAAAAAAAAAATTATCGATAGTAGCACTCTTTGGAGTGAACGCTAGGTTTGGGTAAGATTCAGAATACGAGATTTGAAGTATAATGATGTGTTAAAAGATTGGGTGTAGTAGAATACGACTCTAGTGGAGCAGGTGGTGATTGTGTTAGGTAGTGGTAGAATACGACTCTAGTGGTGCAGCTGGTGAGGGTGCAACAGGCTCAGAGAGGAGAAGAAATAGGGACATCGGATTAGTGGGCCAGTAGATGTTGACTTCTTGGTTTTGGGAGAGAGAGAGAGAGAGAGAGAGAGAGAGAGAGAGAGAGAGAGAGAGAGAGAGAGATGTCTCTCATAAACAAATCACAGCCCCCGAGACATAGCGGAATATCTCTGATGA